>NC_047563.1:33151818-33751818 GCF_902806645.1 Magallana gigas | reverse complement strand
TTGCAGAAATGAAAGACCAATCTTTATATGAAACGGAAAAAACCTCGAAAGTGTAGAAAAAAGGTGGTGCATTTTTATAAATATTCTTCTTAAGAACTACTGAGTCAAATTCAACGTAATTTAGCATATATAATCCTTATGGAAAGGAAAATGTAAACTGCAAAAATTATGGGCGAATTCTGTTCCAAATGTAAGTAATATACGAAAATAAAAATAAAGAGGTTTGGGTTCGGTATTCCATGTCGAAAACGAAAGTTCCTTGTTTGAGGCAGCCATGTTTGAATGTTTACGCTTAACAAACGGGTCAAACTGACGCAGATTAATTTGCTTGTTGTGCAACAGTTTACGTGCGAAGGGATACTATTACTTGAAATGCAAAATATATTTGTGCCGATTTCGTGAAGTGAATTGAGGTTAAATCTTTCAATGCGTTGACATTTTCACTTGTGACAGTGGTTTTCGGTTGTTTTGATTTTCGTTTCATTTTCGTTAATTATGCTTTTTAACATAAGGGGAGCTATCGCCTGTATTTTGATTTTTACTCATCGAATCAAATATACTAGACAGCTTATTGTTTACCTGCGGAAATTAAGCAAAAGCTGATGCACTTACAACGGTACGATCTCTATGTAATGGTTGATTAATGCAACGTGTTTTGTTAAGATGATCGGCATTGGAGATTGTTTTCGCTGCTAGAAATATATATATTATGAAAAATAAATTGGGCTCTTCCCTTGATTTAGTACATGTTTCTTCTGTTTTAATTGTGTAGAATTTTCTCTTTACTAAGCATATTTAGCTGTGTCAAGTTTCGAATTAAAAGCAAGATACGGAGCATTACTTGCAGAACTGCGGTCATGCATTTGTTCATTCTGATAGTAAATACCAAGTTTAAAAATCTTAAGTTGAATGTAATGAAATGAACAAATAATTGAATTGTGAGCTCTGTATCTTGCATATAATTCTACGATTGACGCAGAAATTTTGATTGATCACTAAAAATGTCTCGCTAAACGTTAAATGCTTGTACAAAAAATTAAAAGCATGATATGCTGTAACAACTTTCTGGGGGCTCCTCCTTATACGATGAATTATATGAATTCTACACCAACTTTGATGGTTTTTCAGACACAGTTAAATAAAAACGACCTCTTCAGAACAGTTAAAAAACATTAATGTTGCAGGGATAAATGTATTATCTTTATTCCTAAGAAAATATTACAGCGGAAAATCATCTTGATTTGTAGCCATTTGTTAACGTTGATTTTGAATAATGATGAAAATAAAGGGTGGGCCTTAAAATAGAGTGGTATGCCTGTCAATACATTGCAGTCGGAAGCCCCCGGTTCTGACGCCTATTCATTTATTAAAATAGCTCTTTCACATGACAACATTTTTCATTCGAGTGTATTCATTGATAAAGTTAGTAAGGTTATAAAACATCACACGAGTTTACGCCTGGTAAACAACAATCGTTTATAATGCAGAAGACCAATGACATTTTGGAATGTTCGTAATTTGAGCGCATTGAGGTTCAATTTTTAACCAGGTTTTCCAACGGAAAAAAAACGGTTATTAAAATGGTGAAAATGGTGGGCGGTCGGCTGCCAAAAGGGTACCCTCATTGTACGGATAACTCCTCCTACAGTTTTCAAGATAGGAAGTTGTTCTTTTGCAGATCAATTGTACATATATTAGAGATGTGCATATTGCATGGATTTTGATTTCCAATAATTTATGATAAAAATACCTGCTTTTGAACTTAGTAATTTTTTGGCAAAATATTGCGTTTAGGGTATCCTCATTGTACGGATAACTCCTCCTACAGTTTTCAAAATAGGAAGTTGTTCTTTTGCAGATCAATTGTACATATATTAGAGGTGTGCATATTGCTAGGATTTTGATTTCCGATAATTTATGAAATATTATTTATATTAAATATTATTATATGCAAAATATTGCACATAGAGTACTCCATTTCACTGGATACGGGTTGACATGGATTATGGATACAGTTCACATAAATAAAAACCCGGTTTGCTGTCACATTGACAGCTTTTCACTTGTTTTTGTTCAAATATAGGAATTTTTTGAATAAAATACAATAACTAGCTAGTAGTTGAAGACAAAAATGTACCTATGTAACTATATGCATGCTCTCATAGATAATTTGATCGTTTTTTAAAGTGAGGGGGCAAAACTAAAATAAAGGGAATTGGAAGTTAACAGTGCATCCCTACCAAAATATTTAGCTTAATATCTGGTTTTTGGTAAAAAATGGTATTTCATAAAGATACAATTTCAAAGATTAAGTGTAGGAAAATAAGTATAACATTTAGATACTTTATGTTATTCTTTTTTTGTTTTTCTCCTGAGGGGCCATATGACACAGAACCCACATTAAGCCATTGTTACTCAGGTGAGCGATGTGGCCCCTTGGGCCTCTTGTTTATGGAGAAACGTTGGAAGTTCTTACTTTAAGAAAATTGCTTTTGACCTAAGGATGTGTCATGACTTTGACGCAGGGTCATTTTTGTAAGTCCAAGTTCACTGGAAGAAACACTTAATAATTTGTATCTTCTTATGGAGAAGCATAAGACATTTTTTTATTTCATATAAAGACTGCTTACGACCCGTGGATGTGTTATGAACTTGACCCCGGGTTAGTTGTGCAAGTTCAAGGTCATTGTTTAAGAAATGTTGAATTCCTATCTGGGCCATATCGTGTAATGGAAAATGATTAGAAGCTAAAATTTGACTCAAAGATAGTCTGTGACCTGTAAATATGTCCTGATTTGAGCAAGTTCAATGTAACTTTAATAAAAAGAGGCATATCGATTATTTTCTATAAGAGGAAGACTTCAGTTTTGATATTTTCATTTGTGAGTTTTCTCGCAGTACCTCTAGTTTCTTAAAGAAACAAACATTATCAAAGTACACTGTATATATCTTTCATAATAACAGTGTATACAAAACACATCCCCAATATTAATAACACAAGGCAACTTTAAAGTGTCGGGTCTAATGTATAGAATTTAATATATAGAGCACTGAAAATGGCTAACGCGAATTTGCACAATAACAATTGTTCGTGTCGCTAGCCATTTTCAATGATTTATTTATATATATTTTCCACTGTCTTTGTCTGTGATAACATTTCGAATCAATTTTGAACCTTAAAACCCAGTAACTTTATAAAACATGAGTGACACAAAATGGGTGTGTCTTATAGCATAACCGAGAAACAGTATTGGCTGGAAGAGCTTCCAGCCTCAAGGCTAGGTAGTGTAGATTTAGAGTTGTGAAAATCATAACCCCTGGGGGTAAGGTGGGGCCACAATGCGGGGGGGGGGGGTCAAAGTTTAATTTAGGAATATATAGAGTAAATCTCTTCTTCTCAGAAACTAATCAGCCAGGAAAGCTGAAACTTGTGTGAAAGCATCCTCAGGTAGTGTAGATTCAAAGTTGTGTAAATCATGATCCCCAGGGGTAGAATGGGGCCACAATGGGGGGGTCAAAGTTTATCAAAGGAATATATAGGGTAAATCTTTAAAAATCTTCTTCTCAGAAACTAATCAGCCAGATGATTTTTTATAATTGTTAAGACTTTGGTTCCAGGACAATTCTTTGGCCTCACAAGAAAGTTCAGAGTTTGATGTAGGTTTATTTCCCATATATAAACTATTGTTAAGGATCTTTTTGAGAACTGCAATACTCAACATATGATATGACTATAAAATCATCCTGTTAGAAAAGGGACTAATGATTGTAAACATAAGAATATCCAGGGGGAAAATGGATTTTATTTATACAGGATCTACATATATTATTGTACATTGTCCAGATAGTTTTTATAATGACTCCATTAAGCTGATTCTATCATACCTATTGTTCCTCAGGTGAGCGATGTGGCCCATGAGCCTCTTGTTTTAATTTCATTTTATACCACGACAGATTGGTAGTTAATACTTATATTACATAAGTTAATACTTATACTTTAAATTTATTTGTAAACAATAAACGGATTGCGTTCTACGTCTATACGAATAAATGATGAATGCAGAAAACGGGAAAGTTGAATGGGATAACTCTCTCCCCAATTACTTTTTAAAAACAGTCTTTAATATAAATTCTTATTTGGGACTGTCACAGTAATAAACAATTAAAGAGAAGTTTGACCTAAATTTGAACAAAATTGTATATATCATCCATTTTAGTTTGGATTTTATAAAACCCTGCCTGCTCCTTTAGATATTCAGTCATGGTTTTGGTTTTTTTTATTTTTATTTCAAATAATAGTTTTTAATTATTTTTAGAAAACTTTCGGTCAAAAATGAACCAAAAAAAGGGGGGAACATGACATTAATGTGTAAAAGGTGTTTATTCACACATATTTAGTATCATTGGGGTATTTCAAAGTTCATTAGGGTATCATTTTGGTTCATTGGGATATCATTTGGTATCAAAGGGGTATCATTAGGTATATTTGGGCATCATTGGGGGTATCATTGTGATTCATTGGGTTTCATTGGGGTAAAAAGACGCACTGCTTTGGAAATCCAATGCACTCAAGACTTCAATTATTATAACTTTCAGATTCGCAGACTAATTAAACACACAAAATATGAAACACACAAATCACGGCAAAAGTTTTTTTGTTCAGGTTCAAACTAATATATTCATTAATTAGATTCTTTTAATCTTACATATAAACGTAATCAGAAGATTTTACATAGGCACGTTTCGTTACCAAACTATACAAAAACAATAATTCATTATACTCCATAGATCTATCTAAAATTTAATAAGAATTTGAATAGAAAATATGAAATTGATATTATTAACACGATATTCATCTTTTCGTATATTTTATCAACATCGATTAACACGGATTATTTGGAAGCGGAATACAAAATTTACATTACATTGAGTCGTTTGCCCCACACAAATTATTCTTGCGCTGAATTTGCGTGACAGCCTAGGGAGGTTGAACATAGTTCAGCTCTAAAATACAACATGATTTTCGCCACGGAGCAGAGTAACGTTCAAAACATGACGTCAAGACGACACACGCACAGTTGAAAGATATCCCAATGTTTTTAACAAGCTTAGTAATTTCACCTTACAATTAAAGATGGCACTATACCATTTGACATCTTATTTGCTTACATTTGTTCGAGAATCACAAATCATTTCATCGTAGTTTTCAAATTTTACCGTATTTTTTTTTATTTACAGTAAGGAAAACCATGAACGCAAGATAATGATTCTGTTGACCAAATATTAACAGCTATCCACCCCCCCCCCCATTTTTTTTTTGGGGGGGGGGGAGTGAAGGGGCTGTTTGTCGCATAAAAATTCAACTAGCACCACACCAACCAAAATTATTTTCACCATTGGGCATTTTAGCAGTTTATATAAGTGTTTCCCCTAGTTACAGATGTAAATCCATACTGATTGTACTTCTTGTTGTGCTGTTACGTCCGGCGACGCAACGCTTTGATAAATTTAAACAATGAATATCTGTCTTCAATAACTGACCTTTTATTCATAGTAAACAATATATCGCGTCATTATTTGCTACTTGTATATAATGGCATTACCTCTTTCGAGGCGTTATTGTTATTCAGTTTTCAGCCCAATTCATAGAAATATTAGTTTTGACATTTTATTATTAACATTTTCAACTATCTTTGTCTGTGATAACATTGCAAATCAATTTTGAAGCCAATAACCCAATATTTTGAAATTCTAATAATTCTTAGAAATAAAGGAAATCTTTACTAGATCTTGACTTTAACTATGTAAAACGTTGTCCTTAGATTAAGCTTAAATTCCTAGGAAAAGTTGTAAAAAGGAATACTTTTGAACACCGCTCTTAAAATAGTGTCATTATTCTTTCGTTTGGTGTTTCTTAGTCTTCTAAAACATGCATGCTGATGTGAAAATGTTTAACATGATATAAAGGTGGGTATAGAATTAACAGAACTGGCCCGATGAAATAGACTGTTATTTATGAACGAATACTCAAAAAGTATGTTTACAGTTGATATTACCAAATTACAGACGCTACACATAAATAAACATTTCTTATTCACTGCATTTTGTCCCTTATCAATATGCTGGGGTTTTTTTCAGGCTGTTTCTCAAACAGAATGGATCACAGTTTATAAAATTATGCCTATAGCTGGCAGTCGACTGACATATACTCTGAACATCATTGATACACCGGGATTTGGAGATACAAGTGGAATGGGGCGAGATCAACGTATCGTTGAACAAATTCGGCATTTGTTCTCGGAAACAGGGACTAAAGGTGTTCTTTATCTTGATGCCGTTTGTATTATTGTAAAAGCACCAGATGCACGCCTTACAATGTCTCAAAGATATATATTTAATTCAGTTTTATCCCTTTTCGGTAAGGATATTGAATCAAATATCTGTACACTGATCACCTTTTCTGATGGTGGTGAGCCACCCGTTCTCGCGTCTTTAAAGGAAGCCAGATTTCCATTTGGTTTGACCTTTCAATTTAATAACTCGGCACTATTTGCAAAAAACCCAAAATTTGGCTTAACCTCATGGTCTCGAATGTTTTGGGATTTGGGTTGCAAAAGTTTTAGAAGATTTTTTGATGAAATTGATCACTATGAAAAAAGAAGTATCGTACAATCCAAAGAGGTTTTACAAAAAAGAGAACAATTGAAAAATATAACTGCTGGCATTCTTCCTCAGGTAAAAGCTGGGTTGACGAAATTATCAGAGCTCCAAACAGAATTAAATCTTTTTAAAAAACACACAAATGACATTGAAAATAATAAAGATTTCGAATACGAGGTTGACGAGACGCATAGAATTATGATTGAATTAGGTCCAGGTCACCGTGCAATCAATTGCCTTAACTGCAATTCCACATGTCATGATGATTGTGATTTAGCAGATGACGATGATATATATAACTGCATTGCAATGAAAAACGGTTATTGCACAATATGCAGTAAAAAATGTAAGTGGAATGATCACAGATATGCATCTTATAAGTTCGCTTTTGTTGTAAAAAATGTAAAGAAAACTTACATTGAAATGAAAATCAAATATGAAAAAGCTAAAGGACAAAAGCTAACTCATGAACTCGTAATAAAAGAGCTTTTAAACGATGTTAAAGAAATATTTGACAGTGTTAAGGAAATGATGGCAAATATGAATTGCTGCAAAAGTAATCTGAAAGAAATTGCATTAAGACCTGATCATCTGTCTACGGTAGACTATTTAGACAACATGATTCAGACTGAAAAACATGAAAAACAACCAGGACATCAACGTCGAATTGAAATGTTGTACGAGTTTAGAAAAATGGCTGAAGTTGAAAAAAACTGTGAACAATTTTATGCTGATTATAAGTCGACAAAACAGGAAATAGTATCGCGTGGTATACCATATAATACTTTAAGCATAGAAAACGAAAATAATGATGAAACATCTGATGATCCAGCTTTTCGGAGGTTTTTACGCAGTATTTTATGTGAAATCTAACCCGAAGAGTTACAAAAAAGAAGTGAACGAACATTTGTAGGCAGAATTAATCAAAGTATAATTGTCTATCAATTCGTAGTACTCCATATTCTTCTAGCTTAATAGCGTTTTGTGCAAATATAAGTATGCTTTCTTTCTACATTCATGTTTGATTATTATTGTGAATACTATTGGATTTGTTACCTTTTCATTTTTCATGTATAATATTTCATCTTAAATCTTATCTTATAAAGCTTGTTTTTTTCTTACAATTTCATATTTGGATTCACATCTATTTTCTAGTATGAAAGCCTTTTGTTGTGATAAGTAGCTGAAAGCTAAAGTGAGCTAATCTGATGAAGTCCGGCGTCCGTCTGTCCGTATATCCGTCCGTCTGTCTGTATTTTTTTTACATTTTCGACTTCTCCTTAACAACTGGGCCCATTTTAACCAAGCTTTGCACAAAACATCATTAGGTAAACGGGACTCAGGATTGTTAAAATGAAGAGCCAATCTGTATTTCAAAGAGAATAATTAAAAAATAATAAAATTTAAAAAAGCTAGGATAGATTCAAGTTTGTTCAAATTAGGATTCCCAGGGGTATAGTGGGGCCACATTGGTGGGGGTGAATTTTTACAAAGCAAAATATAGAGAATAATCTTTAAAATCCAATTAGCCGGAAAAGCTGTAAAGTATAGCTGTGGGAGTATCCTAAGGTAGTGTAGAGTCGAATTTGTTCAAATTATGATCTTCGGGGTTATGGTTGGCCAGCATTTGGGGGGGGGGGGGGGTGGAATTTTACATAAAAATATACATATATGTATGTAGAACAATCTTTTAAAATCTTCTTCTCAAAAACCTTGTAGCTAGAAAGGCTGTAACTTGTGTGGAGGCATCCTCAGGTTGTATAGATTCAAGTTTCTCCAAATCATGATCTAACGGGGTGGGGTGAGGCTATAATGGGTGGATGTACTTTTACAAAATAGATAGAGAAAATTGTTTGAACATTTACTTCTCTAAAACCGTTTGGTCATAAAAACTATGACTTATGTGGATGCATTCTCCGGTGGGGTAAATTTAAGTTTTTTTCAAATCATGATCCCAAAGGTGAAGGTGGGCCACAATTTGGAGTCATTTTATTAAAGAATATATAAAGAAAACCTTTTAAATCTTCTTTTAAAATTTTGTTTGGCCGGAAAGGTCTGTAACATCCTATGGTAGGATAGATTCAAGTTTTTTCAGATCCTGATCTTCGAGCGTAGGGTTGAGCCTTAATGATCATGAGGGTTTAATTTGATAGAGGAAAATATAGAAACATATTTTTTTTAATTTTCTCAAAAACTCATTGACTAAAAAGGATGTAACTTGTGTGGCAGCATTCTCAGGTAGGGTAGATTCAAGTTTCTTTAAATCATGAACTCTGGGGGTAGGGTGGGGACACAATAGGGGGTCAATTTTTATAGAGGAATGTAAGGAGAAAAATCATTTAAATTTTTCTTCTCAAAAACCTAATGGCCAGAGGTTCTGCCGCTCGTGTTGATGTATCTTCAGGTTGTGTAGATTCAAGTGTGTTCAAATCAGGATCCCTGGGAATAGGGTGGGGTCACAACAGGGGTAGAATTTTTACATGGAGTACAGTATCCGCAACGTTATTTTTTACAATCTTATTGTATCGTGTATCAATCCTATCGTATCGTGCGTGTATACTGGTTTATCGTGTGTTAATCCTATTTTATCTTACGTGTATACTGTTCTATCGTGCGTTAATCCTATTCTATCGTGGGTTAATCCTATCGTATCGTGCGTGTATACTGTTTTATCGAGCGTTTATCCTATCTTATCGTGCGTTAATCTTATCCTATCGTTCGTGAATCATACCCTATCGTTTATCATGTTAAAAATAACGTTGCGGGTACTGTATGTAAAGCATATTCTTTAAAATATTCTTAATATTCTTCTTAACAACCAATTGACTAGAAAAGCTGTTACTTGTGTGGAAGTAGGGAACATTTAGGTTTGTTTAAATCATGATCTCTAAGGTTAAAGTTGGGTCACAATCAGGCTTGGGGTAATGCTAAATGTAATGGTAATGCATTGCAATGCATTACATGTTTTCAAAGTAATGCTAGTAATGTGTAATGCCACAAAATTAGCATTACAAGTAATGGTAATGTAATTAATTACTTTCCAAAATTTAGTGTAATGCTGGCATTACATGGCATTACTTTGCATTACTATGCTGATTAATGCATGTTCACTTAAAAAAAAAAAATTTGATGAATAAATGAATAGCTGAAATTGAATTTGATTAACTTTATTATAAAGAAGAAAGAAATGATTCTTGAACTAAAAGTGTTTTAGTTGCTTTAAAAAAGATTTACAAAATTTCTTTTTTAAATTGTTCATATTACTAGATATAACAACACAGTTTCATAACATTTTTATGAGTGTTGTTATTAAGAGTTTTAAATGATTTAAACAATTTACTCCAATTAGTTTGCACTTTAATAAAGATGTGTCAACAACACACTATGGCCCCCAGGATAACCTAAGTATCAAAACAATCTATTGTTTTAAGAAGTGCTAAACATCCCAATCCCCTTCCCTATGCCATGTCCCAATAGAATAGAGGACAGACACGCACCTTTAATGAAAATCACTTCAAATATTATAGCCCATTTGAAAAATTTGTTTACTCCCTCTCTCTCTCTCTCTCTCTCTCTCTCTCTCTCTCTGTTGTATATTAAGTACATTAGTTTGGACTGATAGAAAATACAAGATTAATGTATTTTTTCACTTAATATATCCTAGGATAAAGATTGTCAATTAATCTTTCAGTCCCAGCTTCCACTGCTCCTGTAGAACGTTTATTAAGTATAGCTGGGAAGATTTTCAAACTAACAGGATGCAGTTAAAAGATGAAACCTTGGAAACTTTGATTATAAAGAGCAACAGCAATCTTTTGTCTTAAAGTGTCCTCAGCATAAATAAATCCGATTAAAATATATTAAGAAGTATAACTGGGAAAAACCCTCTGTCTATAAATTAATACAATTTACACATGTAGTGTCCAATTTTATAAAGATTTGTGTAATCTGGGGAAATATCTCTATTTAGCTTTTTAAAAACCGCAACATTATTCCATAATTGTTTTCTATTATGCATGAATTCTGTGTCTCTATATCATATCTGACATTGTATCATGCGAAATGTCTATAAATATCTTTTTACTTATGTAATGTGTTGTTCATAATGCCACAATATGATTATATATTGAGCAAATAAAGAATGATTCTTGCATTATAGTCATTGAATTTGAACCTGATACTGAACATGAACCTGTAGATATGTGAAAAGAGTGTTTTATATTTGAAACATTTGCAAAAACTCTTTATTAGCTTTACTTTTTTAAAACAAAGTAATGGTAATGGTAATGCATTACTTTACTCATAAAATGGTAATGTAATGCATTACTTCAAGAAAATCAAGTAATGGTAATGGTAATTTAATGCCCGAATTCATTAAGTAATGGTAATGTAATGCATTACTTTACAATGTAATTCGCCCCAAGCCTGGTCACAATGTATACAGGGGCAAATTTTACATAGGAAAAAAATATGAATTATTCTTGTAAGCATAAATGTTACCATACATGGTTTTGATAAAATGGGAGCATTTATTTGATTCCCAATCGCTTAGAACCTGGAAAATTGTTTAGCATCACCAGGGATGGAGGTTTATGTGATATGACTTAGGATAATCCTCTTTAAATGCGGCTCATTGTTCAGCATAATAATATCTGAAGAAAAAGGACTAAGTACGGTTTTATGCAATGTTTGCCCCCCCCCCCAAAATCAAAGTTCTAGAAAGAGCTTTAAAATAAGGTGAAAGATAGTTAAAATCATATTGGAATAAAGGTGTAAAAGGTTATCACCACAGTGACGTCATAATGTAGAAATGACGTCATGAATATTGCATTTTTTTTTTATAAATTGATGTTTTGTGGCAAAATATGGGTGTTTTCCGATGATTTTTCGACTGGGAAACATCGAGCGCAGGCTTGATTAAGTACCATTTTTTAGTATGATATGTATAACTATCTGAAGAAAAACATATGTTAAAATCGCACTTGAGCAGACATGCGCTCTATACTTCCGAATGCAAAATATAGAGCAAAAATGAGAATATCTTCATTTGTTTGCAAATTTGCGGGAATTAGGTCATTTAGGTGACGTCATAGATAAACAGCGAGTGAGCAATGATGACTAAAATCAAGATTAAAGTTATAGGCATCCTCTTTACAATGATTTATGAAGATTTCATTTTTATACGATACTATTTAAAAATTGGTTGAAATCGGGGGCAGATATTTGACCATACCGCACATAGTCCTTTGATCCTCATTTTATATCTTTATTTTACTACATTGTCCAGATATTTTGTATATGACTGCATAAATCTGATTTTATTTAGGCTATAGTTAATCAGGTGACCAATGTAACCCATGAACCTTTTAAATGGTGGTGGTTTATGTGAAAGTGTTTTTTGGGAGTTTTAATCAACTCTCCTATGCAGTTACTCTGGCAAACCGAAAGTGAAACAGTGTTTGGACCTAAGCACAAATCATCACCGCTGACAAGACTTAGTTCTTGAAAATAATAGACAAATTCAAAGTCATGTATGCTGAAGCATTGTTTTTTAAGAAAACTTATCAATAAACACATTGAAAATAGTCAGATTTTATATAATACGAACAACTGATATATTTTTATAGTCTCATGTATTCCTACGCCAGAGTTTAATATAAGCTCGTTCAACCAAACGCTCGGCTGTATCCGTAAATCTCCGACAAGCAGAAAGGCTCTCGATCTTGCTTGTCGGAGAGTAACGGAGACAGCCGAGCGTCTCATTGCATGAGACTAGAGTTCGATATCAATAGTGCTTGGATCCATAAAATGTTTAGAACTGCTTCGATTACTTATACATGTACATAGTTTGAAATCGATCTTTAAATATTACACAACATGATTCATATGGGGTTTCTCGAAATTCTTATCGGAAAAGTCTAAAATTCATATAATAAAAAAGTGCGTAATTCAAATACAGTCTAGAAACTAATTGCCACGCAAGATAAGTTGATTTTAAAATAAATAATCGATAAAATCAACTCCCGTCAGTACTTCAGTACTTTGATTATGCATTGGAAAGGGTTCACGAAAAGACAAGCGTATACAGTACCGATCAGACCCAACCTAACAGAAAGTAAACCCCAACTAAATCCTGGGTTTAGTCTTCGTATAGTATGGGTTTACTAGAGTGGACGTGGACTTAGAGAAAACCCAAAGTAAACCCAGAGTAGACACAGAGAGTAAACCTTGTCAGAAATATACCCCTGAATGCAGACACTAACTGTGTATTCGAAATATACAAGGGACAGGAATTACAGGCAGTATGATGGTAAGATAAAATACGTCTATTACACACTTTACTTCGTACAGTTAACCTTAAATACAATTTCCAAGTACACCTAAAGTAAACCCCGAGTAAACCTAAGGTAAACCCCGAGTGGACCCAAATATTCAAAACGTAAACCCAGAGTAAACTTTAAAAGTAAACCCGGGGTTTAGTTGGGGTTAACTCTGGTGTTATATTGTATCTGATCGGTACTGTACGTTGACATTAAAAAAGACTGTAATTTTAATTTAAACAATAAAGATAATATACTGATCATTTAAACTCTATACTTTAAACCTTAAACTTTAAATTATTTTTGTTTAAAAAATGTTGCTAGTCATTTTCATACATTCTATCAATGATGCAGCGATGTTAACAACTCGGCATTGGTGAATAACAAGAAATTTCACTTATATCTTGATTTGTAAGTGATGTTTCTCAAATTCTGCCATCATCAGGTTAATCGTGAAGATCGTTAAAAGTGCTTGTTTACTTATCTATCGTGCGTTAATCCTATCCTATCGTGCATGAATCCTATCCTATTGTTTATCTTGTAAAAAATATCGTTGCGGGTACTGTACTCATTGTTACAAGATGATTCAAAACAATGGTATATGATTTTGGAAACATCTATCTTATTGCTTTTCATTCAAGGTATAGTTATCACTTTGCAGACATGAGTTGTTTTTACTTCATGGACGTTCAAGACTGACTGAATAAGACTTGTCAATTGGCGTTGCCCATTGTTTCCCTTTTTCCTTTAAACTGGCTTGATTGCTTGTGCTACAGCACCAAACAGATTTGGCTTTACTGAAACACATAGCCAAACTGTTAAAAAAACATTGCCTCTTGGATCCCAATGTGGGCAGGACAACAAATTACAGTTTCCACCTTCTATACAAACCTTATACTTTCATGTAGTGTTTTGCTTTCAAAAAACAATTGTCAAGTAGGCATGTAATGTGTCTACATATGAGAGTGCATTGAATGCAAATGCATATTGTTATATGTACATTGTCGTTTGTGTTCGTAAAAATACAACAATGTAAATCTGTATGAGCTAGCAAACGTGTGTTTAAATGTCCTTTCATATTTGAATGCTTTTTGTATTTGTAAAAAAGTGTGTATTTGTGAATGCAATCAGGTATATATTTTATTTATCTTTCATAATTACATATGCTCATTTTAATGCTTAACTAGAAAAATATTTATACAGTGTATTTGCACTCCCTGTAAGTCTGTAAGCGTATATCAGTTTACTAGTCATAGTTTTGTGATACATGTATTTCTTTGTTTCCACCTTCTATACAAACCTTATACTTTCATGTAGTGTTTTGCTTTCAAAAAACAATTGTCAAGTAGGCATGTAATGTGTCTACATATGCAAGTCAAATAATGCCCCAAGGAGAGAAGTATCAAAATATAAAAGCAATTTATGAGATTTATGAGATTCCGGATTGCCGGTAATGGAACTAAACAAACAGTATGTAGAGGAGTACAATAGCTTAATATTCAATAAAACTGATCAATAATCACATTGTACAAGGGTGTTGCTAACCGGACGTGCAGTCGATGAAATATTGCAATTTAACTCACTTTGCTCATTACGTCACTTGAATCTATTAATTGAACTTACAGATGATATCTGCATAATATTACATGACAATAATGTTACACAATGTACAAAAGAAGGAGTTTGGTCACGCGTCACTCTTGTATTATATAATCAAGATCATCGCATATAACTCTTTCAAATACAAACAAAAAAAAACCCACACAAAATAAAATAATATTGCTACCTTATTTAGAAAAAAATGAAGAAAAAAAGAAATAGATAAACAGACTGATCAACAATATGGTAATAATCTGACCTAATTAACTTTTGAATTTAGAATAAATTGTTCAGTGCATTCAACAACTATAATTTACACTTACTCATTTCAATGACAGTTACAATCTGGCTAGTATTGGCTGCCAGATTTTAAAAATAAACATGCATTTGGTTTGTTGAACATAGGTAAATTTTCTTTGGCAAGAATCTTTTAAAAAAAAAAAAATTATAATCGGTAAACTGAACTTCTCTGCAGGGTAATTTTGTTTGAGTTAAATCGATAAAACATTTTCCAAATAAATTACAGAAATTTAGTGGAGTATTCTTAATATCATATCAACTCAAAAATAACATCCTTCATAGTCAGGTGACAAACAATTTCTATATGTTGTTGCCACCAATATATTAAGGTATTGTTTGCTTTCAAATACAGCAACAAAACTGTCAGAACAACCAATCATAGAATAATGGGATGCAGGTTTTAGTCTCCCACATGAGTATGATACGCCGCTTATGTAAAGTATTTAAAGGTCATAGCTAGAGATATTCATTCAGACATGGCTTAAAGGTTAGAAAGATTAAAGGGGCATGGTCACGATTTTGGTCAAAAATTATTTTTCCGATATAATATTCATAATGTTTCTGAAAGGCATTTTTAATAGGCACCCGAAATTTGAGTGTCATTTCTTGAGTTGAAAGCGAATTTTTTTTTTTTTTACATTTTGAACGTTGAAATAAAAATTTCAGTTTTAAACTTAAAACGAATGTGTTAAACGTTAGGAACTGTTTATCCATGCCTAAAATAAATAAAAAGATAGACAACTAAGCTGGAAAAAGATTTTTTACTGGTATATTGAACCTATGTAAACAAAAACAGGGCACGAGCCTTGTTTACATGACAAAGAATTGTGAGCCCTTTATCTGGCTTATAACTCTGCGAATCACTCTCAAATTTTATTTGATTATTAGAAATGCCTTACTGAAGCATTATAAACAATAGAAATCGAAAAATAAAATTTGACCAAAATCGTGACCATGCTCCTTTAAATAGAACATGCATTACAAGACTAGCTTGCAATAATATCAGGACCTGATTGTACCTAATTACAGAACATCATTCAGGACTACTTCAAGGTTATGCAAGAGTCACAAAGTTAATTTTATCAGTCATCGTTACAACAATTAAGTGCGCAGTACTTATGTATAAAGGTAAACATAAGTATCAAAATGACTAATTTGTCATATACTAACAAACAAGGTCATAGAAAGGCTATCTTACATGCGTCCCCAAAACAAAAGAAATATCAAAAATTTCTCGTGTCTGGTGCCCGTAATAGGAAAGCGTCCTTAATATCCCCTTGGTCAGATGAACTTCATATTGAAATGCCAGTCAAAAGAGCTATGTTAAGAGGTAGTATCAGGTGACATGTTTCCAACTCCAGATTGGAACATCAATCACATACATATAGATGCCTTTTAATTTCCACAACTGTTTCATTGGCAATTCACAAAACGAGCTTTATAGTTTTAAGGTGCCTCACTACACCTTGAAATATGTTCTCAAATCAGGAGAAAATTGCTTGATTTTGATAGAAAGCATGATGGATAAGAAGTATATATGTCAAATAGGCGAAAAAATGTGCAATTTTAGATAAAAAATGATATTTTCAAAAATTTCATTCAGTAAACATGAACAAAAGCCCCAGGTGGATTCGAACTAATGACCTGCGGTTCTCAAGCCTGATACTTTAACCACTGAGCTATGACGGTATACATCTGAATTGATTGATACAAACAGTTTAACAAAACATGTAAATCGCCATCTTGTGACGTAGTGTCTTAAAAAGTATAAGTCTCGGTGTAGTGAAGTACCTTAAGGGAATGACCCTAGGTGAATATGTCTTAAACCACTAGAATCAGCTCGAGGTACATGAAAATTGCCTTTTCTTTTTTCTCATTACATTTACTCAATAGCCACATTTTCATAGGATATAAAAACCATCTAAAGATATAATTTGCCGTGGCGCAGTGGAAGTGATGTGATGCTAGTAAATGAAGGGTACCAAGTTCAATCTTCGTCTTGGGCGATTGGACTTTTTTTCATTTTATTTTCTAGAACAAAAACCGTTTTAATACCTTTTATGTCTTAAAGGTAATGCATTTTGTTGGTAAATTAAGTTCAATATTGTATAAAAAGATTTTTTAATGGCTTAAAGATTACTTAAACGTGGCTTAACCCTTTAACGGCCGCCGTTTTGACAGTTTTTGCATGAATTTAGCAAACAATTTTAAAATGAAATTTATGACATTTTCTGAAAGACTTTACTTAAGGTAACCCATATATATTATGAAAGGTCAGATACCAAGGGTTCATACTATGTTGTGTGTCACAACCTTATGGTAACCATGGCAACACAATATGGTCACGAACACAACATTTGATGTATTTTGAGTGTTTTTGACATGATTTAACATGCGTTTATGTTAAATACTTTATAAAAGAAACTTTATCAATTATTTATGCAGTTATCCATGTTGTGTGCTAAAAAAAATTAGTTATAGTATTTTTTAACCTTTGAATCTACCCATTTAGCATCTAAATGCTTTCCTTTTTTACCGTTGGCGCCGTTAAAAATGATAACAGAAATATGTATTCTAAATGGTTATTAATAGTAAAATATATCTAACTGACCATCTGATATCTTGCAAGTCTATTGATAATTATAAAACTTCGATTATAAGTTGATTCCTCTGCTCTCTCCAAATATCATTAATTTTAAAAGGTCAAAGGTTAATTTCTATGTATTATTACATTATTACATATAGTTCTGTCCATATCAAATAACGAACAATATTTCAAGAACACACTGTTTGCCAGCCATCAAACTTTACACAAAGGGTGGTAATAGCAAGAAGATAGCAACATTTTATTGAAAACCAGTTTACATGTCACAAAACATCAAAGGTAACCTCTGAAGTATCTTAGCTTGGACAAGAATAGACAATGGTTTCATGTGGAGAGTAAGCTCATACAGTCAAAGTAAGCGTATCTAACAAAGCAGGAATTAACATTGGGAAACCTATAAAAACTGTTAGTTCATTGTATACACTAGTCTAATCAATTCTATATTAAGTGTGATCACTTTATATGCAAAAAAAATACTTCTTAACTACATGTAAATGGAATCAATTACACACACATTAAATACCAGCACTAATTCAAATTTATGTCAATGTATGAGCCTAAACGCATATAGTGATATACCAGTGTAATTCTTAAGAAGACAGACAAATAATTATCAAGTAATAAAGGATACCTATAAAATACATTCATGATTATAATGCTGTATTTCATGGACAATTTGCAGACATTGATACATTCAACTAAAACAAATTTGATGAGAAAAAAATGTGATATGGTATAATGATAGTAAACAAAAAATTAACAAATACATTGATGTGTTTGAAATTCACAGCGACTCCAAATCTAAAGTATTCAAATGTTTATATACATGTGTACATGTAATATTTAGTAAAATGTAACCCTAACATGAATGTACTGAATCTTGAAATGTTTATGATAATTCGTTTTTATAAAATCCATTCAAAGACAGCAATTACCCTCAAAATACATTCTTGTTTATTTGCCAATCAACTACCGTATATCCCATATAATACAGGTATCACTAAATTATGTTCTAACATTTTCAGATTAGAAGTTATAATCAAAAATCTCTCGCTCTCTTTTTCTCTCTTTCTTTCTCTCTCTTAATTTCTAATAAGTAAATTGCTTCTAAAGGAGAAATATAACAAATAAAAAATACAGTTACTTATGTGACATACAATAAAGATACAAATGACAGTAACAATGAATACTGTAATATGCAAACTTTGATCATCATATGCATTCATTACAAAACTGGAAGCTGATTTTGCACATGATATGCTTGGAAACAAGCACCCTGACAAAAATTAAAGATGTACCATACACTTGTCACATCCATAAACAACATCCTTCCTCTTGCCCTCTTTTGCACACCATTTACACCGTCCACGAGGTCGTTCTAACTTCATGCTGTGATGCTCACTCAAACCTGCTGCTGTGATCAGATGTTTTCCTAAATGCCTAGGCTGCTTCCTGTTAGAAAAATCTTCAATAAGACTCATGGCAACATCAACATGAAGATCACCTAACGAATAATGTTTCCTTGGTTTCACCACACCAGGGGGCATCTTCCAAAGGAGAAATGTATTGACCAGGGCCACTTCCAGGATGAAATTCATAAAGTATTTCCAGTACTTTCTTGACTGTCGACCAATGGGACACTTGGAGCGATACTGCATGGCACGATCAACACCATAGTAGTTCTCCTGGTAGGCAGCAACAGCTGGTGGCCGCTGTATTAATTTGACCTCACCCCCAGGTACTCGACGATGTGTTGGACCATCTCCAAGTGGATCTGATGTGGTTGAAACAATATGAACCTGTAAAGTAAATGATGATTTACCAAATGGATGACATGCTTTTTTCAACAATATACACTCCCATCAACAATCTTAAATTAGTCACTTACTGGTTTGGCATCTTTCAATGCTGTTGCAACCAAATTGTCATGTTGCAGTTGCTCGGTATCACCACGACCACTAAAAGTTGGGTTCTTCAGCTCATGAGGGAATTCTTTGCGATTGGTATTGATGGTACCACAAGCATAAATACCATTAACTTCAAGATTTTGAAGCAATGGGATTGATGTAAAGTACCTATAAATAGAAAATGTCACATAACAATATTGTCTGAAGTTGTATCAGTATGCATTTCATTATTCTGAGGTTTACTTTTTTTTCATGTACCGGTATACATGTAACTGATGGACATAGCATCACTTTTGAAAGTGGGAAGTAGGGCAGACAAAGGAAAGACTTTCCTTTGTCTGCCCTACTCCCCACTTTCAAAAGTAAATGAAATTTTGGAAAATTACAACTTCTCAAAAAGGAGGGGGGTGCGTATTGTACCCACTGCTAATTTCCTTTCAATTTCCATATGCTCCCTGAAAAGTAGAAAAGTGGGGGGACCAACTTCATATACATTTTTTATATGTAAATTTAAGAGAAATGTTTGCTGCAAGGAACCCCCCCCCCCTTAAAGACTAGTTTGTTACCTGTCAAAGAAAAGGTGGTGACCTTTCCATTTAAGTGGTTTGGATAAATGTTAAACCACCCGTTATCCAAGAGACTGTCCTTGCATCTCGTCATGCTTGCCCAAATAGATTTTATAATCGTTGGTATATCCGTTTGGTTCACACCTCATCCAGACCTACACGACATTTCATTGTTGTTTATGACCATGACAATGTGCACCTAACCTTTCCCATTACATCATCAGCCAGTCAGTACATGTATTTGTCTACAATGATAATTAAAAAAAACCCAGAGCAGAGCAAATTAACCCAGAGATATTTCATAAAAAGCATTTTCTTAGCAGGACTGATTTAGGACAGATGCAGGCAGTAGTCCTTGGGCTACATTAACCCCCCCCCCCCAACCCCTTCCCTATGGATAAACTTTATATTCTAGAGAATAAGAAAGTAAACTAGAGCAAAGCTCGTTGCAAAGCAACGAGTGGGTCTTCCGTTAATGTCGGAAGTAAAGCTGGAAGTTCCTGTAAGAAGCAGAGCTCTTAAACCAATAACAAGAGTAACTAAAATAAAAAGATGAAAAAATCGAATTCCTGGTACGACTTAACAAAATCCGAATGATTTTAAGTACGAATTAACAAAAACCTTTTTGATTTCAAGAACGACTTTACAAAAAAAAATCCGAATGTGTTCAAGTACGACTTAACAATTTTTTTTGGTACGAGTTAATTTTACTTTGAACATTACGCTATTTTTTAAACCAAGGACGCGGAAACAAAATTTCCGGAAAAATTTTTAAACCCCGATATCTCTTTAATGCATTGTCCGATTTTAAAACGGATTTCAGTATTAGATTCAGCTTGATCAGCTCTATAAAACACATATTCATTTTTGATTTGATCAGAAAATTCATTTTTTCGAAAAATTTGTTTTACTTCCAGTTTCGACCGGAAGTGACGGATTTTTATTTCCAGCCTTATTGCACATGTAAATTGCCAAATTCATAACCACAGAAAATTTCAAGACTCTTATCTTAAAGCGTTTTTGAGAAATGTTGGGGACAAAATGACTTTTTTTAAAGTTTAAAAGTGACGTAACGTCAAAACGGAAGTGACGTTGTTATGGAAACTTAAAAATCTTTGAGGCATTATAATTGCACATAATCCCTGAAAGTTTCCTTAAAATAAGTTGAAAACTCTTTGAGTTATAAAGCCGAAAAGGAGTCAGAAAAAAAGAAAAAGAAAAAAAACTAGAGCAAAGCTCGTTGCAAAGCAACGAGTGGGTCTTCCGTTAATGTCGGAAGTAAAGCTGGAAGTTCCTGTAAGAAGCAGAGCTCTTGAACCAATAACAAGAGTAACTAAAATAAAAAGATGAAAAAATCGAATTATTCCTGGTACGACTTACCAAATTCCGAATGATTTTAAGAACGACTTAACAAAAAAAATTCGAATGTGTTCAAGTACGACTTAACAATTATTTTTGGTACGAGTTAACTTTACTTTGAACATTACGCTATTTTTTAAACCAAGGATGCGGGAACAAAATGTCCGGAAAAATCAATTTTTAAATCCCGATATCTCTTTAATGCATTGTCCGATAATAAAACGGATTTCAGTGTTAGATTCAGCTTGATAAGCTCTATAAAACACATATTCATTTTTGATTAGATCAGAAAATTCATTTTTTCGAAAAATTTGTTTCAGTTCCGGTTTCGACCGGAACCGACGGATTTTTATTTCCAGCCTTATTGCACATGTAAATTGCAAAATTCATAACCACAGAAAATTTCAAGACTCCATCTTAAAGCGTTTTTGAGAAATGTCGCGGACAAAATGACTTTTTTTAAAGTTTAAAAATGACGTAACGTCAAAACGGAAGTGACGTTGTTATGGAAACTTTACCATCTTTGAGGCATTATTATTGCACATAAACCCTGAAAGTTTCCCTAAAATAAGTTGAAAACTTTTTGAGTTATGAAGCCGAAAAGGAGTCAGAAAAAAAAGAAAAAGAAAAAAAATAATAACTAGAGCAAAGCTCGTTGCAAAGCAACGAGTGGGTCTTCCGTTAACGTCAAGAGTAAAGCTTGATGTTCCTGCAAGAAGCAAAGTGTTTAAATCAATAACAAGAGCAACTTAAACTAAAAGATAAAAAAATCGAATAATTCTTGGTACGACTTAACAAAATACGAATGATACTATGAACGAATTTACAAAACCCTTAACCATTCTAAGAACGACTTAACAAAAAAATTCCGAAGGTGTCAAAGTACTTATCAAAAATTGAATTATGTTTGGTACGAGTTAATTAAACTTTGAACTTTACGCTATTTTTGAAACCAAAAACGCAGAATCAAAATTTCCGAAAAATCAATTTTTAAACCCCCATATCTGTTATGCATCGTCCGATTTAAAAACGGATTTTAGTTTTGTACTCATCATGAAAATTACCGTAATTTACATATGTTTAAGTTTTGATATTGAAAAACATGATAAAATCAGCTTAATGGAGTCACAATACAAACTATCTTTAAAATGTACATAACACATGCAGATCCTGTAAAAATAAAATTCATTTTTCCCCCTGGATTTTCTTATGTTTATAATCATTAGTCCCTTTTCTATCAGGATGATTTTATAGTCATATCACATGTTGAGTATTGCAGTTCTCAAAAAGATCCTTAACAATAGATAATATATGGGATATAAACCTACATCAAACTCTGAACCTTCTTGTGAGGCCAAAGAACTGTTCTGGGGCCAAAGTCTTAACAATTATAAAGAATTATCTGGCTGATTAGTTTCTGAGAAAAAGATTTTTAAAAGATTTACTCTATATATTCCTTTGTTAAACTACCCCCATTGTGGCCCTACCCTACCCCTGGGGATCATGATTCTCACAACTTTGTATCTACACTACCAGAGGATGCTTCCACATCAGTTTCAGCTTTCCTGGCTGATTAGTTTCTGAGAAAAATATTTTTTAAAGATTTTCTCTTTATATTCCTATGTAAAAATCCATTCCCCCATTGTTGTCCCACCATACAACCAGGGACTATGATTTGAACAAACTTGAATCTACACTACCTGAGGATGCTTCCACTTTAATTTGAGCTTTTCTGGCCTTCTTGAGAAGAAGACTTTTAAAGATTTTCTCTATATATTCCTATGTAAAACTTGATCCCCCTCTTGTGGCCCCTCCCTACCCCCAGGGACCATGATTTGAACAAACTTGAAGCTACACTACCTGAGGATGCCTCCACACAAGTTTAAGCTTTTCAGGCCGAATAGTTTTTGAGAGGAAGATTTTTGAAAAATACCAACATATTTTCAATAATTCTCAATTATCTCCCCTTTAAAGGGGGTTTGGCCCTTCATTTGAAAAAACTTGAATCCACTTCACCTTGTGGTGCTTTGTGCCAAATTTGGTTGAAATCTGCCCAGTGGTTCTTGAGAAGAAGATGAAAATGTGAAAAGTTTACAACAACGACAACGACGACAACGACAATGACAGACGACAGACAAATTGTGATCAGAAAAGCTCACTTGAGCCTTTGGCTCAGGTGAGCTAAAAACAAAATAAAGGAAACATAATTGCATACTTTTATTGAAAAACAAATTTTCACAGCTAACAATTGTAAATTACTTTAAACAGCCATAATTTTGTTTGTTATAATTTCTTATCAAACACAAACCAAAACAAGGCATGATGCTTTCTTAAAGTTCCATTACAGTAACTGTTCGTGAATTATCCGATTTAATTTGAATTACTGGTACATAGTCTGTAGAACACATTAAGGAATATGCATGTGGGTAGAGGTAACAGATTATTAACCTCAAGAGCTGAAATGAATCAACAGGTAAAAACCATGTGGCCACCAATAGCTGAAATTAAAAAAATCAATAAGCTGTGTTAATACATGTACCGGTACTAATAAATACACTGACCATGCAGTGTAATTAGTATGACATATCCCGATACGTGACATCAGATGGCACAGGACAGTTTTTTTTATACATTTCATTGTAGCCTGGGGACGTGTGTCTTCGGAACCCTGTAACTAGAATTTCCTCAGTTCCCATTCAGCACAAATACCTTTAATTCACTCTTTATAAGGCCAATCACCACTTTCTGAAGAAAATTACTAGTCAAAACCTGTAAAATTTTCTACATACTGGTTTTTATGAGATTTTGACCCTATCATATTTTGCTAATTTTTCAGCTTTTAAGACCTCTCCCAGCCAATTCCCTGCAAAGGGTTGACCTTCCGTACGATGTGCATGTTGCACCATCACATGTCAGAAACTTACCGGTGTATAGTTTATAATGTCCCATCCACCTACTTTTCGTGTTATTTACCCTACCGTCTGTAACTTTCATTTTCAATGTCTAAAGTCAACACAACAGGCATAGCCGCAGGTTTCGCATTTTACTTCTGAATCTCATGTACCTAACATATGGGGCCTACATATTGCATATCAATTTCAACAAGAGACATCCCTCTAACTAATTCTAAATCATCAAAAATCATTTCATGAATTTTAGCAACACTCTGAAGCCTTCAAGTACAGCAACTCTCAATTTTACAAAAATATTGACGGTAACTTTAAACGAAACTGTCCCTTGCTAGCTTTAACTTACACTAACATTCTCTGAAAAGTCATCTTGTCTTAAACTTACAAAGCTTATGCTATTCTGAGAAAAAGTATACCTCATTTTGCCAATTCCATTAAGGATTAAGAAAAATATGGCTATTTAAGTGAACCCAGCATTTCCACTTTCCTCTATTTAACACAGATTCATAGGGCTCTCCATAAATAAAGCATCTTTAGAGGGCAACTGTTGTTCAACCTCCCTAAATAAGAAACCTTATTCAAAACTACATACATATACATGATAATATCATGACAAAAGCATCACATCACATAGAAAAACCCTTACATGTATACCCTCCCCCTATTTTTCGATTTTCCTAAGAAGCATTAGTTTGAACACTTTAACCTAATATTATGAAACTTGTGGCAATTCTCTTGAGTCATTTCTCACACATATTTGAAAACAACCATCACTGATATTGAAAATTGATCTTTTCTTGATAAATGGATGAAATGTAACATTTTTTTCACAAAAAGACATACCGCCATACATGTGATTTCTTGTTTTTATGAAACAGTAAGCTTATAATCATATTTAGTGAATATCTTATTTATTCTGGTTTCTAGTCTCCTTTTAACTTTGCTAAAATAGTAAGACCTACAAGTGTGATGTCTGCTCTTAATTAAAATGAAATTCAAACACAACCGGGTACCTGGGGACGGATGAGAATTCAATGATAAATGTTCAAATTTTACATGTTTTCCTACATTTTTGATGCATATATACAATAAAAGGGTAAAAATAGGTTGTTTCTTGATCATTTCGAGAGTAATTATTATAGCAGATGTTATTTCATGGTCAAATGTACATTTACATATCCAACATGTAATGGTAATGGAGACAATTGGAAAGAGGGGGGTGGCTTTTTGAATTCTGTAAATATATCTAAAATATCACTTTTGGATAGGAAGGAGCAAAAACTTGAGTTTTTTTTACTCAAGTTGATAACTGCATTTGTCTACATGTGAATTTTATTTGAAAGAAAAATATGCTGTTTTAAAAAAATTGAGTTATATAAGTCAGGTTGCTTAATGTTATTTCATGAAATCAGACAGCAAAATTGCTGCAAATTTATAATTTAAATAATTCAATTGATCAAAACTCTTTTACAGTATTAATTCTTATCTCGGTAATTAACTTAAGCCTATTAATTGTCATCAGGATAGGAAATACCTACTTTCTAAGCCAATTTACTCTAGTGGTGGTCATTTTACACATTGATTTACCGGTACTTCCCTTGTATATTATAGCTAATAAATCATGTAATGACATATATAACCAACAAAATCATCCATTTTCCCAAAATAGACAACTTTTGGTACAAAATCCACTCAAAATTACAGTTAAATGAGAAATCTGAAATACCATGTAGTCTTAAAACTTACACTAACATTCTCTGAAAAGTCATCTTGTCTTAAACTTACAAAGCTTATGCTATTCTGAGAAAAAGTATACCTCATTTTGCCAATTCCATTAAGGATTAAGAGAAATATGGCCATTTAAGTAAACCCAGCATTTCCACTTTCCTCTATTCAACACAGATTCATAGGGCTCTCCATAAATAAAGCATCTTTACCTAATCTTTTAGAGGGCAACTGTTGTTCAACCTCCCTAAATAAGAAACCTTATTCAAAACTACATACATATACATGATATTATCATGACAAAAGCATCACATCACTTAGAAATACCCTTACATGTATACCCTCCCCCTATTTTTTGATTTTCCTAAGAAGCATTTAAGTTTGAACACTTTAACCAAATATTATGAAATTTAAATGCTTCTATTCTGATCAATTGAATTTTTAAGCAGCGTGAAATTAAAACCATCGCAATTGACACTTTATTAAAAATCATGAAATTTTAACATGGTGGAATTAAAACAACTTACAGTATTTCATCCGAACAGCCTCAACATATAATTTTCTGCTATACCATTTTTTATTAAATGAATTCTACTAATTTTTTTTTTTTGCAAATAAATTTAGCGAGGTTTTTTTTCTCTTTTCATATTAATGACAGGTTTTAAAAACAATATTATGTTTAGTATGTTTAAAATTCCATAAACAATTTTACAAAGCTTTGGATTTTAGTTGCACAATGAAAAAATGAGGGATTGCACGATAATACATGCTCATTTTGAAATTTAAAGCATTGTTGATTTCTTTTACTATAGAGATATGCACAAAATGATGTTGCTCTGTGATGCTTTGCCAAGATTAAAAGCATGAGAGAGAGAGAGAGGGAGAGAGAGATCTGAGGCACATGTAGTAAAAATTATTACATACATTTGTCTTACTGTAAAAATTGTTTACAATGTAGATGTGTTCTGCATGTCAAGTTTACCTAAAATGAATCAATAAAATTCAATATATATAAAAGATAAACTAATCTCAAAGAATTTACAATGGTTCTGTGAAATAATCAAATCTTGAGAAGAATGTTAAAGTTCTTTTCATCTTGCACTCTGTTTTACATGCTCTTTCGCAGGCGATAATCATATATAACGGCGAGCCAGACAAAATTTCTAATTTCAATTAGACTGAATATTTACCATGTCAAATATATTTATTTAATTAAGCACAAGCCTGTCCGAGTTCTTTAATTCATTGATTAAGTGGAGGTGATATGGTAAAGATCTGCTATATTCAAATATTTAGGGTAAAGTTATCATCATGCAAACATGCACTCTAATTACAACATTCTACTCTTGTGTGCCTTTGGACCCCCACCCCTTTTAATTGCACTGTTTTACGGAACATACTAAAGACCTGAAATACTAATGACATGAAAGACCTGAAAGACCTGAAATTTTATATAAATGATACTTTTATAAGATTTTAGTCAAATGAAATTATTTTGTGGGGGTTTAAATCATATTTCCAGGTATAATTTTGTTTTAAAAAATATCATAATGATCAGTTATTCAAGCAGAAATATGAAAGACCTGAAAATTTGAATTGACCTGAAAATTTCAAATGACCTGAAGTTTTATATAATTGATATAAATGATACTTTTATAAGATTTTGGTCAAATGAAATTACTTTGTGGGGGTTTAAATCATATTTCCAGGTATAATTTTGTTTAAAAAAAATATCATAATGATCAGTTATTCAAGCAGAAATATGAAAGACCTGAAAATTTGAATTGACCTGAAAATTTCAAATGACCTGAAATTGTATATATATACCTGTAATTGATATAAATGATACTTTTATAAGATTTTGGTCAAATGAAATTACTTTGTGGGGGTTATCATATCATATTTCCAATTGTGTTGAAAAATATTATAATGAGCTGTTATTTACGCAGAAATATGAAAGACCTGAAAATTTGAATTGACCTGAAATTTTCAAATGACCTGAAATTTTAAATGATTGATACATTTCTATGTTCTGTGTCAATTCTAATGTCTATTGTTGAGTTTTTATCATATTTCCAGGTATATATGTGTTAAAATATATCAAACCGATCAATTATTTATGCAGGAATACGAAAGACCTGAAAATTTGAATAGCCATGGAACTGAATATTCACTGACCAGAAATTTTATATAATTGATACATTTGTATATTCTGTGTAAATTTTAATGTATATTTGTGCGTTTTTATATTATTATATAATGCATTGATTGAAATGTTGCAATATGTACAGTCACTTGAATTTTTGCAAGTTTCCTTTCAATTCAAAATTGCACTTATATTTAACAATCACGCCATTATGATTATCTAAGGGAAAATACAAAAGTGAAAAAGCTAAAGATATATGGAATATCTTGTTTAATTTTGATTAAGTCATGTGTAATTATACACTGTTTCGGTTCATTAAAGTTGTGTATACACTATACAGGTAAATATGAATGGGGTGTAATACCCTCCTCCCCTCAATTACAGATTAACCCCTTTGTTTGCCACCTAACGGGACTAGCCAATGTGTGTTCTAAATAGACATGTCCAAACTGAAATCACATATAGAGTCAGAAAGTTGTAATGAATCTTTAAAGTTTATATATTGGTATTAATTACCTAAATAGTTAGAAAAAAAATGCAATTTCATCTAGAGTATTTTAAGTTGTTTAAAGAAAGATAATTATATATTTATTCATTCTTTAATTATTATTTAAAGGTCTACAGCTTATCAAAGTGTATAAATTACAGATAAAGTACAGAATTAGGTCTTTTGATATAAGAAGAACAACAACAAAAGTCAACTACAAATTATTGTTGTTAATTTCAAAATAAAGTATTGCAGCAGTTTACATATCGATGGTTTCTCATAGAAATACTTTCTAATATATTTTTCACTGTATTCAATAAATATTGGACCCACAAATATTGAAGTTATATATATTTTTTTTTGACATAGGGTATATTGCTTTTTTGAATGTAAAAGACTGTAAATTCAATTGACTGTATATAGTGTATCATATATTAGGTAAGGTTAGTATAGCCCCGTCCTTTGGGAGGGTTATAACCACTTGTGCTCAAGCGTACAATCCAAGACAGATCGCTCGTAGGTGCACATGCTGGTATAGAATAAGACATCATGCACTGTGTACAACCAAAGACAGAGTAGGACCCTTTATATTTAAAAAAAAAATTCAGGTCTTTTGTACTCCTGCATAAATAATTGATCAATATGATATATTATAACACTTATATACCTTGAAATATGATTAAAAACTCACAAATAGTCATTAAAACTGACACAGAACTTAGAAATGTATCAATTATATAAAATTTCAGGTCAGCTCAAATTTTCAGGTCAATTCAAATTTTCAGGTCTTTCGTATTCCTGCATAAATAATTGATCAGTATGAAATATTTTAACACTTATATACCTGGAAATATGATAAAAACTTACAAATAGACATTAATATTGACACAGAACATAGAAATGTATCAATCATTTAAAATTTCAGGTCATTTGAAAATTTCAGGTCAATTCAAATTTTCAGGTCTTTCATATTTCTGCTTGAATAACTGGTCAATAAGATATTTTTTAAACAAAATTATACCTGGAAATATGATTCAAACCCCCACAAGTAATTTTACTTGATAAAAATCTTAGAAAAGTATCATTTATATAAAATTTCAGGTCTTTCAGGTCTTTCAGGTCATTAGTATTTCAGGTCTTTAGTACGTCCCCTGTTTTACAGTGTGTGGTGTGTTGTTCAATACAAAATAAGAAATACATATACATAATTATAAATAGAAATTCAAAAGAGTAGTGTGCAAAACATACACGTGAAAATACATTGGACAGATAATATCCCGAGATTTCTCTGACTCAAATGCCCGCTTTTATATTGTTACGCACGTCAAAAGCGGAGGTTAAAGTCAGAGGAATGTCGGATTAGATTGAAAAGTGCACAAACACTTTGAAAAGAAAAAGTCAATACGACATATCCTGTATAGAAACATACCTTTATAATCTGCCATACGTTAGTTGAGCTAAAATTTCCACTATCGCCGTCTTGCAGGCCATTCTTCTGACACACCGCTAGGCCTATCAGCTGCTGTTCGCAGTCAAAACATGGCGAGTTGACATGGTGAATCGTTCGATAATTATTTCGATTAAAACTAATAAAACTAATAAAAACTAACAACGTAATTATGGACGGAATTAACGAAATTGTTTCAATAAACACTCTGATTAACTATATAAAAAAGGCGTTCGGTTTAATGACCTGTTCGAAATCTTTTCAGCAGGAGTTACTTTAAGTGTGAATTTTGCACTATTTTTTAAACCAATAACGAGGAATCAACATTTCCGGAAAAATTAATATTTAAACCCCGATATCTCTGCAATACAGTATCTGATTTTAAAACGAATTTAAGGTTTGTATTTAGCTTTGCAAACTATACAATATGCATATAATTTTATGTTTTTTTTATAAAGTTTTATGATCAGTACGAATTGTTACAGTAGAAGTTACTTTCAGTGTGAATTTTGCACTATTTTGGAAACCAAGAACGCGGCATCAAAATTTCCGGGAAAATCAGTTTTTAAACCCCGATATCTCTGTAATGCTTGCTCCGAATTTTAAACGGTTTTCAGCATTAGATTCAGCTTAAAAAGCTCTACAAAATACGTATACGTTTTTTGTTTGATCAAAAAATTCAATTTTTCGAAAAATTTGATTCGCTTCCGGTTTCGACCGGAAGTGACAGATTTTTATTATATAGCCTCATTACAGAGGTAAATCGACCAAATCCTAACCATTGAAAATTGCAAGCCTCTATCTTCAAGCGTTATTTAGAAAAGTCCCGGACAAAATGACTTTTTAAAAATTTTAAAAATGACGTAACGTCAAAACGGAAGTGACGTTGTCTTTTAAACTTTAACATCTTTGAGGGACGATAACTTGCTAAAATCTCTGGAAGTTTCATTGTAATCGGTTGAAAAATTTTTGAGTTATGAAGCAAAAAAGGAGTCAGAAAAAAAAGAAAAAGTATAATAACTAGACACGATCTCGTTGCGAGCAACGAGGAGGTCTTCCGTCCGATTTTTATAATAAGGAATGACCTTACTCTTGATCTTCGTCAACGAAACGTATCCGGAAAAGGAGGCGGAATCTATGAGTGTAATGGGTGGAAGACTATCTATCCCTTTGGTGTCCCTTATTTGAGGGATCAGCCCCATTGTTAATTCATTTTAGTAAAAAGGTATTTTTGTGTACCGCTAATAAGTGTTTAGAAATTGGTTACCGTTTTTGAAATATCTGGGAAAAATCGTTTTTATATCCGGTCCTAAAACTCCCTTTAGGGTCCAGATAACAAACAATCTATGGTTGTACATTGTTAAGCACATTATTTTGAGCATCTTTTGATGAATACTGCTTTCCAGAATTTCCTCTATTTCGAGATATTGAGGATCAAAGTGTTTGACTTCTGGCCCCTTAAAATCCCTAATTACATAACATAGGAGTAAATGATTACCATGTATAGGTAAATAACCTTAGAATGAACTTAATTGCCCCTATAACGTATCACAACATATTTCATGTAAAAAGTTATCATTAAAAGACTTTAGAGCCCCCTCAGCCCCTTATTTGAAGGGCAAGCCCCTTTTTCTTGATTTTATAAGAATGTTCTTGTCAATTCAAACACATTTTGTTCAACAAGTGTTTACAAATTTTGTATCGTTCTCGAGATATCTTGAGAGGGTCGTTTTAGGGGCCGACCCTGGAACTCCTTTTAGGGATCGCATAACAAAAAAATTATGGTTGCAGATTGTTAGGCTCAATATTTTGAGCATCTTTCGTTCAATATTGCTTTTCAAAATTTTCCTCCATTTTGAAATATTGAGCATCAACGTTTTGGACTTCTGGCCCCTTAAAATTTCCAATTACTTAACATAGAAGTAAATGATTGCCATGTATAGGTAAATAACCTTAAAATAAACATAATTGCTTCTATAACGTATCACAAAATATTTCACGGTAAAAAGTTATCATTAAAAGACTTTAGAGTCCCTTCAGCCCCTTATTTGAAGGGCCAGCCCCTTTTACTTGATTTCAAATAAAAGCACTAATTAATTCTTACACATTTTGTTCAACAAGCGTTTACAAATTTTGTACCATCCTCGAGATATCTTGAGAGGGTCGTTTTAGGGGCAGGCCCTGTAACTCCCTTTAGGGACCGCATAACAAAGAAATTATGGTTGCAGATTGTTAAGCTCAATATTTTGAGCATCTTTCGTTCAATATTGCTTATTAAAATGTTCCTCCATTTTGAGATATTGAGCATCAAAGTTTTGGACTTCTGGCCCCTTAAATCCCCTAATTATGTAACATAGAAGTAAATGATTGCCATGTGTAGGTAACAAACGTTAGAATAAACATAATTGCTTCTATAACGTATCACAAAATATTTCACGGTAAAAAGTTATCATTAAAAAACTTTAGAGCTCCCTCAGCCCCTTATTTGAAGGGCCAGCCCCTTTTACTTGATTTCGAATGACAGCTCTAATCAATTCAAACAATTTTTGTTCAACAAGCGTTTACAAATTTTGTACCGTTCTCGAGATATCTTGAGAGGGTCGTTTTAGGGGCCGACCCTTTAACTCCCTTTAGGGACCGCATAACAAAGAAATTATGGTTGCAGATTGTCAAGCTCAATATTTTGAGCATCTTTTATTCAATATTGCGTTTCAAAATTTTGCTCCATTTTGAGATATTGAGCATCAAAGTTTTGGACTTCTGGCCCCTTAAAATCCCTAATTACGTAACATAGGAGTAAATGATTGCCATGTGTAGGTAAATAACGTTAAAATAAACATAATTGCTTCTATAACGTATCACAAAATATTTCACGGTAAAAAGTTATCAATCAAAGACTTTAGAGCTCCCTCAGCCCCTTATTTGAAGGGCCAGCCCCTTTTTCTTGATGTCACATAAAAGCTCTTGACTTTATAAAGATTTTTTGTTCTACATGTTATAACAAAATACAATCGAGGAAAGAGATATTGAAAGAAAACCACGAAAAATCACGACGCTTTTTTTACTGTAATTTTCGAGCTCGGGCGAGCTTCGGCGCTTTTGGTCACAGGAAAATATGTATACCATATGTCAGATCTACAACCTTTTGTCTACAATCCCTGAAATTTTGAACTCAATGTCTTAAATCGTTTAGGAGTTTACCCCTGGACAAGCCGGCCCTCTGAAAATCGTTAAATTGTAAATAACTCAAAACTGGAAGTGACGTCATCATTAAAAAAAATTTCCAATAAGGTTCAGATCATTATCTATAAGACCTAAAAGTTTCATGTAAATCGGTGGAGTAGTTTTAGAGAAATTGCGTACACAAAATTGGTTGGAAAAAAAATAAAAATAATAATAATAATAGGGAAAAAGAAACCGAACGAAAACAATAAGGTCTTCCGTTGGAAACGGAAGACCTTAATAATAAAAAGAAACCGAAGAAAAACTAGAGCAAAGCTCGTTGCAAAGCAACGAGTGGGTCTTCCGTTAATGTCGGAAGTAAAGCTGGAAGTTCCTGTAAGAAGCAGAGCTCTTAAACCAATAACAAGAGTAATTTAAAAAAAAGATGAAAAAATCGAATTATTCCTGGTACGACTTAACAAAATCCGAATGATTTTAAGTACGAATTAACAAAAACCTTTTTGATTTTAAGAGCGACTTAACAAAAAAAATCCGAATGTGTTTAAGTACGACTTAACAATTTTTTTTGGTACAAGTTAACTTTACGATAAACATTATGCTATTTTTTAAACCAAGGATGCGGAATCAAAATTTCCGGAAAAATCAATTTTTAAACCCCGATATCTCTGTAACGCATCGTCCGATTTTTAAAAGATTTTCAGTGTTAGATTCAGCTTAATAAGCTCTACAAAACACATATTCATTTTTGATTAAATCAGAAAATTCATTTTTTCGAAAATTTTGTTTCACTTCCGGTTTCGACCGGAAGTGACAGATTTTCATTTCGAGCCTTATTACAGAGGTAAATCGACCAAATCATAACCATTAAAAATTTCAAGCCTCTATCTCAAAGCGTTTTTGAGAAAAGTCCGGGACAAAATGACTTTTTGAAATGTTTAAAAATGACGTCACGTCAAAACGGAGGTGACGTTCTCTTTAAAACTTTAACATTTTTGAGGGACGCCAACTTGCAAAAATCTCTGAAAATTTCATCAAAATCGGTTAAAAACTTTTTGAGTTATGAGGCAAAAAAGGAGTCAGAAGAAAAGAAAAAGAATAATAATAATAACTAGAGCAAAGCTCGTTGCAAAGCAACGAGTGGGTCTTCCGTTAATGTCGTAAGTAAAGCTGGAAGTTCCTGTAAGAAGCAGAGCTCTTAAACCGATAACAAGAGTAACTAAAATGAAAAGATAAAAAAATCGAATTATTCCTGGTACGATTTAACAAAATCCGAATGATTTTAAGTACGACTTAACAAACACCTTTCCGATTTCAAGAACAACTTAACAAAAAAATCCGAATTGTTCAAGTACGACTTAACAATTATTTTTGGTACGAGTTAATATTACTTTGAACATTACGCTATTTTTTAAACCAAGGAAACGGAATCAAAATTTCCGGAAAAATCAATTTTTAAACCCCGATATCTCTGTAATGCATCGTCCGATTTTAAAACAGCTTTCAGTGTTTGATTCAGCTAATTAAGCTCTACAAAACACATATTCATTTTTCATTTGATCAGAAAATTCATTTTTTCGAAAAATTTGTTTCACTTCCGGTTTCGACCGGAAGTGACAGATTTTCATTTCCAGCCTTATTACAGAGGTAAATCGACCAAATCATCACCATTGAAATTTTCAAACCTCTTTCTTAAAGCGTTTTTGAGAAAAGTCCGGGACAAAATGACTTTTTGAAATTTTTAAAAATGACGTCACGTTAAAACGGAGGTGACGTTCTTTATAAAACTTTAACATTTTTGAGGGACGCCAACTTGCAAACATCTCTGAAAATTTCATCAAAATCTGTTAAAAACTTTTTGAGTTATGAAGCAAAAAAGGAGTCAGAAGAAAAGAAAAAGAATAATAATAATAACTAGAGCAAAGCTCGTTGCAAAGCAACGAGTGGGTCTTCCGTTAATGTCGGAAGTAAAGCTCGAAGTTCCTTTCAGAAGCAGAGCTCTTAAACCGATAACAAGAGTAACTCAAATAAAAAGATGAAAAAAATCGAATTATTCCTGGTACGATTTAACAAAATCCGAATGATTTTAAGTACGAATTAACAAAAACCTTTTTTGATTTCAAGAACGACTTAACAAAAAAAATCCGAATATGTTCAAGTACGACTTAACAATAATTTTTGGTACGAGTTAATTTTACTATAAACATTACGCTATTTTTTCAAACCAAGGACGCGGAAACAAAATTTCCGGAAAAATCAATTTTTAAACCCCTATATCTCTGTAATGCATCGTACGATTTTTAAACGGATTTCAGTTTCGTACTCAGCATGAAAATTACTGTAAGATACGTACGTTTAATCCTTAAAATCAAAAAACATGAAAATTGAAAAAAAATGGTTTTGCTTCCGGTTTTGACCGGAAGTGTCCGAATTGAGTTTCCAGCCTTATGTCATAAGTAAAATGGTAGTTCTTCCTTCCCTGTAAAACTCGTGGCTTTATCTTGAATCAAAAAGGAGAAAAGCTCCGGACAAAATCACTTTTTAAAACGTGAAAAACGTCAATATCTGACGAATTTGATGACGTCATCAAATATTTTTTTCATATCATAGAGATCTTTCAAAAACACATTTATCCTGAAAATATCAAAGCAATCGATGCAAGCGTTTTTGAAATAATTGAGTTGGAAAAAAAATAAAAAGAATAATAATAATAAGAATAAGAAAAAAAAGAAACCGTAGAAAAACAAAAGGGTCTTCCGTTGGAAACGGAAGACCCTAATAAAAAGAAACAATAGAATAACAAGAGGGTCTTCCGTTGGAAACGGAAGACCCTAATAAAAAGAAACGATAGAATAACAAGAGGGTCTTCCGTTGGAAACGGAAGACCCTAACAAAAGGGTCTTCCGTTCCGGAAACGGAAGACCCTAATAACTAGAGCAAAGCTCGTTGCAAAGCAACGAGTGGGTCTTCCGTTAATGTCGAGAGAAAAGCTAGAAGTAACTGTAAGAAGCAGTGTTCTTAAGCCAAGAACAAGAGTAACTAAAACAATATGAAAAAAATCGAATAATTCTTGGTACGACTTAACAAAAATACGATTGATTTTTAGTACGGCTTAACAAAAACCTTTCCGATTTCAAGAATGTCTTAACAAAATAAACCCGAATGTGTTCATGTACGACTTGACACGATTATTTTTGGTACGAAATATTTTTTAAACCAAGAACGCAGAATCAGTATTTCCGGAAAAATCAAATTTCAAACCCCAATTGTGCATGGTCTGATTTTAAAACGAATTTCAGCGTTAGATTAAGCTTAAAAAGTTCTTTGTTTTTGCTAAATAAAAAAAATATCAAATTATTGCTTATAAAAAAGTTATCATAAAAAGACTTACTAGCTCTTTTAGCCCCTAATTTGAGGGGCCAGCCCTTTTTTCTTTATAACAAATAAAAGGTTCTCGCAAATGTAAACATTTTTTGTTCGCATGTATTCACAAATTAATAAACGTTTTCGAGATATCTGAACAGCTGTGTTTTAGGGACCGACCCTTTAACTCCTTATCGGGGCCACCAACAAAACATTTTAATTCCCATATTGTTAAGAACATTATTCTTAACGTTTTGTGTTCTACATTGTTTTTCAAAATATTTCTCCTTTTTCAGATATTAATGATCAAAGTTTTGAACTTCTGGCCCCTTGAAACCCCTGATTACGTAATATATAACTTAGCTATGGTACTATAAAGATAAACAGCTGTACAGTGAACATTTTGCTTTTATAATTAATAACGAATTTTTGTTCAGTAAAGAGTTATTGTAAGAAGATTCTAGAGCCCTCTTGGCCCCTAACGTTAGAAGCCAGCCCCTTTCTCTTGATATCAAATTAAAGGTCTTGCAAATATAAACATATTTAGTTCAACAAGTGTTCACAAAGTGTTAACCGTTCTCGAGATATCTGTATAAATGTGTTTAAGGGGCCGACCCTTAAAATCCTTAGTGGGGCCATCATCAAAAATTTAAGTTGGCATATTGTACAGAACATTATTTTGAGCAACTTTTGTTCTACATTGCTTTTCAAAATGTTTCTCCTTTTTCCGATAAAAATGATCAAAGTTTTGAACTTCTGGCCTCTTGAAACCCCTAATTACGTAATATATGACTAAGCTATGGTACTGTATAGATAAACAGTTGTACGATAAACATTTTTGCTTCTATGATTGATAACAAATTGTTGTTCAGTAAAAGGTTATTGTAAGAAGACTTTGGAGCCCTCTAGGCCCCTAATTTGAGGGGCTAGCCCCTTTTCCTTTATATCAAATTAAAGGTCTTGCAAGAATAAACATCTTTTGCATTACACTATTTCACAAAATATGTATACATTAAAAGATATTTCAGAAAATGTTCAAAAATTTCACGGAAAAATTGGGTGCTTATTTTCAGGTTCAGGCGAGCTTCGAAGCCTTGCACAATTTTCATAAGTGAAGGCAATGGGGTACATCTACATACATTTATCTACAATCCCTGAAAATTTCAAGCTTCTATCTTGATTAGTTTCGGAGGAGATGCGTGGACAAAATGACCCTTAAAATTTTACAAAATCGTCAATTTCTGAAACCGGAAGTGACGTCATAAATTTAAATTTTAATAACCTCAAGTATTTATGATACCAAATAAGTTCTGAAAATTTCGTGGAAATCGGTTGAATAGTTTTTGAGTTATAAGCCACAAAAAAAGTCAGAGGAAGAATAATAATAATGAACTAGAGCAAAGCTCGTTGCAAAGCAACGAGTGGGTCTTCCGGTGGTGTCGAGAGTAAAGATAGAAGTTCCTGTAAGAAGCAGAGTTCTAAAACCAACTACAAAGAAAATTAAAAAAATATTTTTAAAAAATCGAATAATTCTTAGTACGACTTAGCAATGTCTGAATGATTTCAAGAACGAATTAACAAAAACCTTTACAATTTCTAAAACGACTTAATAAAAAAATTCCCGAATGTCTTCAAGTACGAATGAACAACTTCCGAATTATTTAAGGTACGAGTTAATTTAACTTTTAACATAACACTATTTTCTTAACCAAGAACATGGAATCAAAATTTCCGGAAAACTCAATTTTTAAATCCCAATATTTTTGTAATGCATCGGCCAATTTTAAAACGGATTTAAGTTTTAAATTAAGCTTAATAAAAGCTCCTTTGTCGCTTTAGGATTTATATCAAATTATTGGTCAGAAAAGAGTTATTATAAAAAGACTTAATAGCCCTTCTGGCCCCTAATTTGAGGGGTCAGTCCCTTTTTCTTGATATCAAATAAAAGGTCTAGCTAATAGAAACATTTTGTTCTACAAATGTTCACGAGTGGTTAACCGTTATCGAGATATCTAAACAACTGTATTTTAGGGGCCGACCCATTAACGCCTTACCGGGGCCACTAACAACAAAATTTACGGTATCATATTGTTCAGAACATTATTTTGAACAACTTTTGTTCTACATTGATTTTTAAAATATTTCTCCTCTTTCAGATATTAATGATCAAGGTTTTGAATTCTGGCCCCATGAAACCCGTCATTACGTAATATATGACTTAGGTATGATATTGTATAGATAAACAGCTGTACAATGAACATTTTTGCTTCTATAATTAATAACAAATTATTGTTCAGTAAACAGTTCTTGTAAGAAGATTTAAGACCCCTCTTGACCCCTAATTGGAGGGGCCAGCCCCTTTTTCTTGATATCAAATTAAAGGTCTTGCAAATATAAACATATTTTGTTCAACAAGTGTTCACGGAATGTTAACCGTTCTTAGGATATCTTTACAAATGTGTTTAAGGGGCCGGCCCTTTATCTCCTAAATGGGGTCATGAACAAAAAAATTGAGGTGGCATATTGTACAGTACATTATTTTAAGCAACTTTTGTTCTACAATGCTTTTCAAAATATTTGTCCTTTTTCAGATATTAATGATCAAAAATTTGGACTTCTGGCCCCTTGAAACCCCTAATTACGTAACATATGACTTAGGTATGGTACTGTGTAGATAAACAGCTGTACAATGAACATTTTTGCTTCTATAATTGATAACAAATATTTGTTCAGTAAAGAGTTATTGCAAAAGTACTTTAGAGCCCTTTTTGCCCCTAATTTGAGAAGCCAGCCCCTTTTTCTTGAAATCAAACGAAAGTCGTAGTAAATTTGAACAACTTTTGCATTACATGTCTTAACAAAATATTTACACATTAAAAGCTAGGGCAGAAAATGTGCGAAAATTACGTTAAAAAAATTGGTGCCAATTTTTGAGCTCGGGCGAGCATCGGCGCTTTGCATATTTTTCAAAATATCAAATAAATAGGATCATCTACAGACATTCATCTACAATCCCTGAAAGTTTCACGTTTCTATCACAATTACTTTTCGAGGAGTTACGTGGACAAAATGGTCCTTAAAAATTCACTAAATCCTCAGAATCTCAAACTGGAAGTGACGTCATCAGCCAAAAATTTTATAATATCAAGTACGTTTGATGCTCAATATGTCCTGTAAAGGACTAAAGCCAGAAACTATGAAAATCGGCCCTGTTCCCAAACTTAGTCATATTTTGTGAGATTAATGGTCACAATATTTGCTTCCTAGAATAATTTACTTTTTGTCGATATCTCTATTCGTTTCATAATTACAAGCCTCTAAACATACCATGAAATTCTGCGCTCTGACGTCGTGACGTCATGGCGACTGTCATGAATATTAACTTAGTTTGGAAGTGGATAAAAACATAAAAGGTTGATTAAATTAGAAAAATCTTTCAAAATAATTTTGTTGAAATTAGATTTGATTTTATTCATAAATACAAGAATAACATTGAAAAATAATATTCATGTACATATCAATAATTTTATCTTGTGTGTCATTGGATGTATTATAAATGACGATTATTTACAGATTCTTGTACAGCATATACACCCATTATTATCATTATATAAGTTAATTACAATTTTAAAAAAAATGAAATACACAAGAAAACAAATCTAAATCCAATTATCATAAGATAAATATTTTCAATTCAATTAATAAATATATCAAGAATAATTTTTCTAAAGAAAAGACATATGAGTAGTAAAACAGTCAGATAAATGTAATTCTAAGTAAATAAGTTATGTATTTAAAAGTTATGTACTTGATAAAAATTTAAAACTCTTAAATCTAATGAAAAAGAGAGCAGGAACAATTTCAATTAATAATAAATACATACATCTAGACAAAAAATACAGTACTTTATATTTATCATTGGATTCAGTTCATTGCCTCTCTCTCTCTCTCTCTCTCTCTCTCTCTCTCTCTCTCTCTCTCTCTCTCTCTCTCTCTCTCTCTCTCTCAAATTCATCACACTACTACATGTACAGCATTTCAATACAATGGAATTCTAAACATTATATAATTAATATCCTCAAAACAACAACAACAACAAAAACTCACACAAACAAGAACAAGTAATTAAAAGATCAAAATACGAACTGTCGGTAACTTAACAGTTTCATCTTATATATACAGAGCAATGGTAATATGGCTAAGACAATTATGATATTAACTACCACAACCAGTAACTGTTCATTCCTCGGGTACACTGTCACAACTGCTCGCATCACTGTCAGACTCATCAACGGGAGGTGGAATGTCTGCTGCATCAAGAACATGCTCACCCCAATCACGCACACCGTACTTCCCTCCCTCATGTCTTCCTTTTGACAGGTACCAAATGATGGCCGCTATATGGGAGCACATACCCACTACTCTGGCACCTGCCCTGCATGTACAGTACCATGCATCTACCGAACAGTCAGAGAACTCAATACAGACCAAGTACTGTTTTGATGATGTGTGGCGACTCTGAATCTTTACCCGCAGTAGCCTGTCATTATCCTTATGGAACCAAATGTCACAGTCCCCATCAATATGCTCTTGGATATAGCTGCGAGAAAGCTTCAGTTGATAGGTCCCGCAAGTCAAGTTCCGTAACTGCTCCTCGTCCAGGGTGGGGAAGTTCTCTATTCCACACTCGGGGACTGGCTGCCACTGAGTTGGCCTTCTGTTTAGACCATTATCTTCAACCAATCGTTGGAGATTATTTACCTGTTAAAAACACAATTAAGCAATCCATTAAATTTTACATTTCATATTAAATTCACATATCTTATTTTATTTACTTATGTGGGATAAGCTCGGTAAAATGTTAAATGATTTATAAAATATGTCTCCTTTTTCATAGTTGATTAAGTACCCGGATTAGTCGTACCTGTTTAGACAGATAAAGCATTTTAGCTGCGTCTGCCTCGTCTTCCTCTATACTGTGACTTTTGCTCAGAGGTGGGAAGAACTTATTTGACAGGGCGCATACAATTCTGACATAATCTCCAACGAAAGGGATCTGATTTGTAGGGAGGGTACGGTCCAAATATCGCCACCTTTTGATTCTGGCATTGGATGACTCAACTACCCATCTTATCTGTTCAAGGATAAAATCAGATACAATTTTTGTCAGTAGTTGTATATAAAACATGGTGCATTGATAATATTTCTTTTTTTTCAGATTTCTTACCTTTGTAACAAGTCTGCTCTTATTGGCATCACTAGTGCTCATCTGTTTTTGTCCCTTCTCTAAAAATCGAGGCATTTCTGCTTGAATGCCTAAATCTTCAAGCAGGGGCAAAGCATCTCTAAATCCTCTGTCAACGATGAAAATGTCGTCTTCACTTAGCCAATTCTTGATGTCCTCTGCATTTGTTTTCATGATATGTTCAAGGATTGACGCATCGTTGTTTTTATGGTCTGCTAGGTATGGTCCTTGAATCGAGACAAAATAGCCTGTGGTTGTCACGATTACCATGGGTTTGATGAGCGACCTTCCTTTGTGGATGCTGTAAGAGCGGCGTTGGTATCTGAAGTTGTTGCTCTTGGCGGTGTATATATAGGTTCCATCTAAAACCAGTATGGCCTGACTCTTGTCTATGTCGCCGAACAATGTTTGGGCTAGATGGCGAGTGTGGTCGTTGATTACATCTTCTCTTGTGATGTGTTCAAACCCAAGATTATATGGGACAAAACAAGTCATCATCGCATTTCTAACAGCACTGATTGCTCTTCTTAAACTGGATTTTGAAGTACGAAATAAAGTTGACAGTATTTGATTTGATAATCCAGATTTCAACTTGCATAAAAATATGGCTGTAGATTTTCGTAAACTTCTAGATGGTGTCTGTTTAACATGATCTTTCAAACAGTCACAAAGAGTTTGGAAATTGTCCATACTAAGTCCAAGCAGAGATAGACAATCAGAATCTGTAAGAGTTTGTAGATCATCAAAGTCAAGATGGGTTAGTTCATTTCTGTGGCATAGAACGCGCATGTGCTGCAGTAAACTAAGGATGGCGGTTCTGTTGACAAATGCATGATCTGTTGTTGGAAGTTGTTCTATGGCTGCACTTGTTAAAAGTCCATCTTTCACATGTGCGGGACAGCATCTATTTCCAGATGGAATCAAAACATTGTGTTGAATAAACACGGCTGTGCGACACTCTGGGGATATAACAACAAGTTTTGGTCCAGGCTTTTTACAAACGATGCAATATGCATGAGTCTTTGCTGTGGAAAGAAGTTGCAAGGATACTGAAGGTGGACTAGATAACTGTCTGCTGTCACTTGTTTGAGAAGATGAACTCACAGATTGTTGAGTTTCAGTGGGTTTATGGCATGACTTTTCTCTGTAATATATGTTCCTACACTTACTGCAGATGACTGAATTTTCTTTTCCTTCCAACAGAAATTTTTTCTTCAGATATTTTCTTATGCTTTTGTCGATGTGGCGTCTTTCCTTAGGTTTTGTTCGTTTTGAACACAAAACACAATTGAAGTACTCCGTTTTGTGTCCTGGCATTATCTGTAAAATAATAACAAAATGGGTACCAGTAACTCATTTATAAGTTATATTTCATAATATTTTCTACAGTAATGTTGCGTTTATAAATTGGCTTTAGATCATGTGCATTTAACATTAGAATTATTCTGGAGCTAAATAGTTATAATTGTTCTTCAGTATGTCGTATAGACAATTTAAATCACATCAAACTGAACTAAAAAAAATTATCTTTTATAATTTCAGTTAACGTTACAGTAAGTGCAATGCGAATTGCACATATTCATTGGGGAAATCTGAATTCAATCATTAATTCATATTCAATCTTAAACATTTATTTGTGATGATCTCACAAAGCATTATTTACTTATCAGTTGATGACTTACATTTCCTCTTATATATCTAATCTGTTATTGTTCTCTAGTGTAATAGTTAAATGTACATGTAATAAACATATATATACCTTGTGTGCACAATCTGATTAAAATAAGATCTTTGATCCGCTCTGACAAATTCGATGTCGCTACACAAAGTTTAAAATAAGATCTTTGATCCGCTCTGACAAATCTTGAAGTCCTGAGCAATCTCACGGACCAGACGCTGGAAGGGCAATTTCCTGATGAGCAACTCTGTGCTTTTCTGGTATCTCCTGATCTCACGGAGAGCGACGGTTCCGGGCCTGTATCTGTGGGGTTTCTTGACTCCACCAGTGGCTGGGGCGCTCTTACGGGTAGCGACATCGAATTTGTCAGAGCGGATCAAAGATCTTATTTTAATCAGATTGCTTGTGTGCATAAAATACATTAGCTTTAAACCAGGATCTTCATCTGAATGAACTTTGAATTGTTTACAAGCAGGACATTTCGATTTTGATATCACTGCTTAATTTTGCTTTATAACACCACTTTGGATCCACCTCTGGATATTTATAATTTGTTTGATTAGAAAAATACTAACTTGAAAATATTATAATATGCAATTTAGATATAAACCTTATTCAGATTTCCCCATTCTTAATTATGTTATAATGTATATAAATAACAAATTATTGTGTTAATTTGTTTTATTGATTATCATTTTTTGGAAGGTGATAAGAAATGCTGAAAATATATACAAAAAATCATCGCAAAAAAAGTTTATTTCCAAGAAAGGTAACTCTCAAAATTAGGGGCTGTCAACATTCCACAACAATAATATTATGTAATTTCCCATATCTATAAAACAATTAATTTGTTAGCCTTGAAGGCACTTATTATGCAGATTCATATTATCTGAACTTTTAAAATATGTTACATGCTATCCATGATACTGTCCTTGTGAGAAAGGCTTCATACAATAGCAAATCCGGGTGCTGATGGGCTCAGTAAAAAACAAAAGCAATAACTTTGATTAAATAAGTCAATATTAACTAGGTACTAGTTTGATTCGATCTTCTAAATTGTGTATTGCATTTGACGCTTCGTGATATAGTTCAGACACAAGCCGAAAATGGCGACATGCAGAAGAAACCGCGCCGCAGACGACAGCAGCAGTATTCATTTCACCTTAAATATCGCTGTCAATAGTTTTCCTCTACGTTTAATAAAAAGAAACAAATACTTACAACGCCAATATCTCATAATTTCACATCTTGTTTTCAGGGGGTAATAGGTTGTTGGTTTGACAGACTCATCGTTGTGTTGACAGTGAATATCTATTTTTAGCATACTGGAAAATCCCTTTTTGATGTGGTAACTCGTTCGTCGGAATCAATGCGAATAAGAGATTCGAATTTTTATTTTTACGTTAAAACACAAGAATTCTACGATATCCAAGAGTTTAACTATTTGAAATGGGGGATAAATTCAATTAATATTGTCTTAACAAGTATAAAACGCAAATCCGGATTGCGTCAATGTATTCAAAAATAGTTAAATAAAGTATGGCGCCACACTTAAACCAACACAAAACCGATTAATTATTATTCGATTTTCATCAATGTATCTCTATGTAAAATTTTATTTTGGTTTAAGGTTGGCGCCTATATGAAATCAATAAAAATAACTGAGCGTATCTGTAAAAATTGGCCGATTTTACCATACCGTGTCCGGTTTTAGCTCATATAAAAGCGTCCGTGGTGTTTCCCGAAAAATTTTCGAGGCGGAAATGTAAAGACAAATGTGTCATGAGTAACTGACAACAAATTGGCTTCAAAGTAATGAAGTTTGATTTTTACGGATATACAGGGCCAAAATCATACATATTTGGCTTTAGTTCTTTCATGCAAATCAGTCGAGTAGTTCACGAGAAATAGCGTTCGATAAAAGTCAGAAAAAAAATAAAAAATAAAATAATAATAAGGAAAAGAAACAATAGAATAACAAGAGGGTCTTCCGTCGGAAACGGAAGACCCTAAAAAGAATCCGAAGAAAAACAATAGGGTCTTCCGTTGAAAACGGAAGACCCTAAAAAGAAACCGAAGAATAACAAGAGGGTCTTCCGTTGAAAACGGAAGACCATAATTAAATAAAGTCTCCCTAGGCTATTAGGTAGAACAATTTTTGTATTTTTAATGTGATGGCCGGGGGTTAAAATATTTTGTCTATATGTCCTATTGCCTGTTTACTTTTCCAGTCATAAATATAACCAAGGTCATTCACAGGATGAATGACCATCTTTAAGTTCTCCTTAAAGATAGCTTAAAGATGCTTAAAGGTAGCTTAAAGACGATCTTTAAGCCACCTTTAAGCTATCTTTAAGCTATATGTGTTGCTTAAAGATGGCTTAAAGAAAGCGTAAAGATAGCTTAAAGGCAGCTTAAAGACCATCTTTAAGCCACCTTTAAGCCACCTTTAAGGACAACTTATAGGTCCTTAATGTCCAAACTTCTTTAAGCCACCTTTAAGCCACCTTTAAGCTACCTTTAAGCCACCTTTAAGCCATTAAAAATTTTTTAATTCAATATTGTGCTTAATTTCCAACTAAATGTATTAACTTTATGAAAGAAAAGGTATTAAAACGGTTTTTGTTCTAGAAAGAAAAATGAAAAAAAAAAAAAAAAAAAAACCGGCCACGGCGAGAATTGAACCCGGGACCCTTTGTTTACTAGCATCACCACACTTCCACTGCGCCACGGTAATTTACATACGTAAGAGCGTTTTTATATCCTATATATCAGTGGATATTGAATCACTGTATTGAATGTGTTTACTTGAAAAGATTTTGACAAACCATTCAGTTTGTAACAATCAATTATATCTAATTTATAAATTACATGCATGCGTGTATTTAGAATGAAATACGGAACTTGGTCTTCAGTGAACAAAAATATATTATACCTAAATGGAAACCGTTAGGTTCACTATAGTAGGCTTTCTTAGTTAATAAATTTAAACCGAGTAGATATACGTTCATCTAATTTATAGCTATAAAAATGTAAGAAAGAAAATGAAATCATTTCTTTTATTAAATGCATTGATACTATTAGGGTATTTGTTCAATTTCCCGTAATTTCCCGGTTTTCATGATCGCGGCGCCGTTCCAATATGTTTAAATATTTACATGTAATTGTATGTACATGATTTTTGAACTATCAATTCTATAACAAACAAAATTACCAATTACCGGTGACGTATTTACTGCATGTGGCAATTGCAAAAGACTTGTACATACAATTGTATGATGTGCCAGGCCGGGTATATTTGACATATTTACCCTTATACATATATTTAAATAATCAACCCCTATTTATGATCACCGGTACATTAATTAATTAGCCTCAAGATTTTACTCTTTCATACATGTATCGTTAATTTGTAGACGTAACATCTTTGAAACCCAGAGCTAGGAAATAATACTTTGAAAATGAATTACAAATGTAAATTAACTTTTATTCACTAGACTTATCGTATACTCGTATATACTAAGATTCAACGCCTTTAGAAACCCTGACGTGCACCTGGGCACACGACACACCTGTTGTGTATATCTTGTATATTCTGTGTTAGTTCCAGGGGTTTTCTTAAGTTGGACAAACAATAGACTTTAATTAGATATACACAAACATGCACCTGGGCACACGACACAACTGTTGTGTATATCTTGTATATTCTGTGTTAGTTCCAGGGGTTTTCTTAAGTTGGACAAACAATAGACTCTAATTAGATATACACAAACGAACAAAACTATGTCTAGACAAACAACGCAGTAATATCCTGCCCGATATAAGAAAGGCAGTTGAGAGTCTTTTCATCTTTAACATGTATCTAGCAGATCTAGAGTTAGAAATAATGAAAATTGAAAAAAAAAAATACAAACCTTAAACCGATTATCAAATCAAATCATGCATTTTTGGTTCATTATCTTTATTTTGTTTAATAACCGGAGGAACAGAGAGAGAGAGAGAGAGAGAGAGAGAGAGAGAGAGAGAGAGAGAGAGAGAGATTTTTTTCACCGATTAATTTATAATAGGAAACAAACATACTTTAATTAGTTTTATGCACATATTAAGATACAGAGACTGCGCTCATCCCTACAATAATTTTGAAACCCCCAAAAAATTATAAAGAATTTTATAACGGCAATCGGTGTCCATCGGAGCGGTGCTGATGATAGCGATCTGTGTTTAATGGAGCGACGATTAAAACCGCCTGGAACACCCCCCCCCCCTTCCTTGGAAATTATATTATCACTCGGATGACCCCCTCCCATCTCTATAAAAGAGCTTTTGCATTTAATTTATGTTTTTATTGTTCAGCTTGATCAATATTGACTTAAAGGCCACTTAAAGACAGTGTAAAGGCAGTGTAAAGAGAGCGTAAATGCCACTTAAAGATGCTTAAAGGTGGCGTAAAGGTGGCTTAAAGGTGGCTTAAAGAAGTTTGGACATTAAGGACCTATAAGCACTTGCTTAAAGGTGACTTAAAGGCGACTTAAAGGTTGTATAGCCTTTAAGCTCCTTTAAGTCACCTTTAAGCCACCTTTAAGGACTTGCTTAAAGATGGTTTTTCGCCCTGTGATTTATGATAAGCAAGGTACACTGCACATGTATTTCATATGGAATTTAGTCCTTTTTGTTTGATATTGAACTGCATGTTCTTGTCTTTTATTTTGTATATGCTTTTCTTTAATGCTTTGTTTTCTTGCATTTAGATAAATTATTTCAACTATAATAAAACAGATCTTTGGAAATAGCAAAAAAAAAAAAGAAATCATTGAGAAAAAATACCTTCATCCCTCTTTTGATAGGTTTGCATGGTGTATACTGCTTTGCGAAGTAATGACCTTTGTAGCGTATCATCCCCTCATCTATGCTCTGACACTGTCCAGGCATCATATACCTCTGGAAATTTCTCCAAGTCATCTCTATCAATGGGCGTATCTTGTGAAGCCTGTAAGACATTTAATGCCAAATATGTTTTGTTGAACAAAATCATATTTTTGTAAAACAAATTTTGAATTATAGATAGCAACTCTCATGGATTTTAAAATCTCGCTTCTATTTTTCAGACAGTTTTGAACTATAGGAAATTATAACAAAAAATTGCTGATCGCAATTTTATATTCTCGCGATTTGATACAAAACACCTGAATCGCGGAATTAAGTACTCGCGTAATATAAGGAATTTACAGTAACTGGCGTTACTCAATTTGTATTTACACAAAACTGCATTTACGAAACTTTATTTTTCAAAAACTAATGTTTCAACACTAAAATGATGACATTTTTACATTTTTGACACTGGTGATAATGCACTTTTATTATAACTGCATTCTACAATATGTTACTTTTATTTACCAGTCATACTCAGGAGATCCCACAGGGCCTTGAGTTGTATTGTCATTCAAGTGTAGATACTCTGTCAATCTCCAGAAACGGCTCCTACTCATAGTGTCTTTGAATCCTTGGTTTCCTATAACATAGATATATACAGATTTAGATCATAATAAATGATCTCAAACAAAAGAGTATTATAATAACTATAACCATGCAATAATGAAATTCATAGAAAATAAAATGATTCAATTAGAATAACCGACTTAGTTGATACATTTTAGATATAACCTACATGTAGCTGGTTTTTCTTTTTATTTGGAGGAGGGTGTTTCTTACATAATATAAATAGGCCTAATAAAATTAATTATAACACCAAAACATGTATTCATACTGTTAATATTGATAAAATCCATATTCTTTTCTTATAATAGTATCTTGTGTTATTGTGTAACAAAAAAAATCACATGAGAAGTAATTTGTTCAACTCGCACCTGCTACTCTGCAGTTTAGAACATATGCATACTATGCATGCGTGTTTACTGAGACTAGTAATTAGCCTATTCGAATTCATCATGAATTTTGCTACATTAGTTCTAATGATTTATACTGTACCTAAGAACTTGTTTTGTGACCAGTACATATCTACACTTGGAAGCTGGTTGGTGCCCATAAGGATGTGCAGGCCAAAATACGCCTTGATTTCCTGAGGAGAAGTGTCAATCCAATCCGCGTCACGGTGACCTCTTTTCTCGAATTCCTGAGCAGCGTACCTGTTGGTTTCATTGGACACTCTCTCAAAGAAAACCTCTGATACCATCAAAAAGAAGTAGCTCAAAATGTTGTCATTCGGCGTCAAATCGTGACTTGGACCGGTTTCCTCTGAGAACGGTGCGACCGACACGGGATGCATTTCGCTGGACCAAAAACCGGGACCCTCTGAATCGCTGATCTGACTAGAGAAAGTCTCTAAGGACGACTGGGAGTTCGGATCATCATCCTCATCCGTATCAGATGAAAAAGAATCTAAAGAATCATCAATGTTAATGTCTGAACCCGCAGAACTGCTGTACAAATCGTCGTCGGATGAATCACTGTCACTTTCGCCGTCACGGGAAGCCATGTTAATTTTCCGCGCTGTTTACATTGTTGCTATACAACCAACATGTGACGTGAATTTTTATTTTTAGAAACTGGAACCTTGTTGAACCTGTCGGGAATCTGTATTATTTTTTTTTCAATTATTTGTAGCCTAGTCTTTCTTTTTTATAACGCCTTGTCCAAGCTAATAGAACGTCAAAATGGCTTGCTTCTTTCTATATCCAATTCCTTTAATTTTCTTTTGAACACGCTTTTTAGATCATCTATTTTCCACGATCAGAACAACCGATTTTCATTCGCGGATATCTTTTTTATTTTTAATCATACAATATTATGTCCGATACGAAAATTGCAGTAAAAATCTGAATCGTTTTATATATGGTAATTTCAACTAGAAAATTTGCTCAGAAAATTAAGATTGGTTAATTATAAATCAGCCCAAATTCTTATATTTCATGACGTTTGACTGCTTTTCTGCACGTACGTGCATATTTCAATCATATTTTTTTTATATTTAGATGACCTTACACAAAAAAAATTTCTGTTAGAAAAAAATTCCCTTTTTTCTCTTGTTTTCAAATATATCATTTTTTTCATTGTACTCCATGTCTTTACATCATATCAGCAGTTTTCTCTCAGCGCGCAAAAAAATGCGTCAAAAGGCGCACTTGGCCGTTAAGGGGTTAAAGAACTTTGGACATTAAGGATCTATAAGTTGTCTTTAAAGGTGGCTTATAGATAGGCTTTAAGCTGCCTTGAAGCCATCTTTATGCTTTCTTCATGCCACCTTTAAGCAACACATATAGCTTAAAGGTGGTTTAAAGATCGTCTTTAAGCTACCTTGCAGCACTTTTAAGCTATCTTTAAGGAGATTTTAAAGATGGCCATTAATCCTGTGACGTCAGTCAAAGAGACTATACTCGATATTTGAATTGTTTCCTAATAAAGATGTTGAATATGGTCTAATAAATCAAGTTTCAGCCATTGGAAAAGGCCGCATGTCTGTTTTTTGAAGTGGAGGTTGATTCCTCTTAATAATTTTCGTTTCGCATACTACACATCCTTAACTAGTCATGATCATAAGAATATAACATTTTGCATAAATTTTGTATGTAGTACTTTTGTCTGATTGCGTCTTATGATTTGTCTAGTCCCATATGTATAAGTCCATCGTGATATCTTTTGGGCCTTTTGAGTCTCCATCTGAAAGATAGTACATTAAGCTATCAATTTCTCGGAACTTCTTTTCGTTCGTTGCTGTTGCGGTTCCTTCGTTTAGCCAGTTCTTAGAATATTGATCTGTTCTTCGTTTTGTTGACTTTCTTTGATGTTGATTACTTCTGGTAGTTCAATAAAAGGTTTGATCAATTTGTCCTGTTGCTTAACTTCACATTTAGCAAATCACTTAGGTGATAAAGCATTTGAGTATAGCACGTTCTCTTCAAAGAAATTGCCTTTAACATCTGGTTCATCATCCTCCGACTGCTCTTCCTCTTCATACTCCGTGGTGACAATTAATAATCTGGACAAGTCAAGAGATCTGCACAGCAGTTAAATCTTCCTTCTATCTACTCTATCTAACAGTTACATCCTGCAATACTCAATGCCCATAATTGAATTTTCTCATTTTGCATCGGAGGTTATAAGATATATTTAAGTGGCTTATGGTCTGTTCTTAAAGTAAACTGAGCAACATGTGAGTAATGGTCTAACCTCTAAAGGGAGTAGTGGATTGCAAATGACTCCTTTTCTATTGTTGACCATTTTTCTTGAGTTTAACTCAGCCTATTGGATATGTAAGTAATATATTGGATTTTCTTCTCATTCATCTGTTCTTTGGGTGAGGATAAGCATAGAAGAAAGATATGCATAAAATGACTGTAGCAACGGCACTACCGTTAAATTTTCTTTAAGAAAGTCAAAACACTTCTAGGCAACATGGTGTCCACTTAAACCTTGCGTACTCTCTGGGTACGTCAAATAATGGTTCTGCAATCTTGGGAAAGTTTGGTATGAATCTCCTGTAATAACTACAAATACTTGTAAAGCCACGAGTTTCTCTGTTTGTAGTGAGTGCAGATAACTTTCTTAAAGCCTCGACCTTCTTCGGACCTGGTGTAACGCCATGTTCATTGATGATGAAACTAAAGTATGATATTCAGTCTGTACCTTGAGGAAACTACACTTCTTTAGCTTCAATGTTAGTCTTTCTTAAGTGATTAAAAACGTCTTGAATATGACGAAGATGATCGTCCGGTGTCTCTGAGAATATAAAAATGTCATCCAGGTATGCTATAGCAAACTCCTCCTGTCCTCGAAGAACTATTTTTATCAGCTCAGCTCTTGAAAGACTGCCGGTGCATTACTCAACCCTAATGGCATCCGGCTGAATTGAAATAGCCCTTTGCGACATGCAAATGCCCTTTTTTCTTAACATGAATCTTCTAATGTTACTAGCCAATATCCACTCTTAAAATCTAGTGCAGTGAAATACAATGTATCGCTTAAAAAACAGGCGATGTCATCAATCAACGGTAGCGGGAATAATTTGGCAAACAAAAGAAGAAAAAAATAGGCAGACTGACAAGGATAGGAACAAAGGGAAGATTGTCATCGCAGTCCATGTAGATTAAGTTTAGAGACAAATATCGAAAGAAAGAACATGTTTTACGGGGCCAGAGTTTGTGAAACGTCTAACTATCAGAAGCATGATATATATATATATATATTTACTCAAACTCATGTCCAAAATTTTACTCCAAATACGACACATTTACCTTTAAATGGTGAATATAATGCTATGGCATACATTACACTAGGCGGACATAATGCCACAATTTTTAGCGTGGTCATAATCATTTATGACTTCTCTAAAAGTAAATGCGGCGTAACTTTAATAATAGGATAACATTTTTAAATGTCGGACATAACGACTTTCGAATTAAACATACATTCATGATGGCGGATATTATACCACAATTTATAACGTTGGCATAAAACGATTTTTTTAAAATTTAAAGTCGGCAAACAAAATATCAAGACTTTAAAAAAAAAATAAGGAACGTTTTTGTAATGGTCCACATAATGTTACCACACATTTCCTGTTTGCAGACGTCGACATTATGCCATAATTGTTCAAAGATTTTAGCGTGGACATGATACGTTTTCTCCTAAGATAAGGCGGCGGACATAATGTAACGACATTTAGAAAAAAGGAAAACTCTTTATAATGTCGGACATGAGGTTACCACTAACGATTTAAACATGCATTACTGTTTGCGGACATTTTGTCACGATTTTTCACAACTTTTAGCGTGCGCGTCGTGTGTGTTAAACGAACTAATAAGGCGGCGGACATAATGTTACGACTTACGATTTGAGCATGCATTCCTATGTGCAGACATTATGAACTAAAATTCCGCGTCGGACATGATACGATCTTCCCGAATTTCTGACGGACCTACGTTTCAACGTTTTGAGATAGTGTGTACATATATGTATATTTTCAAATACGATCAGTGTAAATTGCAAAAGAAAGTGTATACATGTATATAATTCTCATTCTGAAAATAATTTCAGATCAATGAAGGCAGACATAATATTACACAATGGGATATCAAATATTGTAGTACATGTATTGTAATTTGTATCGGGCTCGAACATCGGGTTCGGTGTACTGTTTATCTGTTGGTTCTGAATAAAGATTTGAAAGTCTCGGACGTGCATTTTGTCCCCGCGGCTTTGTGGTGCAATTAAACCCACACCACTGTACACAGCACCACACTGGTGTCAGAAGTGCGTTTTAATCAGAGTGTAAGTTTTGTCGAAATTTGTGCGAGATTAGGTCACTTCAATTGTAGGAATTGATCGGCGTTAGTTCTGACCAAGTGCATGCATCCAGGGTAGTGTGAATCCGCTCCTTTGTTCTTTGCGTGCTTTCTTGTATATTAAACTTGTTATCAGATTGTGAGAATCCGCATCTGTATTTTTTTATTTATGGTGCTTTTCTATTTATTTCTTGGGATCATTATTTTTTATCTTACAACCCCCCCCCCCCCCCCCAACAGCAACTTTATAATATTCTTAGGGGTCATTTCTCGAATTTTGTGATTTTAGAAAAAAAAGTAGATGATAAGATAGATCAAGTGGAAATATTTTCATTAATGAGCTTGTCAAATATCACAAAATATCTGGACAAAAACCCACTCCAAGTTCCTCCCAGTCCCATTACCAATTGCCGGTACTGGTGTCTGATAGCTTAGGAAATTATTTAAGAGTACATCAAAACAGTAGAATTCCCCTTCATTTCTTCACATATTTAGGAGCTACATCTGCAGTGGCTATTTATAGAGCAATACCTGAACTTAAAAAGCTTTCAAGGGCAGGCTTAGGGCGAATTACGTTGTAAAGTAATGCATTACATTACCATTACTTCATGAATTTAGGCATTCAATTACCGACCATTACTTGATATTCTTGAAGTAATGCATTACATTACCATTACATGAGTTAGGTAATGCATTACCATTACCATTACTTTGTTTAATAAAGAGTTTTTGCAAATGTTTCAAATATAAAACACTCTTTAACATATCTACAGGTTCATGTTCTGTATCAGGTTCAAATTCAATGACTATATATACAAGCTTAAGAGTCATTCTTTTTTTGCTCATTATATAATAATCTTGTGGCATTACGAACAACATATTACATAAGTAAAACGATATTTATAGACAATTGGTAGATACAATGTGAGATATGATATAGAAACACAGAATTCGTTCATAATAGAAAACAATTTATGGAATAATGTTGCGGTTATTAAAAAGCTAAATAGAGATATTTCCCCAGATAACACAAATCTTTATAATTCTGGACACTTAATTGTATTAATTAATAGACAGAGGGTTTTCCCAGTTATATTTCTTAATATATTTTAATCGGATTTCTTTATGCTGAGGACACTTTAAGACAAAAGATTGCTGTTGCACTTTATAATCAAAGTTTCAAAGGTTTCATATTTTAACTACATCCTATTAGTTTGAAAATCTTCCCAGCTATACTAAATAAACGTTCTACAGGTGCAGTGGAAGCTTGGACTGAAAGATTGTTTGACAATCTTTATCTTAGGATATATTAAGTGAAAAAAATAGAAAAAATACATGAATCTTGTATTTTCTATCAGTCCAAACTAATGTACTTAATATACATGTACGAGAGAGAGAGAGAGAGAGAGAGAGAGAGAGAGAGAGAGAGAGAGAGAGAGAGAGAGAGAGAGAGCAAAATTATTTTCAAATGGGTTATAATATTGGAAGTGATATTGATTTTCATCATGGATGGACAGTGCATTCATTTTGCCCTAGAAGTTGCATGTCTGTCCCTTATTCCATTGGGACATAGCACAGGGAAGGGGATTGGGGGTGTTTAGCACTTCTTATAAGAGTTAGCATTGAAAAAGATATCACTCTGCCCCAAATGAGTGAGACAGTATTAAGTGGATGTGTTGATAAACCTGATCAAAAACAATTGGAAGTACTTGATCCAGCATCTTTGAAAAATGGTGCTCACACTGGATCCGTTCTAGTAAAAATAAATGAGCGAATGCCTGTTCGAATCCTAAACCCAACCCCTCAAGAACTAAAGTTGCCTGCAGGTACACATTAAGGTAAATTAGTGGAGGCCGAGACAGAGCAAAACAACTCTTTTCAGACACCCAGTGATGCGGAATAGTTAACAGGGTCAAGGAAGTGTCAGACATGAACCATTACATTTAGAGAAATTGATGGAAAATACAACAAAGGGATGTTCAGAGGCAGAGACCGAGGAAATAAAAACATTGTTACTGAATTATCAGGATGTTTTTGCCCAAAATGCTAGCGATGTCGGATGCTTCTCCAAGATTTCCCATCAGATTGTTACAGGAGATGCGTCACCAGTGCGCCAACCAGTGCGGCGAACATCCTTAGGATTTCAAGAAGAGGAAGAACAAAACCTGCAGAGTCTTCTTGACAGTGGAATTGTAGTACCTTCAACATCAGACTGGACATCACCTGTGGTTTTGGTTAGAAAGAAAGATGGCGGAGTCAGATGGTGTGTTGATTATAGAAAATTGAATGATGTCACCAGGAAAGACTCGTATCCACTCCCTAATATTGAAGAATATTTGGACACCCTTGCTGTTTCTACCATCTTTTCAACTATAGACCTCAAGCAAGGATATCATCAAATTGATGTGGATCAAGCAGATAGGAGAAAAACAGCTTTAATAACCCGCTATGGGCTCTTGGAGTACACTCACATGCCTTTTGGGCTGTGTGGTGCCACGGGAACATTTCAGAGAGCAGTGGAGTGTGTTCTTAAAGGTCTGCAATGGAATAGTGTATTGGTTTATTTGGATGACGTTACAGTCGCCATCTGCAACATGCAGGAGCACATCATACACCTGAAGGAAGTGCTTCAAAGATTTAGAGAGAGCAACTTAAAGCTAAAGCCATATAAATGTCATTTTTTCTAGCGAAATGTATTGTTTTTGGGGCACCGGATCAGCGCAGATGAAATAGAGGCCAACCTTGAACTGACTCGGGTAGTACAAGATTGTCCTTAGTCTCAGAGTGTCAAGGATGTACAATCCTTTCTAGGACTCACCAATTATTATCGCAGGTTTATTGATAAGTACTCGGAGGTTGCCGAACCACTGTACATTGACAAAGAAGGGCGTGAAATTTAAATGGGGAACTGAGCAACAGAAAACATTTGATGTTCTAAAAGAGAAGCTTGTCTCTCCACACCTGTTTTGGCTTACCCACTGTCTAAGAATACTTTCATTCTAGACACAGACGCCTCCAACTACTCAATTGGAGCAGTACTTTCACAGTTGCAGGGTAACTCAGAGAAGGTAAATAGTTATGCTAGTAAGCGTCTTGGCCCAGCACAATCAAAGTACTATGTTATACGCAAGGAACTTCTTGCTATTGTCACATTCACTCAGAAGTTCAAACACTAATTCTTGAGCAGACAGTTCATTGTTCGTACTGATGACGGTTCCCATCCGTGGCTGTATCTTTTTAAGACTCCTCAAGGGCAGCTTGCGCGATGCATATGGTTAGAACACCTGAGCCAATTCAACATTGTTTTCCAACTCAAAAAAGGTATACACAATGCCAACGCAGATGCCTTGTCTAGATACCCTTCAGAGCAATCAACGTGTGACTGTAACACTGTTGGATCAAGCTTATCTGACTTACCTTATGGTGGTTGTAAACATTGCATGAAAATTCACCAGGAGTGGTCTCGAGAGTGATAGTAGTCCAGTTCTTTTGAAAAACCAAACAAATCATGGGAACCCATCTTGTGATGTCTCTGACCCTTGCTCTGGAGGACACAGTGTCGCCAAGCAGGATGAGGAGACAGAAAATGCTTGACAAATAACAAAGGTGGATGAATCTGATGGTGATGATGATGAGGAGGTGGGTCCCCACATATCCCTCAACGCTTACCAGCGAGGAATTGGGACAGAAACAAAGAAATGATCCAGAGCTATGTAAGATTGGATAGAGCAAGACTTTCAAAAAAATCGAGAGGAAATGTTTGCCCAAGAAGAATAAAAAAACATTGTTGAATAAAAAGACTTAAAATAATTGATATGTTTGCTAGATATTCTTCTCCAACCTTAAAATATCAAATATAATGATTTTATTTCTATTTTTGTTTAACATTTTAACTTGCATGCGTTTTATTGCAGTTGTGTATGTTAATATCATACTGATCCTTCCTTATTATTTCGTTACGGATGAAACTGTGAAATACAAATGAAATAAAATTTCAAACATTGATAAAACAAAATCCTTGTTTATTTTGTTTTTTGTACATAGTCGATGACAGTGCGAGCGGAATGGGGAAGAGAAACAGCCACTTACAGAGCCAGGCAGGAAGTCACATCAAGGATGGATACATTCAATTGCAATTTGCAATATTGCCAAGTATCTCTCTTTGGAGACTTTGATGCAATCTTTATTCTATGCTATCTGTTTCAATTATAGGGGTTTTTGTGTAACAGCGTTTTTATTTTTATTTCAGATTACACGGGTGATCATGACATACCAAAAGATATTAATATTGTACTACATGATTATGATTGTCTATGTCTCTCAGAAAATTTGTCATTTTTTGACAGGTTCATAAATTTATTAAAAAAAAAAAAACAGTAAAAGATTTTAAAATTTTAATTAACAATGAGTAACACTGTGCTAAATGTACTTTACATGTATTTAACTATTGAGCCTATTATGTTATAACTACTATATATATATATTCAGTCTTCCCATAAACTAGATTTATCCTTTCTGAAAGAGTTATCTGCCACTTACAGCAGGTATGCTTTATTTCCGGGTATTTAAAGACGAGAAAGCAGTGCGAGAGTTTACAAATACGACTCTTCTTGCGACAAAAACATTTGATAATATTTAAAAACAGAAACTATCAACAGTTAGTTAAAATTTAAAAACAATTAAAATCAGCATATTATAAGAATGCAAAGAATACGTTTGATTACAATCAATAACATTTATAACGTGATATACATATTTTTGATCAATCGATAAACATTGCGAATGAAAGACATTTTGATTCTTACTTATCGAACAATTACTCCTTTTGTCAATTTTAGGGCTAACGGATAGATGATGGTATAGTGACATCTCTGATAAAACAACCCAACCTGATACGCAGAAATGATTTAGATGTTATGAATATTAGAAAGGGCTGGAATTGAAAATCGATTTTTTTCTTCTGGAAATCAAATATAGAAATATAAATTTCCAACGAACTGTCCTCATTTTTTTCTGAGGACAACGCTTATATAGGAAAATTACGCATACACGTATTTATAATTCTGATTAAATTCAGATTAACATGTTCATGTACGAGACCCCAACTTCATGGACCTGGATTTCGGGAATTTGAGAACTGATTAAATTTTTAAAAATTGTTTTTCGTCATGATTTTAGGTCGGTCTTCTCCCCCTCTCACGCAAACACTCTTTTAAAATACAATGTTTGCGCTAGCCTGTTGAGATGCATTTGTTCAGAATGCCATGCATTCATGAAACATATATTGACGCAGTGAGTATTAGTATCTCACCAGGCTCCGACCGTCATCAACTCAAGTAGCTGTACCTTTCATGTATGATGTTAATTTAAAGACAACCATTTGAACTTTTCAACAAAACAGAATCATTGTATTAAAAAGATATTATATGGTTAAGATAAATGGCAGTGTTGAAATTAGAGCTCAGTGTTATATTATATAGATTTCATCGAAATTAGATTTTTAGGGGGGTTAAAATAAGACATACTTTTTTCCTTCAAGCCTTTGATGAGACTGCTTAAAGCTGAACACCGCTCGTAAATAGGCACCGTCACACAGATACCTGGTATATAAACCCTTCGATTTCGTTACACCCGATTGCACACCTGAACCTCGTGGCCGACATGTAGTATTCCTTTCGTGGTCTTTAGATTTTATGCATTTTTTTCTTATCTTATGTTCATTTTCTGTTCGTAAATAATGCATTGACCAATTTATTTGATGTTAGTATTCTCCTGGCTTCAAAAAGTGCGTAAAATTTGATAATTTCATCGCGACCGGTTAACACGGCGAGGCAAAATGTACGTCCACACAGGTGAGACCTCTACAGCAAAGTACTTTGAACTGTTTAGAGGTCTGTCCCTTATATAAGGGTTGTAGGGACAGCAGTGATTAAAGAGAAATATGGCGGTCAGTGCCCATTTACGAGCGGTGTTCAGCTTTAAACACACTTTTTGTAGTTTTTTGTTTGACGTTTAACTTTTAGAACCTTCATCATTTTTATCATTTATCACAGTGCTTTTTTGTCCCCCGCCGCAACGCGGAGCGGGGGCATAGAAATGCCGGGCGTCCGTCCGTGTGTCCGTCCGTCACACTTTTTTGTAAGCGCTCTCATGCCTACAAATTTTGACGGATTTTCATTAAATTTATACCAAATGTTTATACTACTATTACCTTGGTCAAGTTCGAAAATCAGCATTGGTCGATACGTTTTGTTGGAGTTATGGGACTTTGACTGCAATAATGACTCCGTTTTATCCAAAAATTGACCTTGTAAGCGCTCTCATGCCTAAAAATTTTGACAGATTTTCATTAAATTCATACCAAATGTTTATACCACTATTACCTTGGTCAAGTTCGAAAATCAGCATTAGTCGACACTTTTTATTGGCGTTATAGGACTTTGACCACAATCATGACTCCGTTTTATCCAAAAATTGACCTTGTAAGCGCTCTCATGCCTACAACTTTTGACGGATTTTCATTAAATTTATACCAAATGTTTATACTACTATAACCTTGGTCAAGTTCGAAAATCAGCGTTAGTCGATACTTTTTGTTGGAGTTATGGGACTTTGACCACAATAATGACTCCGTTTTATCCAAAAATTGACCTTGTAAGCGCTCTCATGCCTACAAATTTTGACAGATTTTCATTAAATTTATACCAAATGTTTATACCACTACTACCGTGGTCAAGTTCGAAAATCAGCATTGGTCGATACTTTTTGTTGGAGTTATGGGACTTTGACCACAATAATGACCCCGTTTTTTCTCTCCAAAAATTGACCTTGTAAGCGCGCTCATGCCTACAAATTTTGACGGATTTTCATTAAATTTATACCAAATGTTTATACCACTAATACCTTGGTCAAGTTTCTAAATCAGCCTTGGTCGATAGACTCGATACTAGTATCCTGCTTGACCGGCGGGGGACCCTGGAATTCTATTCTTGTATATCATTGAGTTGTACTTTATTTACATACCATCTGTAGCACACAAATATATGATAAAGTGTAAGGGAATATTAAAGTTGAATTTCAAAAGAAATGCACAAGAGCAAATTAATATATTACTATATATAAATTAATATTAATTTGCCATGCACATAAAAAAACCATGTTTTGGAACAAAGAATGATGGATATTTAGGAATTGAATGAACTATTAATAGAAATATAAACGTGAATGTTGTCGATCAAAATCGAAATGCAACTTTAAATGAAAAAATATATGCGAAATATTATGCAATTGCAAAAGCTAGGTTGCAAATGTTTTAATTCATTATCTCTTATTTTCGCATGATAAAATTGAAATTAGTCAATAATTAATCTAAATGAAATCCATCAAGTGGAAGTGTGGTAACGTCCGTCAATGATCAGTCAGATGCGTAGGTATAGTGCCTATATTTGTACTTTGACCTACTGATATAATGAAATATTCTCTTTAAAGTGGACAGACATGTCTTTAAGATTGTTTTGCGTGTCTACTTCACTGGAAAATATAATGCACATGGATCAGCTGTTCTCTTCTGAAACCACGTACGCACTTCACCGCAAGCAATTGCATTTATTATTGGTAGATTGCCGGCCTGTAGCATCAGGAGGGGGGGGGGCAGGGAGCCCCCTCCCCCACTTCTTGCAGCAGATAGTTTTCATAAGTTTACATATTAAAAAGTGAATAAACATGAATCCCCAACCACTTTTTGGAAAGCATCATCCATGTAAAAGAATTTACTAAAAGAAGGAAATGAAAATGAAATCGAAGTTGATTATAGGTATGCAATACAGTACGCTACACCCCGCGGATTAGGATTTTCATGGTTTGTCAAGATTTCTTTGATGACCCCCAACCGCACTTTCAAAAACGATGTAACAATTAAACGTGCTAGTCAAATCTCCATACTGTTTTGTAGTATTACAGCATTCTTTAATTGCACAATTGTCTTTTTACATTCACAATTTACACCAATAACCGATTAAACAAGACAAAAAACGTTTATTATTACCATTTGTATGTACTGGTTAAACAGTGTATACCTGCTTCGATGGAGATATAACTCGTGTTACTAACGATAACTTATATTACTGCCGTCATGAGAAAAGGGCCCTTAAGGTCAAAATTTCACAAACTCACATTTTTGTCAATTCTGATTAGTCAACGCTTTCTGAATACAAATATACTAAGATATCCAAGATCTTGTGTGTTTTAAGCATTTTATGACAATTTTAGTAAGAGATGTTAACACGACTTTGACGTAGCTCGTCGAAAACGTCACGAACGTCAATTTTTTTTTTTGCATTAATTTTTTTCTTTTTACCTTTCATCGTCTTTGATTTTTAAAGTAGAGTAGAATTAATTAATTATTTTCTACAATTCTAGATTTCTTACAATTTTAGCAAAAGAGATCAAAACATTTTGAATATCCAGATATTGTTAAAGTTCTGCACACTTCTGATGACTCCACATCCCCCCCCCCCGAACATAAGATAGATATATAAACTATATCTAAGGAAATCAAATATCAAACTTCTCCCCAACCTTTAAATAAATCAAAGTTATTTTAGCTGCCGAGAAGCAAATTAAATAAGCAACCATGTAACAAACATAAAGATTGTCAAATTCGATGCCTATGTTTCCACAATTTCGGGGCACTGTCAAATTGCATACAGAATTTATTTTCAAAAAAAGAAATATTTATTCTTTTTCATTAAAGCTATACACGCTATAATTTGCGTCAATTTTGAATAAAGGGGAAAATGTTTGTGTTTGATTACTAATAAAAGTTACCTTTATTCTGTTAATTATAATGCTCATTTCGATCACGTAACAAATATATCAAATATTAAACAATAAAAAATATTTATTTTCCTGCCAGGAAAGTAATGCCTCCTCGTGAATATCAATCTATCACGTGATAGCGACAGCTAAATTTAGCCTATCATACCAAAACTGGTGAAGGGTCAACATCTTCATAATTGTGATAGTTTCACAAAGGAAAGGATATTTTCAGTAAAGCATAGATTTGTCCGATATACGAGTGCAAACAAAAGAAAAAAATACAAGCCTGTGAGTAGATATGAATACTTCCTTTAAAAAAATGACGTAGACCTGTGTTTTTCCCCTGTGTGCTATTTATAGATCCTATAAGTGTTAATGCAGAATTAAGGGTATCGTGAATGACAAACGTATTTTACTCATTATACATGTATGTATTTCAAATTAACAACTGTTAAGCATATTAAAAATCAAGTTGGATATTTAATTAGGCAAACAATAACGACCACCTAGTTCTCCGCGGACATGCGCAATGAGGTCGGTTTGCTCTTCCTTCATCAATATTCATAAAAAGATATATTTTCCTGGCAGGAAAATAAACAATTAAAAATCTATATCTTTGTAACGAGATGGAATTCACCCTTGTAATTTACAGATTAAGGATAACTTTTATAAGTAGACAAACACATGCGTTTTCACTGTCATTCAAAATTGACGTAAATTATAGCGTGTATAGCTTTAACCTTTTGCACGGAAATTTTATCGGATATTTACTGATATTACTTTTTAAGTATCTTCATAGTTCTGAAGCAAGTTTAAAATCAATTAAGCTCTTTTTGAAACTCAGATGGTATGGTGTTAGATTATTGTCATGATTTTTCTTCTCTTTTACACGTCATCAACACTTAATTCTTATAAAATTACCGATGGAAAAAAATCGGCTTTGACTGTCTCACTGAAAAGTAATTACAGTTACAAGAATGTGGACAGTTGATTTGAAAAAAAAGAAAAAAAAAGGCATCTTATATTTATAGTCAGATTAAAATTTACATCCACTAAGTATGATTCCCTCTATTTCTTAAGAAAATTGATTGTAATTGACAGCGGTATAGAAACAGACAGGTCTAAAATCAACTCGGTCCAGTTAATCTAATCATGCAGTTTACCCATCGGTCGAAATCTTCAGCAACCTAAGAAAAATCACTGAATGCACGAACTATATAATCATGATGATGCCGAACTCAAATTCCCGTATAAGACGCTTAAGCTACTGCTTTCATCGATCGTTCTGGTGTACATTAACAATAATTTAATGACCTTTACTTACTTTTTACGATCAATTAAATTCATTACTTTATTAAATGAAAGATGTAAATATAATCAATAAAATGATTTCTTCGGTGATACATGCGGGTAATGACTATAAAAATAGCTACATTACAGAACGCGGGTTAGGTCGCTACTTTTTGTTTATGATTATTGTTTAAATATACTAGTACACACCTAATTAAGTGTATCAAATAAGGCAGACCAACAAAATACAAAAGCCACCCCACGTGCTGAATCTACACTTCTATTCAACCGCTTTGTAAGTTCACGCATACTGGTGTATTTTTGTGATGCGATTTTTATAAACCATAATCGTTGAAATAATTAATTATATATAAGCATTATTCACTTTTTTTTTTAAATGCAAGTAATTTTCAATAAGACTTCTGCATTAAGTATGTCCATTCGTTTGCACTAATTGGTTGTATGATGCCGATAGATGTAGCTTATACTCAGTAAGAAGTAACATTCTTATACATGTTGACTAAATTTAATTTTCTTATTACTGATGTTACACGATGAATGAATCTCTCGGTGTATATTTCGCTTGAAACCGCGTCATTTTTAACTTGTTTTGACGCAAGAAATAGATAGCTTAGTCCTACCGAAAGGCCAAGGCCTTGTTAAAATGGTTCAAAATAAAATGACAAATTAAATGATAGACGTTTATAGAGTGCATAAGGTTGCATACGGTATTCCGAAGTTTTAAGAAATATCGCGATTCTCGGATTTTTTTTTATTGCTGTACATTGCAACAAACAACACATAAACATTTACTTTAGTATCATCGAAATTTGTTTCTTGCATAAAAATGAAAAGACGAGAAACCATCATCTATGAAGGTGAATTGTACGGACATGCATGTTATTAATTGTAATTGTATCATTGTTTGTGAGCTTTTCCTTTGATGTCAACAATTCATTTTTTCTTGAAACACAACAGTTTTATGTGGTGTATCTGTGATAGATCACACTTTTTTCTGATGGATCACACTTTAAAAAAAAAAGAGTAGCAAAAAATAAGAAAATTGTATTTATCATTTACAAATTCATGTGCTTCATAAAGTTCAAAGAACATACCAGTTTCTGTGAAATGTTTTAAGCAGCTATAAAAATTATTATTACAAAAAAACTTATCATTTTTACTGCTTAAACAGCCACTTAATTATGGCTCGAAATGAAATACACAATTATCTAAATCCGGTGTACTCCACGAGTCCAGATTTTTTCCACATCTTCCGGCATTATCGAATCAACTTGACGCACTTTGGTACCTGAGCCCTTTGATAATAATTCCTTCATGCAAACATCTAAAACTTTGCGGAAAACGGCAATAAGGTCGTCATGTTCATCAAGAAAATTCAAATTGAATGTTTTCCTCTCGCAAATGACGCAGTAATCCGCACACAACGAATAGAGGACGCGGGGTATTCACTGCCATTCTCTTTATGTACCTCTTACAAAAAGCGCTGTAACCAGTGATTCCTGTAAAAGGGCGAGGTAGATGGAACTTTCATAAAATGTATTACGGTTAACTTCTAGAACCACGTGCTCTTTTTTCATTGGTCATATAAAATGGAACATAATAAAATTTTGATAGATCATGGGCAACTCAGTGCATTGAAAACAACGATACAAAACATATAGAGTAACTTAACTTGTGCATCTTCAGATATCAGACTCGGGGGACAAGCTCCCTTAGACGTCTGTTATCTGAAGATACACTCGTTAAAATGTACTCTATATATTACATGTCGCACATATAGTGTTTATATTTATCGAAAAACATGAATTAATTCATAAAACGGCAATTTTATCGACTTAATATGAAACGTATAGTAGTATAATGATTGCGTTTACAAACCTGTTTAATTTAAGGAATTTTGAATCATGTATGTAACTGATTTGAGATGAATATAATCATATAAAATGCCATAATCCATGCAAAGAGTTTTCAGGCATTATATGACTGATTTTTTTTAATGTAAGTTACCTCAAAAAGTACACACAACATGTGGATTTGGGTTGTTAAATTGCACAAGAAAACAAAATATGTTGTGCTCAAATAATAAACAACTTTTTCATTCGTACATGTATATATACTTTTATGTTGTTTCATTAAAGGCACTTTACATGAAAATGTCACTAAGAATCAGATCTTTCCATGAAATTAAATGCGATATATCAGAGTAGATTTTAACGCTGTCAAAATATTTCCCAAACTCTTCTAATCCGTTAGTTATAGCTTTTTAATTCGTTAAATGATTTCAAAATTTGATGGCAAATTCTTAAATTTTAATAGAATATGCGAGAATTTATTTTGTATGTTGGCAGTAGCACTATAATTGAGACATAGTCGCTTCTCTAGATCTCGTGTCCTTCCTACTAATTTCAAAAGTGTAGAATCGTCTCCCGTGAGGTGAACTTCCAAACTTATGATTTGAAATATTTGACTTGTATTGTTTCAAAGTAATCACTGCACAGATAACTGTTAGATTTGAACAATACTTCTCTGCATTCATTCGGCATGTCTCAGCCTTCAACCCCTCTGATCAACAACGAGTGTGCAGTGTAGTTTTTTTTTTACTTTATTAAATCATACATGTATTGCTCATGCAAACTAAAATTGTATAATTTTACTCAGATTACTTTATGAATTATCATCGGAAATCACATTCAATTAATCGCGTATACGAGACTGTACTTTGGTTTCTAACAATGATTTTTAAAATAGTGATTTCCCAATTAGTGCATTTTTCATCACACATTAGAATGTAAAATGTGGTATTTAATTTTCATAGCGGATGCAAAAGCAGTAATTTTATGAGGTCTCGCATCAACTTTTGGGCAATATTTACGCGTTCGAAATGTGTAGATATTGACGTTACATGTGTATATTTAATTTATTAAATGTTTATTTTTTAAATCAACATGTAATATTTGACTAAAAAAATATTAATCGCGGTATAAAAACAAGGCCAGACTCTAGTTATTCAGAAAACACAACATAGACGCAGAAAAAAATAGAAACAGAAAATTAAAAAACAGCGTTTACTATGCCGCAACTTTGACGTCGTTTTCTGAGCATTGTGACGTCAAAAGATAAGGGCCCTTTTCTCATGACGGCAGTCATATTGATTATTGTTTGCGCCGTTCACGAATTTCTAGACGCTGTTTAAAGGGTGGCTGAATTACATAATTCTACCACCTAGTCTCCTTTCAGTTAAGTCCAGGCACGGTTCAGCTTTAAGTTATTGAATGACACAGTACATGTTCATGAATTGATTTGTCAAAAATTGATTTATACAAACAATGGTAAAAACAATTTCATTTCTTTTTATCTTACAAAAAGGCTAAATGTACATGTACACATGTACCCAGACCTTATTATACCCCCCGCAAACGAAGTTTGGGGGGGTATATAGGAATCACCTTGTCCGTCCGTCCGTCTGTCCGTCCGTCCGTCCGTCTGTCTGTTCGATTCGTGTCCGGTCCATATCTTTCTTATGGAGAAACATTAGAAGTTCTTACTTCACACAAAGATTGCTTATGACCTAAGGGTGTGTCATGACCTTGACCCAAGGTCATTTGGGCAAGGTCAAGGTCACTGGCAGAAAAAGAGCAAAATTCGTGTCCGGTCCATATCTTTCTTATGGAGAAACATTAGAAGTTCTTACTTCACACAAAGAATGCTTATGACCTAAGGGTATGTCATGACCTTGAACCAAGGTCATTCGGGCAAGGTCAAGGTCACCAACAGAAAAAGTGCAAAATTCGTGTCCAGTCCATATCTTTCTTATGGAAAAACATTGGAATTTCTTACTTGACACAAAGATTGCTTATGAACTAAGGGTGTGTCATGACCTTGACCCAAGGTCATTTGGACAAGGTCAAGGTCAATGGCAGAAAAAAGTGCAAAATTCTTGTCCAGTCCATATCTTTCTTATGGAGAAACATTGGAAGTTCTCAGTTCACACAAAGATTGCTTATAAGCTAAGGGTTTGTCATGACCTTGACCCAAGGTCATTTGGGCAAGGCCAAGGTCACTTGCAGAAAAGTATAAAACTCGTGTCCTGTCCATATCTTTCTAATGGACAAATATTGGAAGTTCTTAATTCACATCTTGAATGCTTATAACCTGAGAGTATGTCATGACCTTGACCAAAGGTCAATTGAGGAAGTTCAAGGTCATTGTTAAAAAAAAATCGGGCTCAGTATACCAATAATTCAAAATGTTTATATAAAGTGGCTGCTTGATATGTGGAATTTCTTTTGATTCGAGTCATGTTTGTTAACATAAGGATGCAAATGTCCTCATGCATTAACAGTTAACTTGAACTAAAATGGAATTTAAAGAATAGAAATTGGTTTGTGTACTCATATAAGCATTAACAGTTTTAAAAAATAGAGCAGTTGTTATTTATAGAAAATGGACGATGAAATAGATTCATTCAATATTTTCTATAATTGAAAAAATACATGAGTTTTGATTTTTCTTAGCGGGGGGTATCAATTGTGAGCTTGCTCACAGTACCTCTAGTTGATATTAGGTTTTTCGTTTAAAAAATATCACTAGACTGCAAGTTGGCATATATGTATACAACAGAACTGACCCCCATTTACTTAGAGTTTAAATACCAATGGTTTAAAACACAAATTATGACTCCGAATAAAAATATAAAGGATGTTAGAACATTAATACGATGTATTTTATTATAATATAACTTAGTGAATGATTGGCCAGGCGGCAGACAGTATCACAAAGGGTTATTGTTATGCAGTAGTTGTTTTATGTAGTGCTCTTTCATTTAACACTGAGACAATTTTGATCTATCCAAATATTACTTAAACAAACGTAAACAATATTTGTCTTTTGAATTCACAGGTAATGCATTATTTGATTTACAAGAAAAAAAATTAACTAGCACATGGCTTTTGGGTCACAACATTACAAAATGTGATAAAAACATAATACATTCTATGAAATTATAGGATATATACATTACAATTAGATTGTAAATGAACAACACATTTTGTTACGTTTAACAGAAGCTGAAGTGACAAGTTGCATCATTGTTAAAGGCCTTTAACGACAAATGTCTCATAAGTTAAAGTTGTTGTCATTTATGTATGTTGACTCTCTGCTCGAAGAGGCTTTTCGATCAAAGTTAATAATTTCTTGTTTTTCACGGCCAGGTTCAACATCGAAATTTGATTTTTCGACATTGTCTTCTGTTATCTCGATATATACATGATCAGGAACATTATCCTGCATAACGATTGGAACATTTCTTAGTCCGTGCAATTGGGTTTCTTGTGAAATATCCTCGTTTTCATGTCTTGACCAGTTTTCAACCAAACCATGTAATTCATTTCTTTCGTTTTGACTAAACACTGGAGAAAGATATGCAGAATCCGGATTCACGTGTCTTTGTGGTTCTGGATGTATGGTTATCTCCGGTTCTACTGCATCAAACCGCAACGATTTGTATTGAGCTTGCCACTCATTTCCCTCCATTCTACTCTTATAAGTTTTCTTTCGGAAACACTTAAAATATATGTAGGTAAGAACAAATATAGCGAAAAAGAAGACAAAAACTCCAATTAGTCCTATTATAACATGAGCCACAAAATTGTTTTTGAACAAGTCATTTGTTGGAAGCAGATACGTCAGTGTAGTACTGCGAAGATTTTTGCTGTTAACAGAAAAATCCGAATAAACGGTTTGGTATAAAACCGTTACGTTCGATAATATAACTGTGGAAGAAGTCGCAAGTTTAGCTGTGATCTTTGTTACTGGACCTGTAAAATGATGATATAAATACAGTTAATTTTAAAAAATAATACCGGGCGTTATGTCTCAAGCTTTACAGTTTGCATATATTTTAAATAGCTTACCTCCATAGTGATAACATCCAGAAACAAAATGGCAGTCATCAGAATGACAGTTACATACAGTTTGACAATTTGCTCCATATGTAGGATAACTGCATTTTTCGGAACAATTTTTACGATGGTATCCTATTGGGCATTCTAAAAATATTGATACGCCATACACTACAATGCTATGATTCCCGGATAGGGACATCTGCAAAAGCTTAACTCATTGTTAAACACTTTTGACGCGCTGTACTAAAACACGCCTTCGCGCTACCACAATTTGAACAATGCGCCGTAGCTTTGAAACAATTACTTAAAATTAGCCATCGCCCTAACACAACGACGCGTACACAACACGCCTTCACAACTTCGAACAACCCACCATCGCGCTAAAACAACGTTCAATTGCAAAACACGCTGTCGTGCTGTAACATAACACGCCAACATAAATGGAAGTTCGCACATCAAATTAATGACAACACGACGGCGAGTAATGTGAAGTATTGTTAGTGCGATGGCGAGTTGTGTGACGGAACCCATTTCAAACGCAATTTTGGCTTTTGCTATCCAGACACAATGCGATTTTGAAATTTGATGTTTTTGTTCATGCTATACTGTTGACATGCACAACTCTTTAAATTCATTTGAACAATTGGAGGGATTAAAATTTTCATAGCACAATTAACAGTTTGTCGGCTCTTTCAATATCAAAATATAATAATGTCATTTATGGAATATTTTTGAAAAGGCTTAAATGCAAATATTTAATGGTTTAGTTACATCTAAAATCATTACAAGTCTCATTTTTAAGCTTACTTTCGCACTTTCCAGTTAGAGTGTTCAGCGCGTATCCATTACAGCATTCCCATCCATGAACTCTGAATAAAATAATTTTAATGTTCGATTGCAGCATGAAAAGTAATTCGAAATAATGATGAAAGCAATAATGTTACATGTATTAAAATCACTTACCCAGAACAATTTCGATTTTCGACAAATCGGAATGAATTTAAATAAACATAAAACAAAACAAAGGCAAACATTATCGGTCGTGAAAAACAAGCACGGAAGTAATTTTTGTCACAAATGTGCGTGCATTTTATCCAAAATAAATAATATTAACCTATACATTTCTTCCTGTTATTAATTACATTGATTTCAGATTTTAACGTAGGCTATGGAGTAAAACTTGCATGAGGCAACATCACTGCCCCATAACTGAAAACTACAAAACATCTGATTCAATGTTTTTATTATATATTTTTATTTGCATGTATTTCATGTTTTATTGATTTATGTAAATTAACACGTATTTCGAGTACTAATCCTTAGTGGCTGAAATTAATTTGAGAATGTTCAGGGTTTATTTGATTAAGTGAAATGCTAACAAAATACGTATGTTACGTATCTTTAAACTATCATATTTGAGGTACATGGCAAAGCTTTTGGTCAAATTTTATTATTTTATTTTCATTGGTCGCAATGTTTAAGTAAAGCATCTGTAATGATCATCCAAACTTAAGTGTAAGAAGGCAGTTACAAGCAATATACAAAGCTTACAATTCTTTGATATATAAACAAGGCACGTGTCAGGTTTTTGTTTACACTGGTTCAATATACTGGTAAAAGTTCTCCTTTAAATCCATTCATTGCTTTCCAAATGAAAGCTTATTACTATAATACTAGTAAATAATAACACATTGTGTGGAATTAGCAACGACACGCTGCAGCTATTCAATACTTGACATACGAAATGTTCAAATACATATTTATGACACACAGTTTGATCACATGATTAATTTACTTTAATAAAACGTTTCTTAAAATTTAATCTTTCCGCTGTACATGTCGTCCTTAACTGGTATTTAACATCTAAGCAATTTTTTTATATAGCCAGACTAATAAACCGCTGTTGTATAGCAGATTTCCCCCATAGTCTCGTCTCAAAACCGGTGCATTTTTGACGCTCAAACGTATTGTGACGTCCTCTAAAAAATATACCCAAGTTATAACGGCATAGTAAACACCGTAAATATGCATTTAAAAAAAATCCGCGGTGTTTCGAAATCTTAATAAAGGAGCAAAAGTGTTAAAAAAAATCGTAACAAAGGGTAAAATAACGGGTTATTATACAGGAATGTGATAAACGCGTGCCTTCGTTCATTTCAGGGATGAAAAAAAACCTTTATTTTATACTATGTATTAATCAATGCATTTATTAGTTTAAATTATGAATAATCAATATATTCTCAGATATTGCAAACTGTTGCCACGGATTGTCCGCCGTAAACAGAACCGAAATGTAAAACACAGTAGGTTTTCCTCAGAGGTAATCTGGCAATAAAAAGGGAGGGGGGATAGGGAAACCACTATATAGTCGGCTTTGCGTGGGGGAAGAACTTCTATATACTGTATGCAGTGTTAATTTCGCCCCGTGTTATTTTTGCCCTTCTACACTTGCAAACGGTTTCGCCCGTCTTAAGGTGGCTCGACACACCAATGCATTATTGGATGGATCGATGAAGAATCATTTTTGAGAAATGATTATACAAAAATGACACCTATATCGGCCTCTGATTATTTTATATGAATTTTTTTGTATTTTTTGATAGAAACCGGAAACATCGTTTTAGCTGCGAACAAGATATATTAGAGCTAAAAATGTGTTATCAATTAATGCACAATACAATTATCTATAAATACATATAAAAAACGGCCAGATAAACTTTGAAATATTTTTGTAAAAAAAAAATTTATGAAAATGAAAAAAAAAGGATTGTAGATATTTTTTAAATCTATGGATAAAAACTGCAGATAAACTGTTACTCGCATTTAACAATTGCTGTACAATCATATTTCAACAAGAAATTGAAACCAAATAGTGAAATTATAGAAAAAATGGAAAATTTAAAAATCGAACCGATCCCGATTGTAATTAAACTGATCCCGAACGAAATCACATAAAGTTAGAATGAATCAGAATTTTGCAAAAATTTCAGGCTGTTTAGCTGTAAAATGGTTTCGTCATTTACTAACTTTATGATTTATATCAATTACTTAGAAAAAAAACTGCAGTTTATTTGTAAAATTTCAATTTTAAAATAATTCTGATCGGGATCATTTTTTTTGCAATCGGGATCGGTTCAAATTTGATAAATAGCAATTTTTCCAAAATTTAGCATTTTCATTTCAATTTCTTTGTAAAATATCATTGTTTAGTAAACAGTTTATGTGACTATATGTTATTTTTAAAATTTTATCCATAGATTAAAAAGACATTTAAGAATTAAAATTTTGATTTTCAGAAATATTTTTGAAATTAAAAAATTAAACACTTGACCTAACGATCTTTGGCATGAGTTTATTTATAATAATATTACACATTCATTGACAACAAGTTTTAAGCTCTAATATATTCTGCTTGTCTGCAAAAAAGTTTTTCCTATTTCTCTGAAAAAATGCAAAAAAATTGTATAAAATAACTGAAAGCCGATATTGATCTCTGTTTTGTGGAATCATGTTTCAAAAAAGATTCTCTATCGATCCATAAAATAAAATGTTGGTGTGTCGAGGAACCTTAAGGTCAGACGACACGTTCCTCAAAAATCTTTTTTGTATCTCCTCGTAAAAAAGAGTTCCAAAAAAAATTATTAATTTTATAATTACTTTAAAAATGATCAAAATTTACTTGACTTTGGTTATACAAGGGTGCTAATCTACGTCATCACCGGGATGACGTAAACATACAAAGTCAGCCATTTTCTCTCGGTTCGAATAAGAGGTAAGGTTGTTTTGTACCCAGAGACTAAATACTTATTAAATACACCACTCTTACGGAATTACATTAGACCCACTCTATTATGCTAAAACTGTATAACTTTCCAAACTGCAGTCATTTCTGAAAACACCTCGCATTTATCCAAATGTATGCCGAGGTAACGTTAACGCACTTGCACTATCGTACATTCAATTCACACATTATATGCATGTTTTACTAATTATAAAACATATTTTTTAACAAAACTTATTATTAGCGGTCTTTTAGCCATTAATGAATTCATCTAGTCAATTTCAATCTAAAATTTGATATTGTTGACACTATTTGATGCTATTACTAATATCTTGATAACGTTAACACATCCATTTTTCAATGATAACGTTCACACTTTACTAATAACGTGTTTTCTTATTTTATCAATATAATTATATACTTTTTATTTATAGGTGAAGATGGTTAAACGTAAAAGTCGATTGTGGCTAAATCACCCAAGATCAATGGCTGCAAATATAAATTCTAAAAACAAACATATAGTAGAAAATATACCGGTATGTACTAGTGATTCGCCACACAAAAACAATACTCTGAATTTGCGACGAAAGATAAAAGGGACACCTTCTAAGTCACCTCCTTGTAAAGTATTCAAGCAGCGTTCAACACCATCAAAATCTCCATTTATCAAAAGCGTACCATTCAACAACTTCCAACCACAGTCTAAATGCAATGTTGTTGATCGGAAATAAACCCTTCTGTACCAACTCGAAAAAAAAGAACAAATCTTCTTTCAAGACCATGTTCTTTGAGTTGTTGTAAAACTTTTAAGATCATTGCATGAATATCAGCAGTGTCCACCGAGTCTGAAATACACGTATTGCCTACACGTATTTTATAAGGAATAAGGAATCATTCTTTGAGTATTATGAGGTGATAATTTGGTCGGGGCGTGATCAAATAAAGCGCTGCCCGAAGGGGTTTATGATAGATTTGATCATGCACTGACCGAAGTTATCACCTCATAATATTCAAAGAATGATTCCTTCTTACTTATATTTATATAATTTTAAACCATCGTACGATTAAATGTTTAAATATGAATAAGCAAACCCCGCTGGCGCGCCTCAATTTGGCTTTATGAGTTATATAGTACAAAATCGATACGTAGTGTTATCACAGGCATAGACACTGGAAAATGTAAATATACCAGTTTCGTCAGAAAAAGTCTGAAAAAATGTTTGAATTGTTTTCAAACCACTCAAGCAGAGCACGCCTACTCTTAGAAGGCCCTGTGCATTTTACTCCAATGCTTTCACTTTCTATTTGGTTGTTTTGACACTTCAAAACTTTATCAGACGACCCGGGAGATTCTTGATCAAAATCGTTTTAATTATTTTAATTTATTTAATAACTTTACAAGGAGGTGACTTAGAAGGTGTCCCTTTTATCTTTCGTCGCAAAATCAAGAGTATTGTTTTTGTGTGGCGAATCACTAGTACATACCGGTATATTTTCTACTATATGTTTGTTTTTAGAATTTATTTTTGCAGCCGTTGATCTTGGGCGATTTAGCAACAATCGACTTTTATGTTTAACCATCTTCACCTATAAATAAAAAGTATATAATTATAAGATTGATAAAATAAGAAAACACGTTATTATTAGTAAAGTGTGAACGTTATCATTGAAAAATGGATGTGTTAACGTTATCAAGATATTAGTAATAGCATCAACTAGTGTCAACAATATCAAATTTTAGATTGAAATTGACTAGATGGATTCATTAATGGCTAAAAGACCGCTAATAATAAGTTTTGTTAAAAATATGTTTTATTATTTGTAAAACATGCATATAATGTGTGAATTGAATGTACGATAGTGCAAGTGCGTTAACGTTACCTCGGCATACATTTGGATAAATGCGAGGTGTTTTCAGAAATGACTGCAGTTTGGAAAGTTATACAGTTTTAGCATAATAGAGTGGGTCTAATGTAATTCCGTAAGAGTGGTGTATTTAATAAGTATTTAGTCTCTGGGTACAAAACAACCTTACCTCTTATTCAAAGCGAGAGAAAATGGCTGACTTTGTATGTTTACGTCATCCCGGTGATGACGTAGATTAGCACCCTTGTTATATGTCTAGATGGTCGAGTGGTTAGAATCGTGGCCAATAGCGTAAAGGCTCTCGAGGTCGTGAGTTCAAAGCCCCGACCCGGCGGAGATTTTGTTCTATTATAGTGAATTTTGCTGTGTTGTAGATGTATTTATCTTTATATCAACATTCCAAGTGTATTTTCAAGAAGATCAATAGGATATTGCATACTCTAGTATTTTGCAGAAATGCCTGGAAAGGTACCCTAATTTTTTGCAAGAAAGCTTATCAAAGTAACAGTAAACCATTAACAAATTCCTGGAAAAAGTTATCTAAAATTGAGGAACGTGTCGTCTGACCTTAAATTCCCCCAGACTTGCTTGTGTACTAAAGAAATAGCTTGGAACATTGGAATTCGCCAAGTCTAAAATTCGCTCGCTGACAAAAAGGGCAAAAGATGCGAAAATAAACGGGGGCGAATATTTCCCTGTATACAGTAGTCATTTTAGCAGAGGAAAACTGCTATGTAGCCATATTTCCAGGGGAAAGATGGCTAGGGGAATAGGCGTTATATAACACCAGTTATTAAGAAACACGTGACACAAACAGATATTCAAATGGAACCTTTTATTTCCGGACAATTAAAGCATTATTAAACCAAGTAGAAATTTATTTCCGTTTAATTCGCCCCTCAAACGAAAGAAATTATATTTCTTTTAAACTAAGAGCTGATTTTTCTATCTACTAATCCGTTTGGAAAATTTCCTAACGTCTGTCGCATTCCTTTTAGGTCTTAACCATGAAGTTTGTTTCCAGCATTAAAACTGTAAACGAAAACTGTAATTCGCTTCTTACTTGACGACTGACACTCAAATTATAGTTGATCATTTGAATATGCCTGACTTAAGCATTGTAAACAAATAAAAAAAGTAAAAAAATGTCGACCAAATCTGTGAACATGCCCGTTAAACATTTGATTTCTTTGTAAAAAGAATGGACAAACGTAATATGTTCTTTTATTATGTCATTTTTGACCATTATTAAAATTGTCGGTCATTAATGATCAAGATGTGATTTGGTAAACTTACATTCAAGCAGTTGTATGTTCAAAGGTATTGCAGTCATCACATGTACTTCAAAATTGGACTGGCATGGCCATTTTTTGTTAAAATTACTAGGCAGTCAATTTTAAGTCTCAATTATTTTTATAAGTAGACTAGACTTTGACCCGTGCGTGCACGGGTTGACATTGCATATCGGACATTTACGACATAGGTACATCGACACACCTAATTATTGACATTTATAATGCTATTAATTTCACTTCACTTTCCTTAGTTTGAATAATCTGTGTCTCGGGAAAGGCCCTCACCACAGTCAGAATGCCTCCCTTATACCCGTAATGTAGCGGAAAATTGTAGAATCGCTCCGGGACGATTTTGGAGAAAATTAATGAAGTTACCTTGAAAATAACAGTCAAATTCATCCCAACAAAGCTTTTTGAGACTGCAAATACCTTTCAACTAAAAATGTTAATCCATAGAATGGAAGATTCAACACTTGTTCACCAACGTACACGTATTTTCTTTGTAAAACTGGGTCCGTAGGACATTATTCATTTTTACGATAAAACAAATTCTATCTTTACTCTCCTATTAAATATAATGTTACTTTTTTGCATGTAATCAAATATTTTTTTGTCACCACGAAGACAAAAGTAAGTTTAGTTGAAATGTGTATAATTTGTTATTTTATACTTTCTCTCATAAAAAATCATTAATATATATGAACAGAATATATAGCAAAAGTCCAATGAAAATTTACCCGTATTTGTATTACCATTTCTGAGTTTATTCATGCAGATGTGATAATTTGGAAACATAAACTAAAGATACCGTTAGCGTGAATGTATTGCGCAAGTGCAAGATTGTAAAATCCAAAAGATCCAGGTGATTTTCGGGATTTTTTGAGGAATTTTCGTTGATTATTAATTAGCGAAGCTTAACTGAGAAAAAATAAAAACAAATTGGTAATCTTCAAGTACCAATGATGTTTAAAATATATAAAACAAATGACAGTATGCTTCCTATTTCTCGGTATTAAAGACCAAAATTCAAGTCTATTATTTTAATATAGTAGTATAAATATGTATTCTTGCAAGATTAAATAAAACTTTCAATCTTACATAACCAAACTGAAGCGAACTGCATGTATAATATAACATGTTAATATCGCTGTCCCATGTATGTTTCATATCCCTGACTGAGAGCGTAGATAATGGCTTTACAGCGACACCTTTTTTTTTATACAAATATGAAATACGCGGGGGTGTTAAGGAAGCATATGGGCAATTTAGCGTCTTATTTTGACTGTTATATTCAAAATCGTGAAATTAAATCACTATTTTGAATAAAATCAAAAAATACGTATTATCCTTTAAAATAGATGTCAGTGCAATAATATAACATACACGCGTTCTGATATACGTTGCCGGTCCAATAGATCACAGTCTATTGACCGGCGGTCTAATAGATCGATAATCTATTGACCGGCAGTTCAAAATGGACGCAATTATTTAATATGTAATAGAACACCAAAATCCCTTTGATTGGGTAATAAAATCGGATAGTACAATGTCATCATTGCCACATTGGTGCATTATCACGTGACAACTATAAATAACTAACGTATATTCCTTTACATAAAATGAGATAGAACAACACCACCCCGCGGTTTCCAAAATTAAATAAACATACCAAGTGAAGGAAAAACACCTCAGTTCAATCAAAACCGTTGCTAGAATTCTATGTTCTTCTTAATTCAATAGTTATTCACCCTGCTCTCGTAAATCCCTCCCAACTTTTGTAGTTTGCAGGGAAACCGGTATGTTGCATCAAAACAACACACAACATGCGATTCTAGCAGCACTTTTCAATTTAAGCATTGGTCAAACTAACGATACGTATAAAATTTCAAGTTCAATATATACAGGGTAGCGTTGTTCTAGTCGGATTTTTACATTGTAAACAACGACAGAGGAAAGCCTGCCCTAGAAATAAACTTAACACAAATTTACATACCTTTTAGCGAATGATTGATAATTAGCACCTCTCCCAGTATTTTTACATGTATATTCAATTCTCAATGAAACACACCACAATACTTTGTTAGAGGTCTTAGATAAGTTAAATTTTGAATAATTATGTTTACAATGATTTCCGATCAAATTCCGATCAAAAACACGACATTCAACTAATAAAGTGTACGATCTAATATTCTAAAAGTGCACGGCTGATAGAGAATACTTTTCCCGTGCTTATTAACTTTCAAGATAGGTTTGTACATGTGTATGTTTTCATTGATAATATAAGAAAAGGTGTCTTGTATACATGTTTATTTCAAACAACACCCCATCCCCTATCTCCAGGGGCAAACAGAAAACCCTCCCTGTTGGCAATTAAAGAAAAAAAAACAGCTTATAAAGCTATAGAGAGTTACCCACATCACCTGTCCCAGCTTTTGAATATTCAACCATCATTTACATTAATCACCATTTGGCATTTTCACCAAAATCATTTTACATGTACTGCTTATCAGTAATTTTGGTTAGCCATTTATTATTTTTCCATAAAGGAGTCAATTTGTTTATTTAGAAAGTTCAAAAACTGGTTTTGTTTCAATGATAAAAGTACTTGCATACCTCTTTTAAATCATTCAACTTCATACTTACATTCACTAAATTCCTTTCCCCCTACTTAATTGCATTGATTGATTTGAATGATATTTACGCATAACACAGAAGACTCAATCACCAAATCTGGTGCGTATGAGTACATACAATTTTCCTTCGGTATTTCTCGAAGAACATGACAGACACTCCTTGCAACTTCAAACAGGATTACGACCTGATATTATATACTTACTCTGATAAACATTTCATTGATATAAATATTTTTTTAACATTTAAAAGGAATCTATTCATTACCAAAGGTTATATCATTGATATAAATATTTTTTTAACAGTTAAATGAAATTATTTAATAATTATTTTACCAAAGGTTATATTCATTAAATAACAGATTAAAACATAAAATTGTCTACTTAGAATTTAATGCTTTGTGCACTAGTTTTTGTCAGCATAATACGGTTGTTCCAATGCCTCGTCTGCTCGTAGAACAAGGAAGATATTTCAAAATATAAATGTTAATTGCGGAAAGGGAATAAAGTAAACAAACGTAAATATAAGCATTGAGTCATTATTTTTTGGAATTGTTGGAATTGTGGTCTCATAGCTGCAACGGTGTGTGCAAACAAATGTTCATAACGTGCCAACGCGACATTCAATGTTTAATTAATTACATTATATTCCATGATTAATTACTAAATATGCAAAAGCAAAGGAAGATAATCCCATTATGAAGAAGCAAGGGAGGATAATTTCTACAACCCCCCTGAACTCCTTTCAAAAGCTTTCACAATATCTATACTTTGATAGAAAGTTTCATTCTTTCTCTTTTCTAAATATATCATTTTACTCATTTCTTTCATTAAAGTTCCTTGGCAGAATAAAAAATGAGACAAACATGAACCCCCTTTTTCAGCCATAACCCTTGTTTCACATGTAGGTGACATAAAATATTATTGAATATTTGTTTGAAAATATCCAGTCAGTTTTTTTTTTAAGTAATGGTCAGTAGACGTTGATTAAACATTATATACACTAAATAATAGCCCGCTTAAGTGCGGGAATTAACACTTTACACATTAATATGATATAATGCTTTTAATTAGTAAATGATTCCAGACTGTGTTTTCTGTGCTAGAACCATTATGACGTCATCTTTTTCCGAATTTACGGCTTAAAAGGAATTACATGTATGTAAAAATTAAAGAATATTTTGATATTCAATATTAAATCACGAAAAAAAAAAATCCCGTTACGTTATTTTAATCTTGGAAAAAAAGAAACCTAACAATATTTGGAAAATGCACATTCAATAATAAACACATTAGCAATCTCTAAACTTATATATGTAGCTAGCATTTTGGAAATATCCGACAATAATTTCATAAAAAATATTAAAAGGCTTATATTTAATTATTTTTATTTCATGTGGAATAAAACAGATAAGATAAAAAGAAATACGATCATGGGTCAACTATATGAGGGAGGAATAGACCTTGTCGATATAGGATCTATATTTACGGCTTTAAAGACAATGTGGATTCCGCGTTTACTAAGTACAAAACACAATGTTAAACATTTTTTAACAGTTTTTGAAAGGCTACACAAATTGATATCGAATATATATGTGATGAATACAAAATACCTGCCTTTTCTACCGAATCTTTTATTATTACAACTTATTCGGTCAAAAAAAAATAAATAATTTTAAAGGTAAGACAATCTGCTATGAAAATTGTATTCAAAGCGGAATTCTATATGTTAAGGACATTTTTTAAGAGAGTTGAACTTCAAAAAGTTTGTCTAATTTATTCGATAAATTGCGCAAAAGAACAAACTGGCAATGTGAATAAAAGATTTTTTAAATATGTAGTTATTATATTCACCGGGTAACCCAAGGGTTTAACTTATTTTACTACGTAAACCGTTGAATGTAACATTCCCATATCCGCATGTATTACTATGTTTTCGTGTACGGTACATTATGCGTTATTATGTATGTTTTCTTATATGTATCATTTTGTGCGAAATAATGGTTTCATGTACATATCATTGTGTACTTAAAAATGAATTATGATTTTAATTGAAATTCATATTTTTGTATAAGTAATTGATGACCACAATTTTGTAAATTGTTTTTTATAAAATTAATAATAAAACAACCTTTCTTACGAGCGAATTAACCCAATTTCGTGAATATACGGTCGATTATAAATCTTTTAAAACATGTTAGAAGTCAGCCAACATATGCAGCATTTTGCAAGATGATTTTTTTTGGAGTCCAAGTTTTAATCGAAAAATCGCCAGGTTTTGTACATGTTTATACGTTCAAGTGCGCGTTCGTAGACTCCCAAAAGGAGTCTAAAATGCTTACAGAAATTCACATCCGTTGACTCCATTTCGGGAGTCCGCTTAGACTGATATTGGGAGACATGAAATTTTAAAATTTTGAAAGATGGCTTTATGTCCTTTTTATATGCAGTCGGTTTTGTTTTGTAATAGCAGAAGTATTGAAGAATACGTAAAACATCTGTCTACAGATTCAACATCATGTGACTATTTTTATGTATTTTGTCCCCGCCCTAGAGTGAGATCCCATACCTCGTGGAACATGAAACTTATACATGTATTAGAATGCTTCCTGGTCTACACAATTATGAATTCAGTTTTCCTTACAGGTGTGTTGGAGTAAAGAAGATCATCTTTTAACATTATATGCTTTTACACTGTACATTGTACATTCATTTCGGCCCCGTCCCACAGTCTGAACCTGTAATACAGGGGACATGAAATTTACAATTGTAGAAGACTTCCAGCCTAAAATAATTATGAACTCAAGTCAGTTTTTGTTACAGATGTGTGAGAACAGAGAAGAAAATTTGTAACATTTTATGCATTAACACGATATGGCCATATAACCCCCTCCCTATAAACGGCCTAAGCCCTTGTCCCAGCGGTCATACATTTCAAATTTAGGTAGAAGAGGTAATGGACATCATAATAACCATTTATATAGTTTAACAAATATACACGGGAGCAGAGGAGAAGATTTTCAAAGATTTAATACATGATTACTATATTGCCATACCGTAGATCTGGACAATTTTTACCGTTTATAAATTTTTAGCAAAAAAGCGCGTGCTCTGCATTCGCAAAATTAATTCCAATAAATTAATCAACTGTTTCGTCTCCGGAATATTTTTCAATTTTGTCCGGTTTTTGTGTTTCTCTTTCATAATATAGAAACGTTGAACAAGGAAAATAAAAAACTCTACGATTAATGTGACATTAATGTGACATTTTGTCAGAAGTAGAGACTGTGAAAGAAGATGAAAAGTATGCAGCACTATTATCATACTCTGATTCCTCCGCAGGAAACCTACCAGTTCTAAAAAACGGCCTCACTCTATCCAAGAGAAGTGGACAAACCATGCTGTAAACTATAAGAAACACAATTTTACATTCCCGCCTTTTTCAGCGTTCGTAGAATTAGCAGGATGCGTAATGACCAAAGCTTCCAGTACTTTGCATTTTAGACATCGACAGAGAAGTCTCCTTTCGCAAGGACAAAGAACTTTCAAGTTATGACTAATAAAACTATTTCTCTGCAGAAAGTTCAAGAAGAACCAGACAAGGAGTGCCCTCTGTATCATACAGAACACTCTTTGAATGACTGCAGAGCCTTTAGAGCCAAACCGATAGAAGAAAGAAGAAAATTCGTCAAGGAATACGATATATGCTTCAAATGTTGTGAATCAACAACACATACTAGAAAGAGCTGAGAAGTGAGCTGAGTATGATAGCAATTCACATTACTCAGCCTTTATCTCATCTCAGCTTTCAATGACCCACACGATGGCAGAGGTTAATGGTGAGGAGAGAGGAGGGAGGGAGAGACTGGACTCACTGTAGACTTGAATTGCACCCAGATTTGCAGAGATGTACACTGTACAACCAAGTAAAGTTTCCAGAAAATGCAGTGAAACTGTACGCCTGATCGACGACCACAGCAACCGTTCCCTAGTAAAGTCAGAACTGCTTGACACTCTACAGTTTAGAGGCGGACTTGTGAACTATGTACTCACATCATGTACAGGCTCATTGCCTGCAAAGGGGGGGGGGGGGGGCGTGCTACAGGTCGTATTGCTCGATCTCTAGATGGCAGCACTCATCTTAAACTTCCAAACCTCATAGAGTGCAACAGCATACCAGATGTTCGTTGCTAGATCCTACCCACATCTCTAAGACATAGCCAGATTCATACCTGATCAAGATGACAGTAGTATTACACTGCTTCTTATCGGACGATTTCTTTAAGAGGCTCATGTCTTGGACCAACGTCTTGGTCCAAGGAACACGCCATATGCACAGCGACTCCATTTCGGTTGGGTAATTGTGGGAAAGGTGTGCCATAGCAAGACACACAAACAAGAAGTTGTGAATGTGAACAAGATAAGCCTACTTGGAAATGGACGTCCATCTTTATTCCTACCCTGCAGCAACAAGTTTGAAGTCAAGGAAACCTGCAGCAGACCTACATGTACCATGGTCAAACCGACAATTGTTCAGAATGCTGTTGATCTAGATGTATTCGTTAGATCTATCAACGATTAGAAACTTAGATTTTCTGAGGAGGATAGACAATTCAACAGACTTATGGATGTAGAGTTTCGAAGGGACTGCGACGGGAGCTGGAAAGCCCCTCTTCCTTTAAAAAAAAACAGACATAATCTACCAAACAACAAACTGTAGGCGGTAAAGCGAGCGACCATTCTCGCAAACAGTCCTCGCAAGAATGACACAGAACGTCAGCACTTCACCGAATTAATAGAAAAAATATTGAACAAAGGACATGCCGGTCTTACAGAACCACTTGAAGAGAAACAAAAGTGCTGGTATTTGCCACTCTTTTGGGTCTACCACCCCAAGAAGTCTGACCAAATACGAGGAGTGTTTGACTTGGCATATCTCTGAACGACGTCTTACTTCAGGGACCAGATCTGGCGAACAGTCTTTTGGGCATACTACCTCGCTTCTGCAAGGAAATGGTTGCCTATGTTGGAGACATACAGCTCATGTTCCATTGTTTTAAAGTCACAGAAGAACACTTGAGATATCTAAGATTTCTCTGGCATGAAGAAAATGATGTCGACAAGGATCTCAAGGAATACTGTATGCATGTACATGTATTTGGCAATAGACCATCTCTAGCTGTCGCAACATATGGCCTGAGAAAAATAGCTGAGATATCCAAGAGCACACACGGAGCAGAGGTGTCAGAATTTATCTGCCGAAATTTCTACGTAGATGAAGGCCTAACGTCTTGCCCCACTGCTGAAGAGGCCACGAGATTGCTACAGAAAAATCAAAGCGCCATGAAACAAAATGGCAATTTCAGACTACATAAATTTGCCTCAAATAGTCCTACTGTGATGGAAGCATTTAATCCTAAAGATCTTGCCAAGGATGTCTACCAACTTAACCTAGAGGACGATCCTCCAATACAGCGAAGTCTTGATATCAACTGGAATCTCACAGATAACAACTTTCACTTTAGTATCTCGACAAATGTCAAACCTTTGTCTAGAAGAGGTGTCCTTTCAACAGTTAGTTAACAGCCTATATGATGCACTTGGTTTTCTGGCACCTGCCATCGTAATAGGGAGACAAATCGTCTCGGACACTTCAAATTGGGATGACCCATTGACACAGCCTTTAAAGTCATAGTGGAACCACTGGAAGGCATCATTACAAGCCTTGGGGAACATCCACATTCTCTGTGTTATTACACCAAATCTGAGCAAGTCCGTAAAGAAGGAGCTACTGACCTTTTGTGATGCCTCAGAAAAAGCAATAGCAGCCGTATCTTACATGAGGGCAAGCTATAAGGATGGGTCCCAACAAGTAGGATTTATATTAGAAAAGTCGAAACTGGCACCTACATTGGGTCACACAATTCCACGACTTGAATTATATGCAGCCGTTTTAGCGGTGGAAGTAGCTCAAGACCATATTGACACAGATTTTCAGGAAGTAAAATTCATATAAAAAAATAATAAAAAAAACATCCGTGTTGTCTTAGATAATATCCACAAAGACAAGGGCGTTTCTTTGTTTAAGTCTCTAATAGATTTGAGAAAATAAGAAATCTTAGTCAACCGGAACAGTGTCTTATGTATGTACAAGTCTTATCCCTGCATATGAAGGCACCAGGGGCTTATCACCTCAAGATCTACAAAAATATGCATGGTTGAATGAACCTTCTAGTTTCCTTGCCATGAATACTCGCACACACAGAAATGGTGAGACATTTCCACTTGTGGATCCTCATGACGACAAGGAAATTAGTAGCACCTGTTTGAAAACTGAGTGTATGCCTACGCTTGGAACTCACATATTTGAAAGTTTCCAAGAATTGAAACCTCTTGTTGAGAGTGTTGCTCTTTTGAAACGTTTCATTAAGCACATAAAAGAAGACGAACCCAAGATTCAGTTAAAATCTGTTGACTTTTACAAGTCTACTGAAACATGTATTAACAAAGCCGTTCAACAAGAAATGTATGCTGAAGAAATTTCATGCTTACGCTCATCACAAAACTTACCAAGGAACAGCTCAATACTTTAACTTAACCATGTCCTAGATGATGATTGCATTATACGTGTTGGTGGACGTTTTAAAAATGCTCCAGCTGACGTTTCCTGCGCACAACCTATACTAATACCTGGGAAACATTATATTGCTACCCTGCTGATTGTCAAGTGACATCAGTCAGTTGTTCACCAAGGTCGTCATTTCACAGAGGGCAAGGTGAGATCCAGTGGATATTGGATAACGGGATGTAAATGCCTTGTTCTCTCAATCTTGCACAAGTGTGTGATTTGCCGGAGGATGCGACGGCAATGTGAATCGCAGAAGGTGTCTTACCTACCAGAAGATCGTTTGAGTCAAGGCCCCGGGGCCATAAAACTTAGACAAGCTCACTTTCGATTTCAGTCTCGCTATATATTCCTTTTGTAAAAGTGAGACTTAGATCAAAAGTAATTTCGTCCAAGATTTATGGCCCCGAGGCCTGGTCAACCTCCTTTTATCTTTGTCGGCAATTTATCTATCTTAAAAGTATACTTATGACACTGCATACATGCGTAATTTATTTAAATACATTTGATATGTACACGCGGTACGCAAAATGTACCGTTTTTTACCACATCCACGGTAAACCGCTGGACAGCAAAATTTACGGAATGTAAAAATTTGCACAATATTTTTAATTTATCGCTAAATGCCGTCATGTTCCTTTCATTCTCGCACGACACAGGAAAACATCACCTGTGTTATAAGTTCAGTTTGAAGAATATTGAAGGAATTTTAACGGAATTTAAGGATGTAAGTAGCGTGTGTTTGATGTGAGATTTTAAAAGATTATATAGTGCGAATGTTTCTCGACTTGTTGCAATACTGCTGTTGTCATATGCAATATCCCATCTGGAGCCCTGGACCGGTAAATATCCGAATAAAAATAAACTGGCGACTTCGAGAGAATAATGACGTATATCTACGCTATTTTAAGACCCAACAACTTGAAATTCGGCATGAGTGTATCTTAGGCATTGCTTTTCTGAAAAATACATGCATATTATAAGTGTTGTAAAAAATAATTGATTTATTAGTCTTTTGAAGCGAGCTGGTAGTTTTTCTATCTTGGTCAGAGATCGACCCCTTTCTTTATTGTGATCGGCTTCGGCCGATCACTGTTGTGTCCATCTGAGGCATCCGGCAAATCCTTCCACGTGCGCACACATTCCGCTTGCATAAGTAGGTCTTATAAAAACTTGAAGTTTGGTTTAGTATTTATATAACATTTTACTCAGTTTTATTAGCTCACCTGAGCTGAAAGCTCAAGTGAGCTATTCTGATCACATTTTGTCCGTCGTCCGTCCGTCCGTCTGGTCTGTCCGTCTGTAAACTTTTTACATTTTGAACTTCTTCTCGAAAACCGCTTATCTAATTGCAACCAAATTTGGCGCAAAGCATTCTTATGGTAGGGCAAATATAAATTGCAAAAATAAAAGTCCGATCTGTATTCAAAGCGGAGAAAACCTTGAAACTGTAGAAAAATGGGGGTGCATTTTTAAAAATCTTCTTCTCAAGAACTACTGATTCCAATTCAACGTAGTTTAGCATAAATTATCCATATGGGAAGGAAAATATAAATTGCAAAAAGTATGGTCTAATTCTGTTTCAAATCTGAGTTATTACAAAAATAATAATAAAGGAAAGGCGAGTTTCAATCAGTTTAATAGCTGCGGGTTCGGCATCCGGTAAAATAGGTATGGCAAGACTTGGCCTGGGCAAAACAAAGATTGGCAGTTATTATAATCTGCCAATCTCATAAAAATTTCAGGATATTTAATGGACCAGAACATTTGTATTCGCTGTAAATATTGCTGCAAAATAATGCGTATCTGGAATTGACGATTGTCGATCTGCCTTGGCTTTTTTTTTGCCACGGCCTGGGTTTGCATACCCATTTTACCAAGACTCGTATTTCATACTTTTAAAACGAGGTTCTTTGTTTAAAGCAGCCATGACATTATACGAAAAAGGGTCGATCTGAGTACGATGAATTTGCTTGTTGTGCAACAGTTCGCGTATGAAGGGAAATTTTTGAAACATGCAAAATATATTGTTGCCGTTTATGTGAAGTAAATTGAGGCTAAATATTTCAATGCGTTGACAGTTTTCACACATGACGTTGGTGTTGGCTTGTTCTGATTTTCGTTTTGTTTTCATTATTTATGCTTTGTAACCTGGGAACTATCGTCTGTATTTCGTGATTTTTACGTATCAAATCAAACAGAGACTTCGGTAAATCAAACAGTTAACTGTTTACCTGCGCAAATTAAGCAAAATCTGATGTATCAAAAAAGTACTGAAATACAATTCATTCTAGCGGTAAATCGATAGGCATTATCTTTTGTGTAATGATAGATTAATGCAATAGGTTTTGTTGCGATGCTCGGCATTTTCTCGAGTTTATTAAGTTTAAATAGAGTTTGATATCGCTGACGGATATATGTAGGTATATACATGTATATATATATATATGATTCATTTCGAAAAAATAAATTGTGTTCTCTATTTGTTATAGTGAATGTTTCTTGTGTTTAATTGTTTTCAATTTCTATTTACTAACCATATTTGAGTGTTAAGCTTCAAAATATAAGCAAGATACAGAGATTTGCTTACAATTATATGTTTATACACAGATCTTAAAAACTAAAGATTAAAAAAGTGAAAAAATATTTTAATATTTATTAAGGAAATTTTCAAAGTCTGTTCTTCCAGAAACCAACTTTAACATCTTATTGTATTGTAAACTTAACCTTTTTTCGTCATTATTACTCCTACTGTACATGTGATTCACTGTGTTTGTGTACATTTGTATAAACTGATTTTGAACCTCAAATACTAGTGAACTAGTTTTGAGTGAATAAAAGAATTGAAAATCTTAGGGCATTCTTTTTTCCATTTTAAATGCTGAATAGGAAATACCAAGTTAAAAATCATAAGCTGAATGTAATAAACTCATGTGAACAAAATATGACTCAAACCTAGGCGAACTGTTAGCTCTGTATCTTGCTTATAGTTCTACGATTGACGCTGAAATTTTGGTTGAACATTAGAAATGCTATATAAATTAGAGTATGTTAAATACTTGTACAAACAAAATAAAAGAATGATATTCTGTATATACCTACTCTCTGGGGCCTCCTCCTAATACAATAAGTAATGTGAAATCTACATCAATTTTGATAGTTTTTCAGACACGATTAAAAAAACGACATCTTTAAAATAGTTTCCATAGTTCTGGCACTTTTCTGTTGCGGGGATAAAGTAATTATCGCTATTCCTAATATCACAGCGGAAAATAATCCTGGTTTGTACGCGAAGTAAATAACAGTCATTTAATTATAATGGAGAAGACAAATAACATTTTTGAATAATTTGAGGAATTGAGCACATTGATGTACAATTTTTTTCTTCACATCTATACATGTAGGAATTTTTAAATGAAAAACAATAACTATTATATGTTTTTTTAAATACAATAACTAGTAATGTACCTATATGCTCTCATATATTTTGATCGCTTTACAAAGTGTGTGTGGGGGGGGGGGGGGGGGGAAACGAAAATATAGGAAATTGGAAGTTAACACCTTAACAGTGTACCCCTACCAAATGTTTAGTTTTATATTTTGCGTAGGATTTTCTTACTCTGGTAAAAATAGTATTTATGAAGGTACAATGTCAAAGATTACGTGTATGCAAAAATAAGTGTAAAATTCGAATACTTTACAATATTTATTTTTGTTAGTCTACCGATGGACCATATGGTACAATATCTTTTGAACGCCCATTTTTGCTCAGGTGAGCGATGTGGCCCCATGGGCCTCTTGTTTCAATTCATTTACCTTTAAAAGAGATGCAAACATACATAAAATACAGTTTGACCTTTTTATTCAAGAATGCACATTTTGTCTCACGCGTAAGAATTTCGATCGAAAGATTCATTCAGTAATGCAGCTAACTTCGATGAACTGACATCAATCCTAAGAAGATGCTCCATGAACTGACCTCGATCTATTGATGTTGCATAATAGTACCTAAGAAGACGGCTTGATTTATAAACAAGGTTACGTTATAATGCGACCTCAATAGCAAGTTATGATGGCATTCAATGTTTTTCAGTCGCATTAAATTATTTTAATACAACTCTTTCTTTGTATACGTGTTGATGCTCCTTGAGGAGCCCGACTCAGTATTCTGAAGAAGAAGAAGAAGATACATTAACAATTAATAATAACGTTTAAAATATAAAACTAGACAAGGAGTTTATTTTCAAAATTAAATTTGTTGACGGTTTATAATAATGAAATTATGGTGTACAGATTCAACATATTATATATTTTGTAAGAATACGTACAGTACTTTTTAAATTATTTTACATCAAACTGATCATGTTGATTGCTTCTAGCTATCAATATATCATTATTGCCGATCATTTCTTTAAAAGGAATACTTGTTTGTGGTTACATTGAAATTAATGTTAAAACGGGCTTGGCCCCTGTGATCCGAGGGTTAAATTACATTGTGTATATTAATATGTGTGGCATTTAATATACGATTGCGCCGATGAGAATTTGCAAACTTTTAAAACGTAAAAATTAATCTAAAGCTTAATAGCGTATAACTCGGATATGCATAATAAATCTGCGTAAAAACATTCGGCATTTGCCCCAACCTAGAGCCTCAACCCCTGACCCAGGGGCCATGAATTTCCCAATTTTAGTTAGGGTTTCATTGACATCATAACCATGCTGTAATTTTTTCCCTCACATGTGGTAGTAGAGATTTTTTTTTTAATTTGGCTTTTTGTAAATACTTGGCCCCACCCGGGGGTGGTAGACCCATGCATTTCACAATTGATATTCCTCTTACCATTGAAGTGCTTCACACAAAAACTGGTAACCATTGTAAACCTTGTAGTTTAAATAGGACGTTAACAATATAAAATGTTAACGGACATGCACAACGGAGGACGGAGGCCAATTGCAATATGGTCTGTTTGTTCTTGTTAGGTCACCTGAGTTACTCAGGTGACCTAAAAAGACCAAACAGACCTTGAAGCAACGTCCGGAGCACCTTGTACGGCTACAACAGATGCAATACGTACTAAAATAACCGATAACATTAGTAATCGATTAACCATTAACCAAATCGCATATTTAGTAGGCATTTCTTCCAGGACAGTTCTCACAATTTTAAAGACATATCTTGGCCTTTGACAGATGCAAGATGAATATTGCATTTATTAACAACCGAAAAACAAATTAAAACGAGTGTGGCTTAAAAGGAGTAGAAAATTAATTGAAATCTATAAAAAAAAAAATTGCAATAAATAGTGTTATTTGGAAAGATTTTACAGGTGATGAAACATGGAGACGTTATTTTGAACCTCAGAGGAAAACCGAAAACAAGATACAGTTGACTAATATGACAAAACGCCCTGTTATAACATAACGATGCAAAAGTACAAAGAAAGTAGTCTGCCCAATTTTCTTTAATAGGGAAGGTCCTGTAGTTGCTATTCCACAAAGGCCGATCAATCACCGGACATGTATTCAAAAAATATGTGCTGAAGAAATTTCAGAAACATTAAGAAAGGAAAAAGCCCAAATTCACAACATTCGACTTTTTCATGACAACGCCCCGGCACATAAATCAGAGATTATGAGATCATTTATGGAAAAATGTTCATGTTTTGCCCCTTCCTCCCTATTCACCTGACTTGTCCTCATGTGACTTTTTTTCCTAAATTAATAAAAACAATTGTCAGGAAGAAGATAAACTTCAAAGTCTTTGGGTTTTGCCATTTATCAGTTTATGAATACCAATCCTAAAAACATTATATGAAATAAGAATGCATTCAAAGCTTGGATAAATCGGTTGAATATATTATATATGTGTCTGTTAAAGGAAAGAATTTGAATGTAACCAAATATATCTTATGGTGTTAATTTTGTTACAACGAATGACATAATTTATTGAACGCCCCTCGTATAGTAATCGTTAGAATTTTTTTTTTTTAAAGGGAGTTGTTTACTCTCCCTACTATTTTCATTAAGATACGAGAAATGAGTGTGAATAAAGAGTCTTGAAATTTCTGTTATTCTCGATTTGAGATGTAAATGTAAATAAATTTAGAAATTAGAGATGAAAAAAAATATTATTTGTATAAATAAAAAAATATGTAAACAAAAAACCCAGGGAAATGGAGTAATAAGTGCGTGGTATGCAAAACGTATACCTGTGTGCACAAGCCGGATGTTTAGGTTGTGTACGTGATTTATTTACCGCTAAGTTTAAACTTTTTTTTAAAAATCCGGAATTTTTTGCAGATTTTGTGTTCCATATAAACACTTTAAGCTTCGTATTTTGATACTGATTGAGTCCTAACTGGGTCAAGGTATGTACACACACTGGGATGTGGCCTTTAAAAACATAAAACTCAATGATTTTCTAAACGGCAGTGTGTAGATCTATGACGCTTTTACACTGAACTTTACAGTGGAAAAATCCCTTTTCGTCATTTTTACGAAACGTATATATATATATAAATATATAAATATATGCACAACCGAATTACCTGTTAAGGTATTTATGAAAAGGTTATGCTAGGTTCGCAGCTGCGCACTCTGTTTGCGTTCTTCACGGAAGTGCTAGAGTGAGAAGAAGGACTGTTATGATTTTTTAGAATACTCTTCTAAAAGTAAGTAACCTTTTCCCTTGATTTTGTAATATGCATAAATATTTGTATTTGATACAATGAATATGTACAAAATAACGTTTTAGTTCAAAGTTCGCTATTTTAAACTTTACTTTCGTTTCATTAATTGATCTAATTATATTAATAAAATACATTTTTTCAAATAATAAGTGTACCAAAAAATTATTGCTACTGCTCATGATATCTTTAAAGAATATTTGATCGATATACTACATATACATGAAAATATAGAATTATATGTTGCACCTACTTTCGTTTTAAGAGTTTGGTTTAATTTTGAAGGACTTATGGATCATTATTGATTATTAATATACTTATTGGCCATATCACAAACTACAGTATTTACATTTTGTTTGTATTTTATTTATCCCAATAAACATGAATATGTTTCAGAAGTCATATGATGATCATCCGTGTCCATTTTAATCTTCTATTAGCTGTGCTGCTTATTCAGGTAAATACATACAGTGAACACTAAATAATTATTTATAATATTTTATAACGTATATATAATTTTAAAATTTTCATTCTTAGTATTAGCCAAGATGTGATTTGCTGATATGATAATTGCCATTGTTTACATGTTGTTGTAAATATGTATAATTTTTTTTTATGTTAGTGGTGCAAAAATGAGAGCAAAATCTGCCAGGAAGCGATTGTAAGTAGTGTTAAAAGCGTGCCAAAGTGCCCTACGTTAAAAGAAAACTGGGATATTGCAGCAAAGAAAAAGAATTGTTTCGATGTAGCATCACAAAAGCAATGTTCGATGGCTGAGAAATTCAAATACCACTGCGTGATCAACAGTTACAGAAATGAAACTTTGGAAGTCTGTGCACATAATTTACTTATTTTTGGTAATAGCTTCATCTGATTTAAAAATTTACCCCTGTTTTAATTTTGTCACTTGAGTCGCTCAGATGAAATATTATTGTATGTTTTGTACTTCGTCATGCTTCCTTGATCGGTTAAAACATTTGAAGATTGCTTCTGAAGAACTACATAAGCAATATCAGTAAAATTTGACAAACAACATTAGAATGTAAAGAAAAAATTAAATAGTGAAGTTCTTGATTAATCCCATTTCTGGGTACATAGAGCCTAAGTACAAACATATCCTCTTCTATATTTTTATGTTGAAGTTTGAACTCCTTCTGGAGCCCCAGTATTGGTCTTAGGATCTAGGTTTGAACAAATTAGAAACTACTCAGTCTGACGATGCTTAGATAGTGCTATTACCAAATTTGGACATTCAAGTTCATGAGAAGACTTTATCCTTTCTATATATTTTGAACTTTGAACCCCTCTTTTGGTCCCAGCATTTGGGGGAATAAGAAGTGTGTCTCACGGTTAAAATAATTAAGAAACTTCACTTAATTTATACATGTAGTAGTTCTGATGTAAAAATTGACATGTCTGGTACCTGTTTCGTATACTTTTTGAAAAGGATTTTGGCCTTTTTTTCAAATATATATTTTTTCCTATAAGGATGCTTTGTAACAAATGTTATTAAATTTAGCTCATTGGTTCTAGAGAATTCAAAACCGTAGAACATTTGCTAGACAGACGGTTGGGCAGACAGACGGACAGACGAAAGAAAATATGTTATCAGGATCAAAACGAAGCTCTTGGGGCAGTGTTATGGCAGAAGTGTGCATTTGTACAGATCATGAAAGTAATTTTTACTGAATATTAACACAACAAAACAACTACAAAATATAAATGAAAAGTAACGGAAGGGTTGTAAAAGACACTTTTAAAACTTGTTTCAAAGTGCGTTAACTTTTGAATGAAATTAACGCACTTTAATGATTTTTGGGACCTGGTAACGCACTTTCAAATTTCAAAGTGCGTTATGAAGGTATACCAACAGTTTCAGTATTGAGACACTAAACGCACTTAAGTCGAATCCGATTTAGTCGAAAAAAATCTTTAAACGGCAAATGATTATTATTTGGTCCAGCTTGGTTTTTAAACATAATTAGGTGTGCTGATTTAAAAACAATATGCTGGCCTTCATGAAAATGGAGTTAATTACCTCAAAATGGCGATTCAAAATGTCAAAATAGTGGACAACCAAATTTTTCTCTTTTTTTTCTTAAAGTCTTTTCATTTTAAACAAACAATAATTAAACGATCCAGCTTAGTATTTTATCATATCTAAAGTGTGCTAAGTTGGAAAAAATGTGCTGGTTTATATATATATATATATATATATATATATATATATATATATATATATATATATATATATATATATATATAGTTATATAGTTATATATATAAATAAAAAGCACAAACATAAAAATAACTCTCAAACTGATATATACCTGCCTAAAGTGAATGATAAAGATATACATAAAGCACAGAGAAATTCACCTTATTTGAGCTCCACCTCCGCCCCGGCCGGGGCTTGAACTAACTACCTCTGGAACCTATTCCTCCTAGCAGTGAGCGACCACCGCGCTAACCAGTGGACCATCTATGCAAGACTAAAAAATCTTGCTTTCGATGACGATGGGAAACTTGCGCGTTGGTCGCTCACTACACGGTCGTTTGAAATACAGGTGAAATGCAGTTAAACGACAATTTGAGAGGATCGGGACGATACACATTGCATAGATATATACAAACAAGAAGCACATACATAGCAATAACTCTCAAACTGACATTTACCTGTCCAAAGTGAATGATAAATATATACAAAAAGCACAGAGAAATTCACTTTATTGGAGCTCCACCTCCGTCCTGGCCGGGGCTTGAACCCACGACCTTTGGAACCCATTCTCCTAGCAGTGCTATGTTTGTGCTTATTATATGTATATATCTATGCAATGTGTATCGTCCCGATCCTCTCAAATTGTATAGTGAAAATCTGATTCGCCTAAACATTTTTTTCCGCGAATCAGAACCTAGAACGGTATATAAAATATACGCGAATCAAATGTCACTATATAAAATTAATCACTCCAAGCTAAAAAAAATAATAATTTGAGGCATGTGTAATATAATATAATGTAGTATAATAAAATGGCGAGAACTTGCATTACAAATGTTTAATCTACCTCTAAATTCAGCGCGAGATCACTGTGCACATTAAAATCTATAAATCTGTATTGAAAATATTTTGTTTTTTCAAGCGTGTTTATTTGCAATGGTCACAAAATTTACTCACTTTAAAAAAAATAAAATGTGCGTAATTTTTCAAAGTACAAAATGATTTGTCTTAAGACTTTGATCATAAAGTAATCGATTGTTCAAATTTTGCTGTAAAAGACCAATACTTTCTTTTCTAATCGTCTAAAATTTTCAATTACATGTATAAACTCATTGTGTTGTTATATTGTTCAATTTGTAGATGTGTGTACAGAGTTTAATGTTGCCGGTGGGGTACTCCAAGGTCAAAATGACGCTGTATGCAACGACAAGTTTCCCAAATGTGATAAAATATACAGCTCAACGGATGCCTATAAATGTAAATTAAATTTCCAAGGTGCATTTTAGAAAGATAATTATAATTTTCATGTCGACGGTTATTTGCGGTTTTTTAAATTAGTAAAGTATTATTTATTGCGTAAATCCATTTAATTTAAAAATATTTTTACTATAATTGCTCTGGCATAAGTTTCATATTTTACGAACGCTGTATAACAATAGAAAAAAAGCATTTATTATTGGTAATATTTCAGTAAATAAAACGGTTTGCAATTGAAGATTATGTTTACAAAGTTAGCCTAACATAGAATAATTCATGAATATTTAAAAAGGGTAAAAGACGATTCTGCTTCTCAAACTAATTCTCGCCGGTTTTAAGATGATGTTTTCTGGATTTGAAAAAAATTTACCCAAATTCAATGTGGCTTCAAAAAAATGTTAGGTAACAAAATAGTTCTTAAAGAATGTTTGTATGGGTAATAAATGATTTTAAATTAGGAGTGAAACAACTAGAGTAGTTTGGAAAAAGCTCAAATGGAATCTTTTTTAAAATTTAATTTCCATGAAACATGCGCAAATATATCTTTTTCAAACTCAACAGAAATATTGAAAAGTTTCCGTTGGTGCAATTTTGAAAAAGTCTATAGTTTTGTAAAAATTCTTATTAGTAGGAAAATTATTTTCTGCTTCATTACAAAAATTATGCTATAATATTTATTCTAATAAAATTTTCGGAACACTGTTTGAAACTTTCTCCAGCCATAATTTATGTATTTAAAGCATTTCAAATTACCAGATCCTGATTGTTATAAGCTTATTAACAATACTCGAGATAACTTAATTACAACAATGCCATCAACTGAAACAACATCATATCAAACCGAAAAAATGTAAGTCAACGATTCACGATACATTTTTTATAAAATGTAGTACTAATAGTTTTACAGTCACAGATTCACGATATATGTTTTTATAAAATGTAGAACAAATAGTTCAGTTTATATTAAAAAAAAATTCAACATTTTAATTTAACACAAATTATCCTTTAAATATTGCATCATTAGATACAGAATTTCGTAATGTTAAAGTAATTTCCTTTTTTTTTTATTTAAGAAACACGACAATCCATTCTAAAGCTCCGAGAAGTAGTAAAACTGAATTCAAGTAAGATATAAAGCAACGTTAACACATGCTTTTCACAACACGTTTATGTTAAGCAAACTAGAAAAATGTAGGCTTTCTTTATTTGCACAATAATATAAAACTAGAGGGCTAGGATTTTTTCTTTAAATGTGTTACATAGAACATTATCCACGAATCTTTGATTTAGAAAACCAATGTATTTTGATATTTTTTCATAAAGCAAAAATTTCAACCATGCATTAAAATTGTTTGATATGCAGAAACTAATGCTGCTTTTGCGTTTTTTTTATAAAAAATATAGTTATACACCAATCATTGTTCTCTCTGTATTCCTGGTGGCTGTTATTGTCGTGTTAGCCATATTGTGTTTGAAAAGTGAGTACACGAACAAATAAATCATTGGAACATTTATTTGTAGTCCGTACAACTGTTTATATCATTTTAATCTATTTAATTAATCAGAGCGATGTTACATGCATGTATGCAAAAAAAGAAAACCACGTGCTAGTTCAATAAAAATGGAAGAGGGCAAAAACTTACTTACTGTGGCTTTGAACGAAGGGCAAGGTAAGACCTTGATAATACTATAATTTAAAAAATGCGCACATATTTCATATACCAAAAATGAAATGTATTTATGTACAAAGCTACGTTCAAAATTGTTTTATTTGCGAAATTCTGGATCTGCACTTAATCATACAATTTGCATGCAGTTGTCCTGTTAAATATACAGTTTTCACACTGTATCTTTCATTATCTTTTTGTATCATTATTCAAAACACGAATTATATTCTCTATTACCGGTAGGGATCTTAAAGCAATTTACTAAATTTCTATCTATTTATATATAATACAGAGTCAGTTTTGGTAAGGAATACAGAATCAGCATCACCTACGGATAAATATGGTAATATGTTCTTCTTTTTTTTTAAACAATTCTATTTCTGAGTGTTTTATAGAATATAATCGACAGCATTAAAGATCTAACGCTTCCAAACCAACATGTACCATTTTATTGATGCTATTTTTATTGATTTGCAGGATATGCTTCATCAAAAACAGTTGTTGATTTTCTGGAGGAAAATAAAGGCAAGATTTAAATACATAATGTAACATGGTTTTTGCAAAGTTATTTTGTAACTTGCTCAGTATTTATTAATAATTATTATTAATTAAGACCATCACAAAATGGAGTGCTGTGACTAAAGTGAATACATAATTCAAATTGAATAAAATGTCACCCTGACATTACTGTTCTTGTACGCAAAAACAACCGGTTTAAAGTTTTCTCGGAGGTTTCATAAAAGTTGGTAGGATTTCTTATTTGTAAAATATTTGAACTTAATTTCTCTTTTTCGGTAACAAAAATAGCAATGTTATCTAAAAATTTACTTTCCTTAGATTCTGCAATATAAAATGAAATCATTACTTAAACCAAGTTCTCAAATTTTATTCAAATGTAATGTACCATACAATTTCACATCTTAATATTCTCGACAATATGTATGGGGTTTTTTTTATCGACTTGTAATCAAACGGAAGAAAATGTCTCTGCCTGTGTAAATACGTATACGCAAAGCAGAAAAATATAGAAACTGTTTGAAAAATGATATAAACTCATATTAGTACAACTGTAACAGTTGAAATTATTTTGTTCTTACTTTCGTCTTTCCGTAAAGTAAACAAAGTAATGGTCATCGTATTTTAACTGGGAGTCATTAAAAGAACTCCTAAAGATGGATTAGGGTATTATAATATTTTTTAAGACTGATTAATATATTTATATCTCATTTGGCTTGTTAATACAATTGATTAAGAATTAGTAACAAGAAATCTTATATAAGTATTCTTATCTAAACAAAATTCTATCAATTATGAAATAAAATTGGGCAGCAGAACTTAAGCTTTCTGTCTACCTCAAGGTCAAAATAATAAGCATATTCAATATATACAACTCATTCATTTGAAATATTTTATGATACCTGTTTGGAAAAAATGTAAGACTACATAAATTTATTTTATCAATATTAAGACATTAAGACATAGCCTTTTTTGCTACGATAAAATTATATATAGCTCCAAATATTAAACTTTGACATTAAGTTAATGATTAGGACTACCACATAACGAGCATATGTTTATGCAACATCAATGGGGGTTTTTTTCTTGTCCATATGTGTTAAATATTCGTCATATCTAATTATCTAAATAAATGTATCTTTTAAAAAAACCTTTTGTGCAGATAATTCCTCTGTCATCATTATTGATTTATATCTTCGAATAAACATTAAAGGTTTCATGATACCTTTTTGTTTTCCAGAAGAAAGTAGCAGATATCTAAAATATTACAAAGGGATGGACCTATATTTTGTAGAAACAGGAGCATATAAAAGTGCGAAGGAGATTTTTGACAAAAACGGTATTGTCATTATGACAGGCCCGCCTGGTTGTGGGAAGACGATATCAGCTATTCATATGATATTGAAACAGGAAAGAAAATGGACCTTTAGAAAAATACAGTCCTGGGAAGAGTTGTCATATATACATAAAAATGAACATACTTTAGTTTTTATAGATAATATTTTTTTTCGAAGAACAATGGAATTACAACTGGAAAAATGGTGGGATGAGTTTGAAAAGATTTATGCAAAATACTTTGCTGTGAATGAAGAGACAAACTCTTTTCGTCTTCGTATTATTATGACTGCAAGACAAAATGCAATAACAAGAGCATGTTCCTACATGGATAAAACCCCACCTATTCTCCATGACAATTTTGTGAAAGATGTAAGCAGACTTACAGAAGCTGAAAAAGATCAAATTTTCAAGACACAAATTGAATTTGCCAAAAAAGAAAAAAACATTTCGGTTTATGATATCGATGAAGCATTTAGAGCAAAAGTGAAGAAATCAGATGGGCCAATTGGATTTCCTCTCTGTGCTCATTTATTTGTTTGTGGCAGGGAATATCGAAAATCTGGAGAAAGGTTTTTTACACATCCTATTCAATATTTAAAACTTCAGATTAAAGATGAAATTGAAAGTGACAAAACTAATAGAACAAAATCTTTGTTCTTTTACCTATTTTTCTTTGAATGGTATACAAAGATGGGGTATTTGGAAAAAATAGATCTGAGAAACGAAAGCAATTGTAAACGGTTTTTGGAAAGAATATCGGGAAACCTGCTGGAAAAATTTGATCCTTTTGATTTTAAAGATATGGAAGCTGAAGCCCAAAGACTCTCGGGAGCCTTTTTTAAGAAATTTGGAAAAAACGCATATAGATTTGTTCATGACAGCGTTTATGAAGCAGTTGGGACTTACTTCTGTGAAACATACGTGACAGAAGCTGCAAAGTATTTTCCTCTTGATATAATTCGAAACCAAAACTTTGATTTTCTGACACAGGGTCAAAAGGAGATACTTTCAGTGCGTTTATTGTATGATGCACTTGATCGAAACTTTTCGGAAGTATTTTCTTGTAAAATATTTGAAAATGCAGATTTTGCTAAGTTATTTTGTTCTGAACTTATGAAAAAAGACGCGGAAACAATTGTTCGTTTTTTTACCATCCCTAACGAAAGTTCAAATGTAAAACTTCCATGTATATTCTGGTCAAGTTGCAACAGCCTTACTTTTCTTACAGAACAATTTTATAAAATTATCCAAACGAAAGGAATTCATCCTAAAGACCAATTGTATGTGTCTCTCTATGGCACATGCTGTACTAAAAATGAGGGACTTTTGAAGACTACCAATGGTATGTTTCGTGATAACTATGAGAAGATAAAAGACCATGTTCAATCATTCGTTGATAAAGAGGGGAATTGTATTCTACATATACTTATAGCTTCAAAGTGCTCGGATTGGTTTGCGGCCATTGCAGTTGAAACTCTCGGGGAGGATGGAATGTCTATTGATTCTAGAAACAATGATAATGTAACCCCATTAATGGTCACCGTCGAACAAACTCTACCAAGAATGGACGTATTACAAAATCTTATCAAATTCTCTCGCAAACTGAACTATAAAGATAGAGAAGATTCAACTATGTTCCATCATTGTCTAAGATCCAGTAACAATGATGAAACGTGTGCTGAATATCTTGAAATTCTCATAAATAAACTAGATGGCTTGAAATCGCTCAGCAACAATGACGTAAACGGAGACACAGCTTTGAGCATCGCCGCGAAAGAAACAAAGCGTAGCCGAATACTTAGCATTTTAAAACTGCTTGAGAGTGGTGTAGACATTACAAATACATTGAATAAAGAAGGTTATTCACCCTTACACCTTTCTGTTAAATCCCTAAAAGCGGGATCTACATGGGTTGAACTTGAGTGTTGCGTTAGAGTTATCACATTAATTATCTTTGGCGCTAACCCAGAAAAACTTTCAGACGGAAATGTCAAAGCAATCGACGAATGTGCAAGTAGTTATGGTTGCGTCAAAGATATTTTAAGTAAACCTACAGACAAAGAGAATATGGAATATCATTTAGATTTACTCTTAGAAAAGGCAAAGAAACACAAAGGTGAAAAAAAACAAAAACAAGTTTGTATTTCCTCAAACAAATTAAGTGCTGGTCTTCTTACGCGCATTGAACAAGCTGTCTGCAATATTCCAGATCAATTTTGATTATGAAATGTGAATGATCTACTTTGATAAGAGCATAATGCATATTGATAGTTTCGTGTATCTTTGTCGCCTATATTAAATGTGCATGGATTATCTTCATTGCGGCTTTTATGTTTATGATATATTTGATGTGAAATAAAGAATTCTATGATTTTCTTCATTTGGTCCAAATTATTGATAACAGTTTTTATGTTTAATTCACTTTAGTTAAAATAGATTACCTTATTTTCATTAAACATGGTTAACAGAGAAAATATACTTATCAGGTGGCTGATAAGACTTGAGTTGCATTCAGCATATGATCACAGCAGTAGATTATAGATTTTTTTAAAAATGCTCTTCATTAGGTCTTTCCACCTTTCAGGTGAAAGTTTCATCATTCGGATCTTTGTTTCTGATTTGGTTAGAGGAGAAGAATTTTTAATTGTAAAAGTATTATATCGTTGATCGTTCTACCCGAAAACATGACAAATACATGAAGAAGGCACGCATTAGATACATTTTAAACTGAAATAATCACCATTACAATTTGACAATAAATCAAGGATCAATCCCATCTTTTATTGTTCAAAACTAGGAAATTAAATACTCTGTGATTGTGGATTGCTGTGTACAAATTCCTTGAACAAACTCCCGTACACTCTTTTTATCCTGCAAAATCAATTTGCTCCATGTCATGTTGGTTAATTTCATTATATTGGGATCTAGTATTGGTCACTGGCTCCAAATAGGTCGGATCATTACCGTGATCACTTTGCTCTTGAAAGGGAATTGACAAACTATTGTATTCTTCTTTCGGGTTTGAAAATTGAGCAAGTTCCTTATCAGATGTTGTAGGGGGCTGCCTAACGCAATTTTTATAGACGTACGTTCCAACAAACACACCACATATACATGTAATAACAAAGACCCCTGCCAATGCAATTATTGCATACATTATCACGGTATGCGACGGAGCTTTGACTACCATCGGTATTCCGGAGGATGTACTTTTCTTCAATAATGGTATTGTCCCTGTGATTTGGTTTGATGTAGAATTTAGTAAATATGCAGTGTTCTGCTCCGGAGTATCTAAAATATATAGTATGTCTTTAAACAACACTTTAATCCTTACCAAAATAGCATTATGCAAAAATCAAATAATAACGTACCATTATATGTATATCTCAAACATCCTAATACATGGTCACGAAACAGAGGGTTACACTTGCATGTACCCTGACAATCTTTTCCAAAACTAGGAAAACGGCAACTGTCAGAACAATTAATACTGTGATACCCCAAAGGACAATCTACAAAAAGAAATTTGTTGAAAAGATACAAGATATAAAAATATATTGTAATAATTATTAAGTCAGATTTATTGAGCTAAGTAAAACATAAATTATTGTACTTTCGCATGTCGATGTTTCTTTGCTCCAATAAAATCCAGGACAGCAAGGGTTCCCCTTGATGCTAACAAGTAACAATTGAATGAAAACAACGATCAGGCACAAATGAAAATGACAAAAAAACGAAAACAAACAAAAATACAACACCTTCCACACACAGCGATGGCACACCCTCAAGTCAAAGAGAAAACACAAATAATGAGATTCATTTGCTCAACTGTTTTTAAACAACAAGTAGATTATCCAAAATTTTATACTAGCTATTTCCTTCAAACAGAAAAATAATATATCATTTTCAAATAATTTAAATAATCAAGTGCCCGGAAATTTAGGTTTTTATTAGTTGATCATGATTAGCGCGAATAAACTATGAATAAGGTTCAGTTTCCTTGCTTTAAGTGTCCGTGACAGATTAAAACAAATAACTAAACAGTACATGTACATACATCATATTTAGATTTCTTCTCAAACACGTTAAAACAATTTATGATTCCAATGGGAGAAATCACAGAATTTTGCATTTGTGTCTTTTAATGATTGGATTGCATGCCATATTTATTCTGATTTCTTGAAATATATATTATATTTATCTCCATATCTCGAAGTTCATTGGACCGAGGAAAAACTTTGAGGTATCAAGAGTTTGAGTTTTCAAGAGTTTTGAATAACGGGACTGCAGTTTGACTTCGAGGGATTTAGTGTTTCGAGGGACCAAGAGTTCGAAAAACAACATTGCAGTTGCTTAGTTATATAGGGGAAAAATTGGGACTCCAGACTCACTTCGAGCCATCGAGATTTACCTCTAGTGTAAAATACAGTTTGCACAATTGTTTTTTCAAAGAATTTAATATAAAAAGTGTCTTGTGTACTGTTTTGTTTCTGCAATTACAATTTAGGTAATGTATCTCTTTCAGCGACATTTTTTCCTGAAGACTTTTCATTTATCGTTGTTGAGTTATCTATCCTTGCAAACAATTGTTAGGTTGAGATCTAGAACGTCGAATGTAAAATGTTTGTTAACTAATTGGCAAAATTGATATGGTAAGTGGAAATTAATTTCATTACAATGATTTTTATCGATTGTTGAAAACATTTAGGATTTTATACGTAATATTTATGAAAGGTTTAAAGAAATAATTTATTACTTTCGTTTCTATTTTCAATTGACATTGAGCTAAAACTAAACCTTACAAAATGGCCTACAAAGTAAAGCGAAACAAAATTTAAGTGCTATTATAACATATTCATTAATATCTATAATTATGAAAAATTAACTGTTTGAGAATTTATGTGATAAAGTATTAGGCAACCTGAAGAGTAAAGTATTTAGAATGTACATTTTTTTAATTTCCTTAGTTTCGGTTTAGGTATAGTCGTTTTTGACATGAACAGGCTTGCAATTCTGATTTTTTAATGCCAAGATATTTAAGAGTATTTAAGAGTGTTAAGTTCTTTAATTAGAGAGAAAAACATTATAATTACCATGAAGAATCAACATTTTTGATTTCAAAACGCACGTGTTAAAACCAGGCCTGTTAAGCAATAAAATTATCATTGTGGCAAAAACAAGAAACAAAAACAGTTTTAATTTGCAAGCATTACGATTACAAAAAACAATTCAACTATATATAAGTAAAACGAATCTACATAGAAAAACATTCTGATAAAAAAGTCTTTTTTAGTTTAAATGACAACTTCAATTCGTTAAAGACAGAAATGATAAATAAAAAAAACAGGATAAATTACAAAACCAAATTACCAAAACGTAATTTAACATCTGTTTGAATCTTAAAAGATTAAAAATGTTGTCATTCGATATAAATTGATATCATTAGAAACTTGTTCTCTATCATTACTTAGGGTTTATATATTCGAAGCTCATGTAAATTTACTTTGGAAGCGGTGTTTTATTGATGCCAAAACAAAATCTTATTTCGGCTAATGTACTTTTAAAAAAGCATATTGAATCAAACAAATATGTTATCAACAAATAATTTTAATATTGCAAAAGTGTTTCAATATTATTAAAAAAGTTATGAATTGATTCCACTTTTAAAAAATGACGTTTCTTTTTACCACATAATTTTTTAGGTTTAGATGTGTGGAGTTTAAATCTAGAATACTGGGACTTTAAATATCTTCATTGCTTACTATGGTAGCCTCAATCTGACATTTAAATATAACAACGGTTTTAGAGATTATGATTGGACTCTACTGAGCTCAATCTTTTAATTTTTTTTTATTTGATATGTGTAATGCTTTATATAGGTATATTTTATGGTTGAACGAAATTTTCGAGTCAACCATCAAGTTCTATTCTTAATCTTCCAGTGTCTTTGTCTGCGAAAATACATTACAAATCAAATTTGTAACATATTGTTCAATAATTTTATTAAGGACGCAAAATTGATAATGTAATGATGGGGCAAAAACGGGGTCTACGTAACTTAACAGAATAAAAATAACATGAAGATGTTAATTATCTAATATATAGTCTTAATATTGCTAAACGTTGTAGAAAAGTCACGTTATAAATATATAATCATATAATATTATACGAATAGCATTGGTATTATGATGAGATCATTACAGTGCTGGCATGAAAAATCTTTCCTATCGGGGATTGTTCGATTTGATTACGCCTCGGCAATCCCTTCACTGAGTTAATTTTTTTAAAAGTCAAATAAGATGTTTCCAACGGTTTTTTAAACATCAGATTTTGTTTAAAAATATTAACGTCTCTGTTGTTCAAATACGTATCTCTTTTTGCCTACAGGACAAACATACTGGTTGAGAATACTCACATTTCCTTTGTTAAAAATGAGAATCGACACCGTTTGTTTTTTTATGCTAGTGAATTGTTCCATGGTAAGTATAAAAATCAATTAAATGTATGCAAGACATCGAATAAGACATAACGTTATATCAAATATAAAATGTTTTACAAAAACACATATTTTTTTTACTGCAAATGGTGTGATCTTGAATATTATGATAACTGTAGCGAGATGCATGTTTATATTGATAAGATGAGTGATGGACGATCTTGTTTATGGTCAACAAAAACTGCCGTGGAAGTAAAGTCATGCCCTGTGACTAAGGAACAGTGGGATGAACGGGCAAGGATAAAGAATTGCCAGCCATTGGCTCATGTGCAAAACTGTACAAAATCATCAAATTTCAAATACCATTGTGTTATAAATGTATTTGAAGACGCCTTTATAGAAGTTTGTGCTCCAGTGTACAATATTAACGGTAAGATCAAAGAGAAGAAAAAAAAAATGTATATGATAATAGATACTCTAAGAATTATTTAAAATTGGACTGTTACCAAAAACAGTCTTTAGATTAAAAAAAACTTGTTTACAGTGACTTTTATTAGATTAAAGTTTCTTAGCATATCAACCAAGTGTCATGCCATTATCACATATAGATTTTCAATTTACTCGAAAGAATTTAGAATCTCTTATTTTTAATAGCTTTTTAAAAACTATGAATTTTATAGATTTTATAGTTAGGAACACAGATCAATTGCATATACAAGCAATGTATTTTTCTAAATGCCCGAGAATTTAATTATGGATTTTATTTTGAGCTATCAGCGTTAGTTTGGAAAAAATGGACGATTGAAATACGCTGATTAATTGTTGAAATATTTTAAAAGCCATTTAATTGAATCTAATGAAGCGGTTATAGAGGAAATCTTTTAAGAACGAACTTTACGAGATTTTAAGAGCAATAGCAAGGAAGTGCTCCGAATATTACAATTCCGTACTAGCTTTTCTACAAAGTTACAGTCCTTGATTTTTTTTTCAATATTGGAATCTACATGTATCTCCTACAATATAAACAGTCCTTCGATTTAAGGGTAAACACGTTATAGTTTTTTATAAAAATCTTGTCTGACTTTGTTAAATTTTCCACTGAATGCATTTATCAATTTCGTAGCAATTTATAAGAAAATGAACTTAAATTTTCGCTTCTGATCATTAATTGCAAAGGCCAAACCCCATCCTTGTGAACTCTAAAAGCCCATAATTAGTTATGAACGCTGTCTTTTTCCAATCCTCGGGGTTGACCTTAATCTGCCAATAAGCTGCGTTGGCATCGAGGTTTGAACACCAGAGGTTACCCGCTAGCGTGTCAAGGCACTCCTCGATAAGTGGGAGCGGGAAGGTGTCTGTTACGGTCACCTTGTAGAAATGTGTAAGCTCTTTAACTAGCTTATCACTTAAATTTTGATTGCCTATCAAAAATACCTCAATGACGCATTGTAAACATTAAAATCGAAAAAATATTTTTTGACAAAAATCGTGACCATGCCCCTTTAAGGTACAAACGATGTCATTAATAATATTCAGAATCTAGCAACAAGAATTGAAGGAACGTACGAATTGTTTAGTACGCACAAGTCGTGTCCGTATAATTTTAACCCCCTCATGTTTTGAACCTGCAGGCTTTAAAAACTATCAAATAATTGGAACCCAAATAAATATAATATCATACTTTGTTTCTTTAACTTTGCACTAATTTCTGTAAGTAGTATCTTCATTTTAAATTTTACTTTAAATTTTAATTTAAGTTTTTTACATCTTGAAGTTCGTATTCATGTAATGGCGACGAATTGACTTGACACCTTATAAACAATGGCGGACTCTTCGAATAAGAGTGTAACTGCTGTTTCAATCGCTTCTAAATGTTATTGCATTTGTGACAGTAGTCATAGAAATATTCTCGAACCAGATTGATAACGTCTTTGAGATGGATTGTGTGCTACAGTGATGCCCGTTCACTTATAAATAACATTTCAGGACGGAGTTAAAATTCTTTCGATCTCGCAGGTTTTACACATAAGCTACCAACTGACCATGTTTTTACTAACGTGTTAATATGCACTTAAAGATCTATTATTAAAGATTTATTATTATTGAAACATCGATCATGTCTATGAGTATATTTTTAATCAGTGTTGGAACAAACAGTTTTTTACACATGTATTTTGCATTTCCCACAAACCCTTTGAACACATCATATATAGTGTGAGTTGTAGCTTGTTGTGGTGTGGTCTGTCCAGCAGATGCCTGGCTTGTAGTTACTTGAACAGAGTGTATTTAACTTCGTCTCAAATTTTATGCAAATTTCTTTAAGACATCATATATATAAATTATTTTATTAAAATGTCCCTAGTAATTTAAGCATTTGTTTTTAATTATTTCTCAATTATTTTGTTCACATTTAAAGATAATGCAAATATAGCCAATTAATATATTTGGGGAATATGGTATACCTTCAGGATTTAAGTGATAAAAATGCAGTACATTTGATGCCTGTATCTAAATGATAAAGATAATGCAGTACAAAAGCAGCACCTTTGATGCCTGTATCTAAATGACAAACATAATGCAGTACAGTCATATGTGAATGGTAATAATAAGGCAGCAGAAATGCAGTATACCTTTAATACCAGTATCTCTTAATAAAGATAATGCAGTAGAAATGCAGTCTTTTGGCGGCTAGAACAAAAGCAGCATATGTAATTTTGTGTCACTAAACAGAAAGTTTTTGCAGCACATTTTCAGTATATTTGCAGTAGATAATCAGCATATACTGGTGCGCAGTACATTATGCTAATAAGTACTGCAAATATCCTTCATTTTTGCAGTAGATATTAAGTAAAATTGCAGCGTTGTTGCAGCATATACTGCCTTTGCAGTATCTGCTGCAATTCTGTAAGGGTTAAACCATATATATTCGTGTTCCTTGTGTCGAGGAGCATCAAACGGTATGTAGGTTATGGGCCCCAGGGGGTGGTCGTGACCCCCCTCGAACAGGAAGTGCACAAATATCTCGAAAACGGTTGAGATCCCCACCCCTTAACCATATATATTCTTGATCCTTTAAGGTAAAGGGCATCAAACGGTATGTTGGTAATGGGCCTCAGGGTTAAATTTAATTTTTCAAAACCGTTATGCACTATAGAACAGTCCCTATTATATTTCAAGATATGATGTGTCTATCCATTTAATCATAAGAGGAGTTCTAGGATCTATGGGTTTTTTTTGAGTGATAAACGTCAATTTTTTGCTACTATTTGACTCCCTGGACGAACTTTAAATTTTTAAAACTTACTACACATCTATAGAACAGTCCCTATCATATCTCAAGATATGATGTGTCTATCCATTAAATCATAAGAGGAGTTCTGGGATCTATGTATTTTTGGAGTGATAAACGTCAATTTTTTGCTACTTTTTGAATCCCTGGATGAAATTTAAATTTTTAAAACCTTATTGCACATCTATAGGACAGCCCCAATTATATCCCAAGAGATGACGTAGCTACTCCAAAAGCTGTACGAGGAGTTCTGGGAACCATACATTTTTTGCAAAAAAAACGTCATTTTTGTTGCCCACTGATCATTAACCCCTTCACGGTAACTGCGGTACTGCTCTATTGCAGGGCAAAATGATAGAGTTTAATGAAATATGACGTAACGTCAATTGTTTAATTTACGTCATTTAATTATCTACCTACTGAAATTTCGGCAAAGTATATCATTTTGCCCTGCAAGATAGCAGTACCGCAGTTATCGTGAAGGGGTCTATTGTAATAAAAAAAAATTCTGGAACCTGATCACACTTCAATATGACACTACCAATCATATTCTAGAAGATCATTTGGCTACTGCCGAAATAAAATGACGTTTTTGAAACCAGTTTCTTTTGTAAAAAAAAAAAAAACGTCATTTTCAGCCATTAAATGACCCCCAGGACAAAATTGAAGACTCCGGAACCTTATTGCACATCTATAGAATACCCTAAAACATATTCCAAGAGGTGATTTGTCTACTGTTGAAAATGTAGGAGGAGTTCGAGGAAGAATGTTTTTGTGAAAAACGCCATTATTTACAAATTATTTGACCCCCAGGACTACTAGAGAATTTTTGAAACCTTTTTACAAAACAACATGACACCCCCAATCAAATTCCAAGAGTTCAGTTTGCTGCTTTATAAGATGTAAGAACAGTTTGAGAAAGTAAACGTGACAGACGGACGGACGGATGGACGGAACTGGGTAACAACAATATACCCGAACTTTCTTTAGAAAGTGCGGGTATAAAAATACTCATTAAACTCTTTCACTAACTGCGTACGTTACGCTGATGTGCCAGCAATACCATACATGAAAAATAAGTAAAAAGTTGTAGCTATTTTGCTCGTTCAATCTTGTTCATGTTTCTCAATTCGTATAAATTTGATTTTTTTCGTTTCGTACTCAATTAAAGCCAAAGAAATACAATGCTATATTTGACAGACATTCACTAGAATATCAATAAGGCAGCAACATGTTGATAATCATTCATTAGTTATGAATAAATGATACAAAGTAAATCGTTCTTGGCCAGTCTATACCCTTTTAAAGCGATAAACGTGATATGATATTTTCCGTTTTCCTTTCCGTTCCGTTTTCCATACCGCGTTTTAGCAACACCGAAAAGAGATCTTAGGTAGGGTCGTAGACTCGTATTATTTTTATAAAATCAAAGTTATCCCACTGCATTTATCTATCTAAGGTGCAAACAAGTTGCTGTCCTTTAAAAAAGGACTACAGTACGTGGACCATTTGCATGTGTTTCCAACGAAAACGTGATTTCAAGCCTAAAGATTATCAGAGATTCCACCGACTCTAGCCCTTTGCTTTTAACCACTAAATTTGTATGTTGTATTACGTATAGATGTATGTATAGCCCTGACTTTTTATCTCAGAATTTAAAGGATTCATACTTTTAAAATAATTATGATCTATCTTTGAATGAAGTCTGCATGTATAGTATCAGGCATTCGGTGAATTCTACTATTTGCGCACACATTACGATTCGCACTACTTTGTCACAGCTTTGTGTAAATTAAAAATTTCATATTTTGATGCATTTTTCCTGAGATTTAAACTTTTATAGTGACACAAGTATTCAATCATACTTAAATGCTTAAATAAATTAAATCGGGAAGTTCTCTAGCCTCGCCTACTATAAATGGAAAGTTAAGTTACATGTGTATTTGGAAAACAACAAAACGTTGCAAATTATGCTATTTGATGCATAACATTAACTTATTTCACCGACTACTTTACAATTACAGCGCCTTTGAACTTATGTGTACATATGGCACAGAATCCCGATCCCGATTCAGATAAACGTGTGCTAGCCTGGTTCCCTGAGCTACCCATTACGCACAGGAACCAGGCTAGCATATGCGCAGGCTGAATTTCCCCCATAGCATCCGGTTTAACCTCGCTTGTATATTTTCTGCGTGGACCTCAGGGTCCACGCAATAACTTTACCGATATTAGGCATACCGCATCAATTTTTTTATTTTGTATGAATATTTGAATAAACAATGCTAAAAGAAAAATAAATAATTTCAATTGATATTATAGAATGAACTTTCAACTAGTTGGACCTTAAAAACCAAAGGCTGAATTCCATTCATAGTAGTCTGGTACCCGCCCCCGCCACTGCGTTTTCACTTCGTTTGGGGAACGGGTACCAGACTACATTCATAGCAATTTTGTATTCCTTTTTCGTTTTCTCACTTTTTAAGATTTGAAATCTACGAAATTTGTTTAGTCGTACATGAAAAGGATCATCAGAAAAATATCTCCCTTGCGCCGAACAGTATTTCAACCAATGAAATAAATGTAAATTTCCACATCATGTATTTTCTACCAATCACAAAGAAAAAGAAGTGCACAACCCGGGGACTGTTAATTATTTCAACTCTTTATACCGTTTTCCAAGGAAGCACTTGTGCACTTGTTGATGTGACGTCATACTGTAAATTTTGACGCATATTTTGTGTAGGGAGAGGCGGATCAATTTTTTAACATGAAAAAATGCATTTTATAAATTAATAGAGCATGATCTAAAAACAATTATGATACCATTAAATCTTATCTATTATGCATGTGATTTTTTGAGAGGGTGTATTATTTCTTTTCTAGGGTGTTTAATGTACAAGTTCAATGTGTTGGACACTGGGAAGCCTATCTAAATCCACTTTTTACAAGGGCATACACTAAACAAATCATTGTGATCTTTTGAATATAAATTAAGGGAATGTTTGATTTATTAAAAAGTGTTGCTGCTTCGATGAAATCTATAGAATTAATTAATTAATACACAAAATATTATGCGAAGGTAATACAAATTCAAACCGAGGCTCATTTCTTTGATATTTATTCTAATAAAAGATGAATTCTATACAATGCAGCCGCACTTTTCAGAATCTACCAGAAAAGTAGAATTTAATTATTGTTTTGATTATTTATTCAAATAAGGGTATGCCCTTGTAATATTGAAATTTGTTTATGACCTCTATTTTGGAGATTTACCAACACATGTCACGTGACTATCAATTAAGGGGACCACACTTAGTGCATAAAAGGTAGTATTTACTACACTGTTTCATTTAAGATCACGTTTATATCATGATAAAACAACTTTACATAAATACATTGTAATAAAAGATGCATCCTTTTTTAAACATTTAAATTCGCTTATATTTTCATAGCAAGCCTAAACAGTGCTGCGTATGGGTTATCTGTCGATATTTATGTCGGTTAAAGTACATTATAATTAGAACTAGAACTTTTTTTGTCTTCAACAAAAAGTAAGGGCTTTTCGACATCCCCTTTCCCTTTTTTGATTGTAAATGTCAGGTAAAAAAGTAAATATACTTTTAATTTCTAAAAGAATATTTCCAAAAAATTATAAAAAGTAAGTATTCCTTTCTCAAATAGAAAACGTGGTATGCTTAGAGTATTAATTAATGTTCTACCTTCATTGAGCAAAGCGAGATAACTCTTTCTAAATCACTTTTTCGACTTTTAAAAAGTTGCAATCTTCACACCCTTACTACCCCTATAAGAAGTCAAATAATGGCCCTACGTATCATAATTTTTAAATTGTACTCTTTACTCAAAACTTAAAATCGAAAAGATTTTAAAAATCGGATGAAAAATAAAAAAAATACAGCTAATGGGTTGTTTTTAGCTTTGACCCCTCTGGATCCCTTATCTTTCAAAATTTTTATCTCAAAACATTTTCCGGTCTGCAAATTAGGGAAATATTTACTTGAAAACTGTTTGAGAAAAAGTGGCACGCGTTTATTCAGTTTAACATTAAAACACCCATAGACGATTTTTTATCAACTTATAAAACCGGAAGTTCTCAATTGTTTCAAACGAAACTTTACATATATGATAATTATGACAGTTTTAACATTTTCCATTCCTCATTTAAAAAATTTGGTGGTTATTTCAATTTTTATTTTTTCATCCCCCCTTTTTTCATAGTTTGAAGTCTAATATCTCAAAAACGGCAAGAGATACAAAAAAGTTGTCGCTTACGACTTTGTTAATCATACTATGAAGTATCTAAATCCAAAATTTCTTTGCTTATAATCAAAAAATAAAATAGATACAAAGGTCCTTTTGCATGTGTAAACCGAAAGTATATAGACCGGATGTCCAAAAAAGGACATACGGGAGAACTAAACAATTGCTAAACGAATCTATCATTAAATTTTTATTTTTCTGTTCCGTTTTCAAAAAATCCATGACGAAACTTTGTCGAGAAGAATAATAATAATAAAACAGAACGAAAACAATAGGTCTTTTCGACCGAAAGTCGAAAAGCCCTAATTCTTTTATTGGTTTAGAATTTTTAAGTTTTATGATATTAATCCAAAAATAGCTTTTAAAAATATTTGGAGAGTTGAAAATTGTAAAGCACCAAGCAGGATTTTAACTCATGACGTACATGTACATATTCCTCTAACCCACTTCGCTACGGTGTTACTAGTAGTTGACAAAAACGGGAAAGAAACTGCCTATATAATTACACTTGGTTTTGTTGTTTATTTGGTAAACAGTACGTCACAACATGGAAGGGTCTCATACCACCTGAAGCAAAATCAAAATAGTTAGCTTTAAAGATTGAACATTTTCCTATACCAAGACAAAGCTCTTCGTCAAAAGGACGAAAATATAGCCTAAAAATGCCCGCAACCATCGATCCTGCATAATATACATTAAGATAGGCACGGACGCAAGTCACAACATTTTTAACCGGGTTTTCAGAAAGAAAAATCTGGTTATTAAAATGGTGAAAACGGCGGGCGGGCGGGCGGCTGCCAAAAGGGTACCCTCATTGTACGGATAACTCCTCCTACAGTTTTCAAGATAGGACGGACGTTGTTCTTTTGCAGATCAGTCGTACATATATCAGAGGTGTGCATATTGCTAGGATTTTGATTTCTGATAATTTATGAAAAAAATACCAGCTTTTGAACTTAGTCATTTGTTGGCAAAATATTGCATATAGGGTGCCTTCATTGTACGGATAACTTCTCCAACAGTTTTCAAGATAAGAAGTTGTTCTTTTGCAGATCAATTGTACATATATCAAAGATGTGCATATTGCTACGATTTTGACTTCTGATAATTTGTGAAAAAATACCAGCTTTTGAACTTAGTCATTTTTTGGCAAAATATTGCATATAGGGTACCCTCATTGTACGGATATCTCCTCCTACAGTTTTCAAGATAGGAAGATGTTCTTTTGCAGATCAATTGTACATTTATCAAAGGTGTGCATATTGCTAGGATTTTGATTTCTGATAATATATGAAAAAATTACCAGCTTTTGAACTTAGTCATTTGTTGGCAGAATATTGCATATATTGTACTGTCATTGTACGGATAATTCCTCCTACAGTTTTCAAGATAGTAAGTAGTTCTTTTGCAGATCAATTGTACATATATCAAAGGTGTCCATATTGCTAGGTTTTTGACTTCTTATAATTTATGAAAAAAATACCAGCTTTTGAACTTAGTCATTTTTTGGCAAAATATTGCATATAGGGTACTCTCATTGTACGGATAACTCCTCCTTCAGTTTTCAAGATAGGAATTTGTTCTTGTGCAGATCAGTTGTACAAATATTAGAGTGTGCATATTGCTAGGATTTTGATTTCCGATAATTTATGAAAAAATACTAGCTTTTGAACTTAGTAATTTTTTGGCAAAATATTGCATATAGGGTACACCATTTCACTGGGTATGGGTTGACATGGATTATGGATACAGTTCACATAAAAGAAAACCCGGTTTGCTGTCACATTGACAGCTTTTCACTTGTTAAGAATTAAATGAATGTGTATTAAACAGCGCCGCTTTGGCAATTGAGTTTTTTCAGTTAATACTCCAGAATTATTACTTTAGTCCAAACTGTTGGTTAAAAACTAAAACGTGAAATTGACATGATTTTCTAAACCTTTAAACGATTTGAAATTATAGTTTCATGATGAAAGACTAATAATTATAATATATATATATATATATATATATATATATATATATATATATATATATATATATATATATATATATATATATATATATATATATATATATATATATACATTATGTAATATAATAATAATTATTTCTGATCTGAAACTTTATTGTTGACGTTCGTGGTATATTGCGAATATGTCTGCGGCCTCTCTTTGAACTCTGCAATAACTGTGGTTTATGTGCTTGTGTAATGTACCTGTTCAGCTTCATATTCACTCTTCAATTTCGCGGTCCTTTAAGTGGGAAAGGACTTCGCCCGGTACTATGTTTTTTCATGCATTGTATCAACCTCTTATGACAAAACGTCGCTTAATGAAAACATGTCATTAAGCGTTGCAATTGCAATTACGAGTATGGAACACGGCTATTGTCCCTATGTAAGGCCACAGGAGACTTAACTTTAAACGGTGCGCGTGGACTAAGCACTATTGACTATCTCTTAACAACATCTGACATGTTTGACACCATTAGTAAATATATCGTAGTCAATTTTACAATGTTTTCTGATCATGCACAAGCATCCACTACATATTGAACCTCGGTGATTTTTGGATGCATTTTAAACAATGATTTTTTAAGATCCCGTGATGTTTTTAAATGGGATCCTTGTTACTTAGAACTGTGTAAAGAATCACTTTTCGCATGTGAAAATATCAGCAATACCGTAAATTTTGAGTGTATTACGTCACAAGACGAACTTGACGAACATTTACAAATACTGGTTAATTTGTTAGACTCCTCTTTTGGCCAACATTTTAGGCTTCAATCTAAAAATCCGAAACAAACAAATACAGTACGCAGTACCCATAGACGTACAGTATACCTATTGGTTGACGATAAGCCCTGGTTTGATGGGAAATTAGGGTCAGACGACACGTTCCTCGAGCATCTGTTTTGTATCTATGACTAGATGGCCGAGTGGTTAGAGCCGTGACTGGTCTCTTTCATGAACGTAGGTTCTAGAGGTTGTGAGTTCAAATCCCGGCCCACTATAGTGAATTTCGCTGTGCTATATTTATTTATTTTTGTCCCCCGCCGCAACGCGGTGCGGGGACATAGAAATGCCGGGCGTCCGTCCGTCACACTTTTTTGTAAGCGCTCTCATGCCTACAAATTTTGACGGATTTTCATTAAATTTATACCAAATGTTTATACCACTATTACCTTGGTCAAGTTCGAAAATCAGCATTGGTCGATACTTTTTATTGGAGTTATGGGACTTTGACCACAATAATGACTCCGTTTTATCCAAAAATTGACCTTGTAAGCGCTCTCATGCCTACAAATTTTGACGGATTTTCATTAAATTTATACCAAATGTTTATACAACTAATACCTTGGTCAAGTTCAAAAATCAGCATTGGTCGATACTTTTTGTTGGATTTATGGGACTTTGACCACAAAAATGACTCCGTTTTATCAAAAAATTGACCTTGTAAGCGCTCTCATGCCTACACATTTTGACAGATTTTCATTAAATTTATATCAAATGTTTATAGCACTAATACCTTGGTCAAGTTCGAAAATCAGCCTTGGTCGATAGACTCGAAACTAGTATACTGCTTGACCGGCGGGGGACCCAGGAATTCTATTCTTGTTATATCAGCAATTCAAGTGTATTTTCAAGAGGATTATATAGGAAATTGCATTCTCTAGTATTTTGCAGAAATGCCTGGTAAGGTATCCTAATTTTTTGCAAAAAAGCTTGTCAGAGTAGAAGTAAACCATTAAGAAATTCCTGGAAAAAGTTATATAAAATTGAGGAACGTGTCGTCTGACCTTAAAATCTTTTAATCAAATAAACAGTTTTAAATGTAATTCTAATCATGCGGATCTTTTAAGTAAAAAACGTATCTACAAAAAACTCGAAGCCAAAGCCAAACGTATCTACAAAAATACTGAAGGTGACCAATTATCTTTGTTAAAACAAAACAATTTTTCGCCAAATTTAAGAAAAGGTCTACAACTAATTCAAATATTTCTTTGGAAAATTTTTACGAGCATTTTAAATCAATTGCTTCCACGCAGGATGACGGTAACATCGATAGTGGAAATGAAGGTTTAGATATTAATTGTATTTTTGAAAAGTTTGATACAAATATCAGTATTGATGAAATTAAAGAGGCTATCGGTAATCTAAAGCCTTGAAAATCCTACGGCGTAGATGGAATTGTGAACGAATATTTATTTGAATTTCAAGACTTTTACCTATATTACATATTTTTTTTTAATTGTACCTTAAATACTGGTATTTTTCCCAGTACGTGGTCTTCCTCAATTATTATTCCAGTGTATACAGACCCTAACAACTACAGGGTTATAAGTCTTGTTAGTAATATGTGCAAGTTATTTACGTCAATTTTAAACAAAATGTTATTGTAATGGTTAAAATATAATGATGATTTAACTGATACACAATTTGGTTTTAAACCAAGCTATGGAACGCGTGATGCTATTTTTGCTCTACATTTTATTATTAGTAACAGTCTATGTAAAAAGAAGAGGGTATATTGTGCATTCATCGATTTCAGAAAAGCGTTTGATTCTTTTGATAGACGACTTTTGTGGCTTAAACTTTCAAAGGTTGGCACTGAAGGAAAATTATTGGCTGTTATTAAAGCGTTGTATCGTCATGTGAAATCCTGTATTTGTGTTGACAGATTTTTAAGTGAATAATTTTGTAATAGCCTAGGATTAATGCAGGGCGAAGTGTTATCACCTATTTTATTCAATTTATATGTTAACGATTTCGAAAATAGCTTTTTAAATGCCGGTTGTTTGACTTACGAGTTATCTTTCCTAAATCTGTTTCTATTGATGTACGCTGATGATATGGTCCTGTTCTCTGAATCCGTGGAAGGTTTACAATGTCTTTTGAATGAATTACATAGCTATTGTTATACTTGGAAAATGCATGTTAATGCGGAAAAGTAAAAAAAAAAATGTAGTTTTTAAAACATTGGCAGAGTAAAAGATAGTGAGTGTTGGCACATTGGTAATGAACATTGGTTACTTGTGAATACTTTTCAACTTTAACAACAAATTTACCAAAGCTGAAAAACAATTATCTGAACAAGGTAGAAAAGCATTGTTTGCACTTAGAAAGAATATACGGGGAATGTCATTTAATATAGAAACTTTATTGTCGCTTTTTAATTGTTTTATTGGTGGAATTGTTTATTACTGTTCAGAAATATGAGGAAACAAGCATTCTGAGAGTATTGCAAAACCAAAACACGTCCCCTACCGGTTTGTGGAAATTGTGAAAACAATGCACTGTTATGCAGAATATCGAACCCGAACAATAAAAAAATGGAATATAAAAAATTAATTTTCTCGAAAATATGTCAACCAGACGCTAAAAAAGTGTAAACATGATCTGTAGTTTGACATTTTTAATCTGTTCAGCAAATTTCATATCATTCTTCAAACGCATAAAGAAAGAAAGTGTGGAAAACTGAAGTGGGACAGACAGACGGACGGACGGACTGAGGGACGCAGAGGAAAGCTATAGTCCTCTCCGGTGAAAACCGGTAGGGGACTAATAATATAGGTTGCAATATCGAGAAACTTCTTACAGACTTCTGTAAACAAATTCTCGGAGTGAAGAAAAGTACAAATACAGCTTATTTATATGCTGAATTAGACCGTGTGCCCCTTGTACATTGTAGAATGTTTAACATTATTAAGTGCTGGAAAAATGTCTTAATTAGTGACAATTGTATAATTAGACATTGCTACGTTAAGTTATGTATATTATTTGTGAAGAACACGGTCATAAAACTGGGTTTTCGATGTAAAGAAAATTATCATTGACCTCGGTTTATTTTAAATATGGACTAACCAAAAAATAACCAATGGTATTTAACAACCTGTAAAACAAAGAATTTTTGATCAGGCAAAACAAGATATTTTTTGCAAATGTTGAAAATTTAAAAAAGGTTCTTTTTACAATATCTTATCGATGGTATACATCTTCAATACTATTTAAGAAAATCAGGCTATTTTTGGAGTTATATTTGAGGAATATTTTTCAAAAAAAAATTAATAGCATGGTAAATGCAATTAAACGCTTACTAATAAAGTTAAAGTATATGATTATTTTCATTTTTATTTGACTCTAGAATTATACAAATAGAGAAAAATATCATTTAAAGTAGTCCGAGTATCGCACTACGTCAAAATACGGATTTTACAATATTGGTTCGACTTTTACAAAGCGTTTTAGATACCCGGTATTGATTTTGCTCTACATCGCTGTTGTAAACAATGGCAATTATAAGCAATTAGAACGGTAATATATGTATTCTATGAGAGATAGAAATGATTAATGTTGAGAAACTCGATTCTGTTAAAGTAAAATGAAAAACGAAGTTTCTGATTAACCAGGATCTCAGGTATGCTTATATCTTCTTTGTTTTGTGCCCCCCCCCCCCCCGAAATTTTATTTTTCTTTTACTAAAAACGGTTTGAATTTAGAGACAGAAGCTATTTCGAATTTAATCAATCGTCAATTAATTAATGTTTAAATGATATCTAACATTGTTGACAGATCTAGGCAGAAAACTGTAGCAAAATGTGATGTTTACGGATTTTTTTCGTCAGGGTCTACTTGGTTTAGAGCTTATAGCGTGAAAAGTAATCCGTCAACATATAATTTATTTTACCAAATCTTTTTTCTAAGAAGTCAATCTATAGAATATACACCATGAATTTAAGTTTGAGTCCATAAAATAGTAAAAAAAATTACCAAACGCGATACCAGCAAGTCATTTTTTGTGTTCTATTTTGATACATCAGATCCATAATGCGTACTTACTTACAAAAATTTGCGCAAAATTATTGATGAGATATGGCTTAAATAAATGTTTATACTCTATTTTGTATGTTCAGTTCTAATTTTCCCAAAATTGGTAATTATTTTTAGGAAAAACGGATGTCTGGCAAATTTCATAATGGTCAATAATTTTCGCAAGGGGGTACACTCGTCTGAGAGGTGATAACAAACAAACTAGCATGTAAACATGCATATTTTCTTTTGTATATGTATTGCTAGAATGTATATTTATCATTTAAAGCTAAGCTTTTCATGATTGAGCCCATTTAGTGCCGAGTATAGGACTACCTTAACATGAAAATATAATTTTGGAATAACGTAGTGGAAAACATTGCTAATATATGGAAAGAAGAAAACGGTGGGGGATAGGTCGCGTTTAACCTTAAGCAGGTTATTACATTTAAATTAATATGAGCTGCAATTTTCATGCTGACATTTTTTGTTACGAGAATGTTATTTTCTTTTAAATTGACAAAAGTACCATGGTTCTTACATTTCTGCTAGCCTTATTTTTGTGGAAAAAGCCGTTTAGAAGCCTACATTGAAGCAAAATTGAATTATTGTCGTCCTGTACAAAAATTTATCTGCTTTATATTCCTTAGAAGAGACATCTTTCTTCTGACAAAAATTAATGATTTTTTCAAATCTGTTTTATCATTATAGCATTGAATCATGATTTTTTGAAATATACAGTCTCATAACTGCAGCGATGTGTGCATACAAAATGAGTAACACGCGTTAGCGCGTTATAAAAATTTGTATGCACACATCGCTGCAGTTATGAGACTATATACTTCAAACAATCATGATTTAGTGCTTACATTTACATTTTTTTTACTCCATGCCGTGTCTGCTAATGTGATTTATTCCTTTCGTATCCTAAGGGTAAGTTCCTATTAATGGAAGAGCCACAGTAACAGCCACAAGCGTGAACTTTGATTTTCGCTTGTGATGTTTCAGTTTACAGCGTTCAACGTTTGTGACGTCATAATAAAACTTGTCATTTTAACCTTTGAGTACCCTGTGTGCATTACATTGTTATAACTGCCGCAGCTTTCAACACACTTTACAAGCAAATAATATGTGGAATGTAAATATAAAAGTTTAAGTTACATGCAGCCTTATCATGATCATACTTGCAGGTTTTTAAAACCCGACATGAAAAAAAAATCGATTGGGTTCGGTATTTTTGTACTACTCATACATGTCAATGTTTAAATGTTCAGAAAATGACAAATTTCTTAATCAATTGATTTTAATTATTTCATTATAATTGATAATTATTCATGGTAAATGAATATATTCATCGCAACGTGTTACCGGTTCGACCTTCTGTACTTCATATATTATGCATGCGTATTTACTATAAACAAAACTCTGCAGACCAGCGCTCGCAAAGATCCCTCTGGACATGATTATTGATTAAAATATGTATTTTCAAAGTTCAAAGTTTAAAAAAAAAATAACCAGAATTATTATTTGTAAGTATGTATTTTGTGGGGTTTCTTTTTAAATTTTATCACAGGAGTTGCTACAATCAAAAATCATTTTGTAAGTTAGGCCCTTTAAAGGCTATTTAACATATACATGTTTGTTCATGTTAAAAATAACAGAAATTGGTAAACCATTTATAATTTATCGAAAAAGTGACATTGTGTTCTGTTTAGAGAGTCCCTCTTACTTCGTATTCCATGATGACCATAAATTGACAAATGTCTTGTAGTTTTCTGGACGTGTCAATTACTGTCAATCAAAATCCACGTGGTACAAAGAAACAATATCAGATTAATCCGGTTTGTACGAAAGCTCATAATTACCTTAATTTGATACGTGAACAGGATTTTCATGTGCTTCAACTGTCAGAGTCAACGTAATTTAGCAGTTTCTAACGATACAATGGGAAAATCTTAACTAAAACGCACATGTTTTTCAGCTGTACTGTCTTTTGAATGCCTCCTAGTTTTCAAATTGGCATTTCTATCGTCTCGAAGAGAAATGATAGATTAGAAATTATTTCATATCCATTAAACAATAGTACCATTGATACATTAAAACCCAAACTGTATGTTTTAACCCTCTTTATCTAAAGATGCAGGGACAAGCTACCAATAGCCATCTACGTTACAGTATAACACATCTGCTTTGATTTAAAAAAAAACCCAGAGGAAATAAGTATCATAATTACAAGTAATATTTTCCAAAAGCCCTCAACATACTTACTTTGTAAATAATGGTTAAAAATAAGTCAGTTAGTATTCGATAACGTCAATTTGTGGCTAAAATACTTATTTAAAAAAGTTCATGTTTCTGAGCTAGGGTCATCTTTTTATATTTAAAAAAAAATTATCTATACCACGTGTTCTTGTGTATGTTTTGTGGTAAGGTTTGTGAATAACGTCGGTTAGTACAACGAAAAATATTCCGTTGTTTGTCGTTATCGTCGTCGTTGTTGTCGTCATTGTAAACTTTTCGCGTTTTCTATCTTCTTCTACAAAACCACTGAGTCAATGTCCACCAAACCTGAATCAGAGCACCCTTAGGTCAAAAAAATTTACATTTATACGAATAATGGCCAAACTATATTTCAAGGGTGTATATTTGGTAAATAATGAATTTATAGACATTTTTTCCTTAAAAACTATTTGAGGGGGGGGGGGGGTCAAAATGTTACATAATAATTGTAGTATATTGTTAGAATCTTCAAAAATCTTCAAGAACCGCCTGACACTTTTGTGAAAGCATGTAGTTAAGATTCTAGTTTGTTCAAATCATGACCCAAATGAGTAGGAAGGGGTCAGAACGGAATTTCAAACAATGATATATCGAATATCACCAGTATCTCGAGTTACGTCCGTGGTTCCGGCTATTTTTACTATATCAGTGGTTATAATAACACTATCTTGAACACGGACATAAGATAAGTGATGAGATAATATTTATTTAAAATCGGGTTTTAAAAACAATGAACATTAGCTATTATTAGCTTTTTTCCACAATAAATAATAACATTACATATAATTAAAACATAAAATATACAAAATCAGTATCATACAACTAAAAACATACCACAAGGATACTTTAAGACAATAGATAACACAATAATGTTGACCTACTGAATTGAAACGATGTCAGGAAATATAGCGACAATTGCAACAGTTACACATGTACAACAGTTTCCATACCAACTAATAACTTAAATACTTATGTTTGATTTGAATTGATTAACAGAAGTAATTTTTATAAATGACTCTGGTAAAGGTTTCCTGATTTTTAGGTCACCCGAGTCACTCAAGTGCCCTATTGCAATTGGTCTTCGTTCGTCATTTTGCGTCTGTGCGTTAACAATTTAACATTTTTAACTTCTTCTTGAAAACTTCAATTTCAACTGTTACCATTTTTGGTCTGAAACATATCTATGGTAAGAGGAATCTAAATTGTGAAATTCATGGCTCTACCTTCGGGGGGGGGGGGGTGGGGGGGGGGGGGCAGACAAGTAAAAAAAAGCCAAATATTCAAAAGTCTTCTCTACTCCCACACGTGTGAGGAAAAAACTGAATACATGGTTATGGTGTCCATGAAACCCTCTACAAACTTGTTAAATTCATGGCCTTGGGTCAGGGGTTCGGACTATAGGGTGGGGCCACAATGGTCATATAGTAAAAATGTATTAAATCTTATAAAATCTTTTTCTTTACTCCCATACATATTTGTCAATGAATAAAACTGAGTGCATGGTTATGATGTCCACGGATTCCTCTACCTAAATTGAAAAAATATCCTGTCATCTTTAATATTTCTTGTCACCTGCATGTAAGACAAGGGTTATGGCTGGGAAGGGGGGTATGTATTTTTCTTATTTTTTTTCTGCTCAGGAATTTCAATGAAAGAAATGAGTTAATTCACACGTTTAGTTTAGAAAAGAGAAATTATGCAGCTGTCCAACAAAGTTATTGTTATTGTCCTTTACAAAAATTTAGATTATTGATAATCAAAATTTGTACATGACAACAAATTTTTAATCAATAATCTAAATTTTTGTAAAGGACAATATGATATTGTGTAAGCGAGTGAAGAGGATTATCACAGATAATGGAGTTATCTTCCCTTGCTTCTTTCAAATGGAGTTACCTTCCTTCGCTTGTTCATATTTAGTAATTTTAAATCATTACATTTGTAAATATAATGTAATTAAGAAATTGTTTGATTAAAAAGTTAAAGAAGTATTTTTTTTTCAATTGAAACAATTTTTTTCTTAAAATAAACAAATAGATTGTTATTAGTAAAGTAATTAGTAGTATACTAGCCACCTTGTTTTTAGATTATCAACACAAAACCTTATTTGAAAGTTAATGAAAATTAACATACATGGGATAAATACCATGAATGGAAGCTTTGCACCTTTTTCAGTAGTAGGTCGTACCCTATGATACGAGGGATAGGTCTTGTGCAAAACTATAGAATTAAGAGTCCTTTCCAAAAGAATTCAGCAGAGAGGGAATTAAAAATGCATTTATGAGACTCCTTTACAAATTTGTGTATGGACTATGGTACTCAGGTGACCGTTAAGGCATATTGGCCTATTTTTGAAGATTCAAATCTGAAATATTTTAGACAATACGTTGTTGATCATACTTTCGGTAAAACAGCTGTGTTTGTATAGCTAAAAGAATAAGACATTTCTTTAATTTGGATAAAATCCTGCAGGTAAGAAGGACCTTGCTTATTTAAAATCGTACAACACTCAATTGCCCTTGTTTTAATACATGTACACTGGAGTTTAAGACATGTTAGTTTTGATTTTTAAAGAAGATAATTATATGAATTAATGTAATCGTCGTAGATAAATTTCAATGCCCTCTCCTAATATTTCCCCCATTTTTTCGTTTATGTCTCACTGCAGAAATGCCAAACTATGGACAATAGTTGAAATTTGACATATAAAAGTATGATAAAAAGTAAGTTTTCCAAAACGGTCAGTTGTAACCATATCCGTTTCAGAAAGTAGAACTGTTTTGAGGCTTTCTTACATATATTTAAAATGTGAAAGCTAATCTTAAATTCAAAATATATCTATGGTGAAACCAAAAGATTTCACTTGATTTTCTGGTGGAATCCTAATTTCGTCTCTTTCGAAACGCGTTTTCTTCTTTTGTTTTTCCCAACATATGGCTTTAAATTAATCAGAGTTGGCGTGCATTTCTTTGTCTTTGAACAACTTAACAAGGATTTAAATGTTTTATTCTAAAGTTTTTTTTCAGTGAGTTAATATCATTGATAGAAACAGAAAGGGTGTTATCGTCGGCGTAGTTTAAAAGGTCACAATCTGATACAATATGAGAAATATCATTAATAAAGAAAATAAGAATTACAGGACCAAGTATAACACCTTGTGAAACACCTTTGTACAATTCTTAAAAAATATATGTATAAAGTTCTTTAAAATATTCTGAGCATGCATCTAAATTTAAGGTCTTGAAGCTTCTGTAATTACTGTATCAGGGGGTTGTTAACATTGTTTGTTTCTATAACTGTGAGAGAACGAACTGATCGAAGCCCTTAGAGATTAGTTTTTCTCTCACAGAATGGACAATTTGAGGCTAATGTTCAACTAAAAACATTACCTTTTTTTCAAGAATGGACAATATCAGATTAACCTGTTGACGACGCTCATAAACATATATTTACTTCGAACAATAGAAAAACCAGTTTTGTTCTGTTAATTGACAGTTTCATGTATATATACAAGGGGTTTATAAAGCTGTTCTGTGATAATTTCATTTTCATTTAATCATCTACTAAGCTACACCATTCAATTCCTTATTGTGGAGAGCATTTCCTATTTAACACACGGTGACTATAAAGAATGTAAAAGAGCTGCTGCATATATTGACACTGTTTTAAGTGATATTCTGGATATGAAGGGTGAGTCAATCATGATTTGATCCTTTACCTGTACATTCCTGTACAATACGGCTCTAAGGTACAATTTTTCAACTTTCTTCTTCAAATTGTACCTTAAAGAAATCCTTATACATGTACCCATTTTACACTCATATTAAATTTGATATAATGTCCAAAACAAGTTTTAGAATATCTTAAAGCTGAACACTGCTTGTAAATAGGCACTATCCGCCATATTTCTTGTTTATCGCCGCTGTCCCTACAACCCTTATATAAGGGGCAGACCTCTGAATAGTTCAAAGTACTCGCTGTAGAGGTCTCACCTGTGTTGACAAACATCTTGTCTCGCCGTGTAACTCGGCGGCGAAAAAATTTTACGCACTTTTTTCAAACCAGGAGAATACTAACATCAAATAAATTTGGTCAATGCATTATTTACACCAAGAATATGCACATAGAATAAGAAATAAATCTATAAAATACATAGACCCCGAAAGGAATGCTACATGTTGGCCACGAGTTTCAGGTGTGCAATAGGGTGTGACGAAATCGAATGGTTTATATACCAGGTATCTGTGTGATGGTACCTATTTACGAGCGGTGTTCAGCTTTAGATACTGTTTAAGAGAGACTGTAGGGATCTGATTATATTTTCTTTGCTAATAATGAAGAAACTTTTCTAAAATTCTCAAAAAGGGGGTACATGCAGGTGCACTGATACATGTAATCACAGTATCCCCATTAAATTGTAAGAAAAAGGTCATAGATGTAATGTACATTTATGTAACTATAGTGCACATCCTAGCAGTGATATATCTAATTCATTTTTAGCTCACCTGAGCTGAAAGCTCAAGTGAGCTGTTCTGATCACACATTGTCCGTCGTCCGTCTGTCCATCTGTCTGTCTGTCCGTCTGTAAACTTTTTTACATTTTGAACTTCTCTAAAACCGCTTGGCCAATTTCAACCAAATTTGGCACAAAGCATCCTTATGGTAAGGCAGAAATGAAAGACTGATCTTTATTCAAAGCAGAGAAAACATCGAAACTGAAGAAAAACGGGGGTGCATTTTTAAAACTCTTCTTCTCAAGAACTACTGAGTCAAATTCAACGTAGTTTAGCGTAAATTATCCTAATGGAAAGGAAAATATAAACTGCAAAATTGAAGGGCTAATTTTCTTTCAAATTTAAGTAATTTACGAAAATAATAAGAAGACAGACAGAATGGGGGTCAATCAGTTTAACTTCGGGTTCGGTGTTCCATATCTCGAAAACCTCTTTGAGACGGCCATTTTGAACGTATGACAAAGATGAATTTGGTTGTTGTGGAACGGTTTGCGTGCGAAAGGAATATTTGTAACATGCAAGATACATTAATGCCGATTTTATGAAGTAAATTGAGATTAAATATTCCAATGCGTTGACATTTTCACCTTTGACGGTGGTTTTAGTTTGTTCTGATTTTCGTTTCGTTTTCATGAATTACGGTTTTGTAACTGGGGAAAACTATCGCCTGTATTTTGTAATTTGGTAGGTAAGATTTTTTCTGGAAGTATAAGTATACCCCCCCCCCCCCCCCCCCCCCACGGATTAGGATTTCCATGATTTTTTTGGAAATTAGTTTTTTTCCTCAATATCCCTGAGGATTAGTCTAGCCCCCCTACTTTCAATTTGCTTCCGACGCCAGTGCTAAGTATGTGTACATGTAACAGAAACATAAATAATTGTTAGCTCACCTAAGGTGAAATATACAGAGAAATATATTTAAAAATATTCTTCTCAAAAATCAATTGGCCAGAAATCTGTAATTCGTGTGGAAGCATCCTCAAGTAGTGTAGATTCAGGCTTGTCCAAACCATGATCCCAGGGGGTATAGCGGGGCCCCAAGGAGGGATCATATTTTTAAATACAAATGTGTAGAGAAAAATCATTGAAAATCCTCTTCTCAAAAACCAGTTAGCCAGAAAAGCTGTCACTTGTGTGGAAACATCTTCAGGTAGTGTAGATTCAATTTTTTTTCAAATCATGATCCCCAGGGGTAAATTGGGGTCACAATGGGGGTCTAAATTTTTACATAGGATTACGTAGAGAATAATCTTCTCAACAAAAAGCAGTAGACCAGAAAAGCTTTAACTTGTTTGGAAGCATCCTCGGGTAGTGTAGATTCAAATTTGTGTAAACCATGATCCCGGGGGTAGGGTGCGGCTACAGTGGGTGGGTCTAATTTAACATAGAAATACACAGTGAAAAATCTTTAAAAACATTTCTTCTCAAAAACCAATTGGCCAGAAAAGCTGTAACATGTGTGGAAGCATCCTCAGGTAGTGTTGATTCATTCAGTTTGTTCAAACCATGATTTCAGGGGGTAGGGTGGGGCCACCATGAGGGTCAAATTATGTTGGTGCGTGTAATTCGGTACGATCTCTACGTAATGGTTGATTAATGCAACATGTTCTATTAAGATGCTCAGCAACTTCAATCTAAACGGAGATTATTTTCGCTGCTAGAAATATATAACTAAGTTTACCGGTATATATGATGAAAAATAAATTGATTTTTTTTCTTTGTTTTAGTGCAGTTTTTTCTGGTTTTAATTGTTTACAAATTCCTATAATTTTACTAACCTGAGAGTCAAGCTTCGAGTTATAAGCAAGATACAGAGCTTTGCGCACAATGCTACTATATGTTTGTTCACAAAGCTGAGGTCATGCTTTAGTTTGTTAATATTTTAAATGCAGCTATGCTGAATAGGAAATACCAAGTTTAAAAATCTTAAGTTGAATGTAATAAACTCATGTGAACAAAAACATAACTCAAACCAAGCATTTTTTATCTTGCTTATAATTCTACGATTGACGCTGAAATTTTGGTTGAACAATAGAAATATCTTGCTAAAAGGATGATATGCTGTAACTACTTTCTGGTGCCCCTTCATCAACGATGAATTGCATAAAATCTACACACATTTTTGATAGTTTTTTGAATACAAGTAAATGGAAACGACGCTTTTTAAACAGTTTCCATAGTCCTGACATATTATTATTATTTCTTATTTTCGGTGAAAATGGTACAGTATTCAATAAAGGTAAATATGTCAAAGATTAAGTATATGCAAAAATAAGTGAAAATTCGGATATTCATTTTTGGTTAATCAACTGAGGAGCCACATGGCACAATATCCTTTGAACGACCATATAAAGCCAGTGTTGCTCACTTGAGCGATTTGGCCAATTGGGCCTCTCATTTGAAATTACTGAGATTTTTTTGTTTAATTTTGATGAATTCAAGAGTCTAAAACGGTAATTTAGAAGCACAATATGTATACTTTTTTAAAAACAATTTTGGACTCATCATGTATGAAAGCTGACATTCTAATTGATTCTTATTGTATTGCTACATATTGTTGCATTCCTAGTGATACTGTGTAAACTATGCCTTTAATGTCTGTATATTAAGATTTTTAAAATAGCAAATTAATGAACAAAAGTGACCTTGAAATTGATATATTTTGTGGATGACATCATAATGTCTTTGAATTTGAAAAATGAACTTTTTGTGTATTCTTATAGCTGCAACATCCTGTTCTGCCTTAATTGAATTTGACCTAGTGGTTATAAAGACGATTTTTGAAACAAAAACACTCCCTATTGTACCTATCATATGACACGATATTTAAGAATATGACATAATATTGCATTGAATCATATGATACAATATTGTAGAATGTGAAAATGCATTGTATCATGTGAAACGATATTGTGTCGTATGATATGATATTGTATAATATAATATGGTAATGTATTGTATGATACGATATTTGAAAATATGTATGATATCTCACATACACTCAAATTTTTTTTTTTTATCATACTCGTATAATATGAAATTGCATCATATATGATATCATATCCTGTTTTAATATATATTGTATTTCGTAAAATTTTATAATATGATATTTTTTTTTCTTTGATGCGACCTTGTATTGCTTGATATATTATGACATAAAAATGTATCGTAAAATACAATTTTGTATTATACAATTACAAACTGCAAATACAATTAAAGCAAAATAAAAAGAAATAAATTAACACAGAAAACCGTGATCAACAAACGTTTAAAGTGCCTGAAAATATTTGTTTTCTTGTGTCTGTCCATCCATCCTTTTGTTTTTCTGTTCTAGAGTGTTTAATAAAATGGCCAGAGTTTACATTTTGGTATGTTATTATACCATTAATAGTGCAATTGCAACGCTTAATGATACAAACGTTTGTATCATTAGGGGCTGACCATGTAACATTTTGCTTGTTCCATTAAGCGTTATACCTGCTGTGCATTTGCAACGCTTAATGATAATATACTATCAAAAGGCGGCGATTAAACATTCGCGGTAAATTTCATTAAGTTCATTGAACTTTATGGTTTAAAAAATAAACAAAAGATGTTTGTGAAACACCCCCCCCCCCCCCGGAAACATCCATAAAAAAATTGAACATAAACTGCATATATTTAAAATTTGTCTAAGTCCAAGGGGTATAACTCTGTCGAAAATTGTTCTATCACACCAAAATCAAACGAGCTAGATATTATTAAGATAAACCTATATACCATATTTCATTTCAATATGTTCATTCCATGCAAAGCAAATGAGCGGAAACTGCAAATAGCTGGATTTTTTCTACTTTCAAGAGCAATTATTTGTCGAAAATTGCTTGATCGTATCCAATATCAAACATGACCTAGATATTATCACGATAAATTTGTATACCAAATTTCATTTAATATGTTCATCCTCTGCGAAGAAAATGAGCGGAAACTGAAAATAACTGGAATTTTTCTACAGTTAAGTGTCATAACTCTGTAGAAAATTGCTCGGTCGTACCCAATATCTAAATTGACCTAGATATCATCATGATAAATCTGTATACTAAATTTCATTTCAATATGTTCAACCTGTGCGAATAAAATGTACGGAAACTGTTGGTGGACCGACCGACCGACAGCAATAAAGCAATATGCCTTCCCTTATCCGAAGGAGGGCATATAAATAGGGTAAATATGGAACATAATAATGTTATATAATGCAATAGTGTGTATGGAATTATTAAATTAATAAGGACAAATGTTTACAGTGTTTAGAATGTGCAATTATTTATATTATCAGTGTGTTAGAGAAAATCAGACTGTTAAGGTGCGGTCAAAGGATACGATTCAGGAAAGTCGTTTGAAGTTTATTGTTGAGGTGGTAACACGATATTATTTTCGATTTTTAAATCCTATTCAATATTTTTGTTAGAGGAAAAAAGTCGTTGTGACGTCACGATTCTCGGTAGAGAGCCGATTGAAAATTAGATGCACTTCAGATTTTCAATCGACCTCAGACTTTTCTCTGACTTTTGACTTATCTGGTCACACGGTAAAATTTTAGTCAAAAGTATTTTGTTTGTATGCATTTATCTTAGAAATGATGTTCAATCCTGCACTTCAATTAACAAGTCAAATAGAGAGTTTTTAACATATACATAACAGAACACATTCCGTATATAAAGAAGTAGGGAAGCTGCAAAAAAGCTCCCAGATCTATTATATATAAAAATGTGGGATAGAATTATGTATTATGTTATGAATATTCAATATAGCGGTATGTTATTTTTAAAAGGATACTCTCGAGTACATTTATGTTTAAAAACACATCATGTTTGATATCAATTTTAAACAATGGAAATTATTATTCCTCCTGTAATGTAAACATATAATTGAAAGCACTAAAGCATTAAGTAGAGTGCATAATAAATCAGAAGAACTTGTTTCTCGCAGAATTAACGCATAGCAATATACACAACACAGAACAAAATTTGACTCTAGCAAAACATTAAAAGATATTATATTAAATGATTGCGGAAGAAGTGTTATATGTATTTGTGTTTAATATATGCTTGAAGTATTACATAATGTTATATTCTACAGTTAAAATATCAATCAATCACGGGTTTTTTTTAATCTTTGTACAAAGTATAACCATATTTCTAATTGTTTTGAAGGGTATTGTGCAGAGTATAATACACTAGGAGCGCGGATACAATTGCACGACAACTTAAAATGCAGTGACGTTAATCCTCAATGTGCGGACCAATATATATCGACAGATGCCTATCTTTGTAAGTCATATTTAAAGTACAGTCGAATCGAACGGATATAATAACAATATGGTGGTAAATTAAACAAATTTAATCAGTTTGTGTTCGTATGAAGGCCAGATTAATATCATTATCTTTTCTCTCAACTTAAAATATGATCAAAATAGATGTGAAGCGGTTACTTATGTGGCACTGATATTTATCATAACATAAATATTTTCTGTTCTATTATTAAATTTTAGGAGGATATTTTACACAAATCTTTTTAGTTTTTACACGCTTAAAAGCATATTAAATTGAAATGTTTTAGAAAACCATTTTCTTTCAACACATTCTAAAACAGAAGTTACTTATTATGAATTTTCATTAGTTGAAAAATCTAACAATACTGCTACTAAAGTTAACAAATCTTTAGAAATATTGAATGTGTATTTTATCCGTAAAATGTTACACCTTCTTTGGTTTAAACACGACATGTGACTGCCAGATACATGTGTATATCTGACTTATAGATTTACAATCGGCATTATGGCCTACTTAATTCGATATTGTATGCTATTTTTCAAATACTAGTACAGACACCGTTTTCTGGAATTTATTTTTATTTGGATTACTGTAGCTGCCCTTTTCAATAAATTTTACATTCAGTGTATATTTCGCCTTATGTTTTCTTTGAAAATCTGCGACGTTCAATTTCCTCTGAAAACTCTTAGCCTCTTCAAGGTGCATGAGCACATATATAAACGTCATAATGCGTTTTAAATATATTTATATGCAGCACTGTTTAGGTTTACTTTGTGGTCACACCAACCAGAAAGCACGGGAAATGTTAACTATGACATCACACAAAACAAGTCGTCAAAAATGCTAATAAATAAAGTGATCGAGTTCGCACGCTTTCGCGCAGCGTTTCGTTTGCATTATAACGTCATCTTTTTTACTTGGCTGATGCCGAAGCGTCATAGTTTCAACTGCAGATATTCAGCGAAATGAGTTGAAAAAAACTCATTTGATTCATTTATTTTATATTCATGACCCTTAATATGTGATGTTATATATTTATTTATTAATTTAATATGTCTGAATGTTTTAATAATATTATAAAGATCAACATTTCCGCCTTTGTCAAATAAAAATAGTCATTATCTGTCAAATCTGGGAAATTGGGATTACAAAAAAACACAAATTTGATTTGACCCCTGGAACAAACCAGGAGGTAAAAGGGTTTTTTTTTATTTGACCATTTGATGCCTTTTGGCAAAAACTTAAATATGTAGAACAGAAAAGAATCCATAGGGCATATTTTTTTTTTAAATGTGAAAAATGTGCAAAATTGATATACTTCAAGCACAATCCCATAGGGTCCTACGTTAAAAATTAACAAACTTTGATTATTTTTTATGTATAATATGGTTTACTGTTGCATTTTAAATGATTGACCAAAATATTGAATATTAAAGTCAAGTTACAAGCGAGATATAGACTGGTAAGAATGGGTTGTTATGTAAACAAAGCTCGAGTCTTATGGTTGTTTTCAAAATACGTAATGTATAGATTTACAATTTCTTAGACAAAATGACATGTAAACAACAATTAAACTAACTCAATATCTTCATTAATACTAGTATCAATTTATAAAAGATGCATTTGATTGAAACTTACACCAATACATCACATATGTAAAAATAGAAAAATGACAATATTCGGGCTTTGTTTACAAAACAAATAATTATGAAATCTTTATCTTGCTTATAACTTGATATTTGACTTTCAAATTTTGACATACCATTAAAAACCGCTATATTCATCAGTTTATACATTGAGAATGGAAAAATAAATTTGGAAAATTTTAAGTCAAATCTTGTCCAAGTCCGTTTAAACAGGCGGTGTGGTAAATGTGTTATTTTTTATCTTTAGATAATCATTATATCAATAGAAATTCATGTAAAAATTTTCATTCAAAGTCTAGGGCGGAAAACATTAGACCCGGTTTCGTTAAAAATTACCTATGCGTGCAACTTTGTATAGTCCAAACAGTCCAACAACGATAAATAAAAACAACTGATATTTGTGTGTAAATAGGCGGATCAATCAATTTTTTAACATAGAAAAAAAGCATTTTATAAATTAACAGAAGATAATCTGAAAACAATTACTACACCATTAAATCCTCTCTACTGTGCTTGTTTTGATTCGGCATGTGGTAATTTATAGAGCATGTATTATTTCTTTTCTATAGTGTTTACTGTACAAATTCATTGTGTTCGACATCAGGAAGCCTATCTAAACTAAATCCGCTTTTACAAGGACATACACTAAATAGGTCATTACGATCTTTTGGATATAAATTAAGGGAATGTTTAATTCATTAAAAAGTGCTGCTGCTTTGATGAAATCTATAGAATGAATTAATAGATGTAAATACGTAAAATATTAAGCGAAGGTCATATAAATTCCAACTGGAACTCATTTCTTTGATATCTATTCTAGTAAAAGAAAAAAACTCTACGCAAAGAGCAACAACACTTTTCAGAATCTAGAAGAAAAGACGAATTTAATTATCATTAAAATTTTTAATTCATATTAGGGTATCCCCTTGTAATATTGAAATTTGTTTACGACCCCCATTTTGGAGAATTATCAACACATGTCACGTGACTATCAATTCAGGGGACCACACTAAGTGTCTTACAAGTTAGCATTTACTATACTGTTTCATTTTATATTACATTTACATCATGATAAAATAACTTTACATAAAGATTTTTGTAATAACAAAGGCATCGTTTTATGGACGTTTTAATTCGCTGATATTTTCATAGTAAGCCTTAATAGTGCTGCTTAATTGTAATATCAAATTTAAAAAAAATTCAAACTTTAAGAACCATTTTTATATGTTTATATAGATCATAATACTATATTATTATAGATATAATATATCGTTAAATCAATTCTATTTATTAATAACTAGAGAGTTTTCTGTATAAGAATTTTGAACTATATTTCAAGTTGCTGAGGCGAACTGAATAGCATGTAAATATGGCTGTTTTATGTACATTACATACCCCTGGCTTTAAAGCGACGACACACAAATACTTCGTACAAATAATCATCGATATGAATATATATAACATATTTAATGCTTAGTGTGGCGTATTATTGGTCCTATAACACACCAAGACTGTGCAGACAAATTATCATACCGCGCTAACTTGGCATTCAATGCTTAATTGAAAGGTGAATATAAGATTTTTCAAGATTTCGAATATGAAAAATTGGAAGAAATATCAATGTAAGGCAACGTATTATTCACAGTTTTATAGATTACCGCTTCTTGTGAATACATTTTTCTCTTTATAACAAAACACATTTCGCCTCGCCTCGCATCGCCCCGCCCTCATTGATCAACCAGATATCTTTATGTTGTAAGTCAGTAAAAAATCTAATAAATATCATTTTTTACCATGTGACTATATTATAGATTCAATATGCAAGATAACAATGCAAACTGTAGGAAAAATAGTTCAAATTATTCCAAAAGTTACGTTAATCTTTGTTGAAATTGTTTATGCACATTCAATTCAGAAAATCTACCAAGTACATGTACTTCAACCTTTCCATCTTTCTAAGCACATGTAACAGTTCATTTGCTGATGGAAAAAAAAGTATATAAAAAAAAAGTCGTTAATGTATATAACTTGTAATACTCAAAGACTGATTTAAGGAAAGAGTCTTCTCGTTATCAGATATACATCTTATACCGGGTATTAAGAACTTCATGAAATTTTAACACAGTCAAACAAAGCATATAACCAAATGATTCCATCAGTTTAACTAAATTTGACCATCTTGTTTTCACATAAAGGTCAGTACCTTTTACCTCAACTTAAGAAATGATAAAAATAAATGCAGTCATCTGCAATTATGTAGACATTTGTTTAAAATATGAAGTTTCTATGATAAAATATCAGAATGTCTATCAGCTTATACCACTACATAAAAATCACCCCTGCGAATGTTATTGTCATTCAAATTTTAGACCACGTGATTTTATTTGACCCTTTCAGTTTCGCAGAATCAATCGTACCTCGTGTATATAGTCTATTTCACAGTGTCTAGGTTCTTGTAGTCAAATATAAAATCTAGAGGTTTATTGATTTTAAACTTTATCATCATTAATTGGTGAATAAAATGTGTTCTAGAAATAAATGTGACTATACAAAGATAAGTTTTTGTCTGCTGTTGCAACAACTAACATGTTTAAAAGAGATCCCTCCTGAGGATTAATTTTCGATTCGCGCCTGACCTAGTAATAACATCTATAGTGAAACCGACTATACCATTATATGCAGAATGTTCCTTGAAAATGGCTCGATATACTAAGTTGTAATGCAAAAAAGACACCCATTATTTTTTTTTTTAAAACATGGAATTGCACACCACAAGCATTAAACATGGCTATGATTTTATTAAGCAACCCAATGTTTATATTTTCAACCACTCTACACGTGGTAAAACACGAACGATAACTCTGTTCTGAATATTATCGTTTAATATAAATAACTGCTAGATGGTGAAATAAGACATACATCTTGAAAGCTTTTCCCGTTTAAACATAAATCAAAGTAGGATATGATATGAAAAACGACCAGTACTTACGTATTTTGAGAATATTATCCGAACACTAATACTTCTGCTCGAAATTTCACAGGAATTTAACAAATCTCGGTGAAGTCTCGTGAACTTTCATTCGAGCACCTCTGCATTTATTACGTACTTAGCGACGATAAAGAAAACATTCCGAACACATTCGCAGGGGTGAAAATAAATATTCAAACTAAAATTGCTATTGCTTAGCCCGCATTTCCTCCAAAATTTAAGATAATTTTCTTAAACTTTGAAGAAATGTTTATTATTTTTATGCTTCTAATATTAAAATGATTCCGATTTTACATATTAATAAGACTTCATGAAAAGATATACTTTGACGGAAAAGCTAATATGAAATTTTAATAAGAGAAAATCCAATTTTAGGGATTTTCTTTCTGACAAATCTACTTACAGAATGAGCGCTTTAAAAACGCTAATACAAATGAAATTTGAAGAGCAAATCATGTTTCATAAACCAAAATAAAGTTAAATACCTCAGCTAAAAGTTGCAATGCCTCAATAACAAATGTTTTAAAAATATCTTTTAGCATGTATCAAAGTAAATCATTGGAGCTGATTTTATCTCTTTGGGGTTTTCGTTTTTATTATTTTATCATTTTGAAATCAATGTGTTGTATAACACAACATTACATAAGCCTGCATGTATCTGTGCACTTAAGATGTGTTTTGTCAATTTATAATTTCCAAAGACACATTTTAAAGAAGGTACAGTTTCTTTCATTATTTGCCCTTAAAATTCCAAAGTTGTTTAAATCTCATACAAATACACATATACAATATTAATCTTGAACACATGTGTACATAAAGTACCAATCAATACACTAGCTACAATAACATTTCCAAAGTAGTATATATCCAAATTGGGTTGCAAAAGGCAAAATAAAGCTTTAAAAAGCATTCAGCGAATGATTACAACCAAACACAATTCGTATTTCTGAATTTCGAATCTCAAATGATGCAAATGTTATAGACATTTCGTGGTAGTGTTATTTTTCATTTTCAAAAAAGTAGGTCAATGATCAAAATTTTTAGATATGGTGTCAATTTATTGATTTTAAGCATTTTTCAATATTTTTGTAGTGTGTGCCATACGATTATTATAATGAAAAGTGAGATAAATCCAACAGAAAATATGCAAAATTATGTTGCATAACAAATAAAATCTTAACTTTAAATATTAGAGTACTTCCAAAGAGTGTTCAGTTAAAATCAAAATCTCAAGAATTTAGTCCGAATTTCCTGTGTTTTGCTAAAAGTCCAACTTTGTTTAAGTCTTATTCAATAATATAAAAAAAAACATCGAATTTTATGTCAATAATTATTCATTTCATATATAATTTTTGTTTAGAACAAATTTTTCTTATGACATTGAACTTTTAAACAATCAGAATTTGAGAATGCAAACCCTGAATAAACAACATCCTCAAGTAATATTTATCTTCTGAAAATGTTGAGCACGATAAAAATTGACTTGTTCCTCGGAGAGATATGACCAGGGGAAACGTGGAAATGGCAATATAAAACAACGGCATTAGATAGCTGCTGATACGAGGATCGATTTTAGATAGGTTAAAAGAAATGACATTAGAAATTTAGGGGATGCATAATTACAAATACAGTTCATACAGTTTTAAAGTTAAGAAAAAAAGAATATAATGTTTAAAAGCGGGTAGTGAAAAAACATTTAAAAATAAGAATGTCTATGAGGGGAGAGGGAAAATTTATATTGTGAGATGGGGTGAGAAAACTGTTTCAAAATATCTAATCTGTCTTATTTCTTTTTTGCAATGTAGATAAAGGTTGCTATGATGTAGTTACACAAAATCAACTAGAATTATCAAGTGTGCCCCAAAACGTGTCATTAACTACAACTGTTTATAAAGTCTCGAATAAGCCCGTACTTCCAGACTCTGACTTAAGGTAGGGTGTAGCATGCATTTGTTATAATGTAGATTACCAAGATGTAAAATTGTTGGAGTTGTATCAGTATGTGTTAATTTTTTCATTTTCTAATTAATTATAGCAAAAGATTAGACACTGGTGCAGCTATTGGCCTTGCAGTTGGAGTAATAATCCTAATTTGTGCTGGAGCTACGGTTTTCTGTGTCATATATTTCAGAAAAAGAAGTAAATGTTTTCCTAAATTAATCAATATTACTACATTTATACACTGCATATTGTTGTATTGTTGTATTTTAAGTTTATAAAACTTTTGTTTATATTTATATATTTGTTTTGATAAATTTGGTATAATCTATTCCATCTTTGGTAAGACTTAATCTTATTTGATTTTAATAGACTAGCCCTAATGACCTACATGTACATAACAGGAACTTCGTGACTTTTATACAGCTTAAGTAATCAAAAATATCCAAAATTACATCAGGATAATCCATTTTTATTTAAGATGTTTTCTTGATACCAAGGCAGTCGATATCGTGTGCAATACGAATTTTAGAGATAAACAAATACAGAGCTGCATTTTGTTGATTACAAAATTCCTGAATATTTATTGTATTGCCATAGATTTGATCTTTTATAGTTTGCATCAAAAGACGTTTTCACTGGTGTAATTGGCATTCGTTTGCCATCAATTGACTTGTCGCGTGACCAATATAAAATAGTCGCGATTTTACTTTCAGTTTATATTGCTATGAAACATAGAATTAATTGAGATTTTTGCAGTCATTTTGGAGTTTATTATAATCCATTCTCCAATGCAGTTACTCTTGCTATCGATGTAATGTATGCTGAGGCATTGTTTTTCAAAGAGACTATTTATAAATACGTTAAGAATAGTCAGACCTAATTAAACAGTTCGGACAATTTAGAAAATTTTTGTAGTCGAAAGTATTCCTACGCTAGAGTTCAATACAGTATCGTTCAACCCGACGCTTGGCTGTCTCCTCAGATCTCCAACAAGCATAGAGTCTCTCTTAATTGCTTGTCATAGATTAACAGCGATAGCCGAGCGTCCGGTCGAACGAGGCCCGAGTTTAATATTGCTTGGATCCATGCAGTTTTCCAGGTATATCTCAATTATTTATACATAGTTTTGATTGAATTAGTTCTGTCTTTAAATATTACTCAACATGCAGGTTTTTCTGGAAATTCTTGTTGAAAAAGTCTGAGAATTCATATTATAAAATTATGCAAAATTCAAATACAGAATAGAACTACTTGCCATGCAAAATAATATATCGTTGATTTAAGAATAAATAAAAATCGATAAAATCAACTCCCATCAGTTCTTCAGTACTTTTTTTTTCTTTTTTCATTTGTAGAGCTCAGAAGAGAAACCAAAACACATGATGAAGGTCAGAAAAATAATTGTTTGCATTTTTTCCATATTTGATCTATGTAGCTTTCTAAATGTTTATTGTATCTATTTTGTATGTATTTTTTAAAACTCAACTGTAAAATTGCGAAACTATTATTCACCTTTGAGATATCCATTTAAAATGTATAGACGTTTTTCATATCTCAAACACAATCTTGAGTACATGGTATTTTTCCCCTTTTATTTGAAACGGCAAAAATATGGCATATTTTAGAATATGGTTTACTATACATTAGAAACTATACCATTGAATCTGAAGAACAAAAATGAAGGCCAATCACCGGTTATTGAAAATCCATATTGTGAGTATACATGAACTTTTCACAGAAAACACAGCAATTTTGTGTACACAAAATTGTAAAAACCAATTTATTAGCCCTTATTATATAGTTTAAGTTTTATGAATTAAGTGTTCTCTAAACGAAAAAAAATTCACTGACGTCAATACAAAAAATATATTGTCTGTTATATGATGGTTCTTATTTATTTTTTTACAACTAGATAAATGACATTTTTTCTAAATTAAGTGGCCATTAAATATTTGTTTGAAAACTTAAAAAAAATCGCGCTATTTAAAGTCTTTCAGTGCTTAGATTGTCTTTATTGTGCTTGCATTAAAATATTAATTTCGATTTTCTCATTTCTGGTATATATGCTTCTTTATTTTTGTTTTAGTGTCAAAGGCATCATGCAAACCCGGACATTTCAGATTAGGTTTGTTTTTGTTTTTAGCAAGTGTATTATTATCCAATTATCAACAATATATCAAAAACTTGTCACTTTTCCAGATAAATGTCAAAATCCGTATATGTTCCTATGTTACCCATTGGGGCCATCCCCTCATGTGTCAAGCGGCTTTTGTATTTTTAAAATATTCAGTCGTAACTATTTACGCTTCCATATTGTAACTAGCTATAGTGATGTGGTGGCTATCTTTATTCAGTCAATCAGAATTGCAAAATATTTGTCGGTCATTACCGCCGACAATGAACAGCATGTCGTCGAGACGTATTTGTTACCTTTTCTACCATGATAAAGTTATGTGCTTGGGGACGGTGTATTATATGTAGCAACAGCAGGTGCCCTTAACGGATTCAGGTGGTGCATTTAATTCCGTTTCAAGCCAAAAACACAAAAGACAGATGCCTGATATAGATTCAGGCACGTGGCAGACCACACTATCAGCTTAACAAGAACAGAATAAATCGGCAGACGTTTATGTGTACAAAGGTGATATTACATTTGTTCGGTAAATGATAAAAATGTAGAATTTCATTTCATTTAACTGACTTGTATGAAAACACTATAACAGCTAAGAAAAAAAAAGAGAGAGAGAGAGAGAGAGAAAGAGAGAGAGAGAGAGAGTATCGGCGCCTTACCTACGTTTTCCGTTTCTGAAATTGTGCCAACAAGAAGGATCATCCGAATTCTTCTCTTTCTTTTTTTATTTTACTGTGTGTGAATGCATATTACAATGTTTGATATCACTCAAAGGGTTATCTATTATTTTTTTCGTGTTACAATCTTATTCCAATTCGATATAAATACTACTTTCTGTATAATGAATAATACTTTAATTGGTAAAATTATGTTTGATTTGTTTCAAATGCAATTAAAAACAATACTGTAGTTAAACAATAATTCTTTTAACATTTTATTTACAGGCCGTACTATGATATTCATAAAATGCATGCACAACAACTGAAAGTGTTACAACCAAGCCAAAAATATCTAGATGAAAGCTGTTTATTATTGACATTTCATATCTTTTGAAATACAGAATTCTTGTAAATTTTCAGTAGCTTCCTGGGTTGCGTAATAAGGTATACAATTTGGTCAGCCAAGTATCACATCAAGGTCCTGTGGTTACTCAAGTGTAAATTGTTTTAACTGTCAACCCATTCATAGTGTACAGAAACACCTAGCCTCTAGAGCACTCTCTTCTATTGTAAGGTTTTCTATTCATAAGCTTGTGTAAAGAACATTAACCCGGCGAGCACATAAAGGACTAAGTGCGGTTTTATGCAATTTTTGCCCCCCAAAATTAAAGTTCTAGAAATTGCTTTAAAATAAGGTGAAAGATAGTTATAATCATATTGAAAATAAAGGTGTAAAAGGTTATCACCACAGTGACGTCATAATGTAGAAATGACGTCATGAATATTGCTTTATTTTGATAAATTGATGTTTTGTGGCAAAATATGGGTGTTTTCCGATGATTTTTTGACTGGGAAACGTCGAGCGCAGGCTTGCTCAAGTACCATTTTTTAGTATGATATGTATAACTATCTGAAGAAAAACATAATTATGTTAAAATCGCACTTGAGCAGACCTGCGCTCTATACTTCCGTTTGCAAAATATAGAGCAAAATTGAGAATATCTTCATTTGTTTGCAAATTTGCGGGAATTAGGTCATTTAGGTGACGTCATAGATAAACAGCGAGTGAGCAATGATGACTAACATCAAGATTAAAGTTATAGGCATCCTCTTTCCAATGATTTGTGAAGATTTCATTTTTATACGATGCTATTTAAAAATTGGTTGAAATCGGGGGCAGATATTTGACCATAGCGCACATAGTCCTTTTGTTTAGAGTAAGTAGAACAAATTAGAAAACAATTAAAAGTATTTGCGCCGTATTAATAAGGTCTTCTGTTTCCAACGGAAGACCTTATTGTTTTCGTACTGTTTATTATTTTTTTTCTTCCAAATTTTGTGCACGCGATTTTTCGAAAACTACCCAACCGATCTCAACATTTTTTTTTTCACAGATGATGAGACCTTATCTGCATTTTATATGTTTTTCAATTTTTTGTCGTTGTCACTCCCGGTCCGGATTTACGGTCGATTTTGTAATTTTTACGATCAATTTTATGCAGAGCTGATCTCAGCTCTTTTCAATTTTCAGAATAGGTAGACCATGGTTTGAAGTTTTGCACTATATAGTTGTTTTGCACCAGTGACGCTATTCCTTATTACGAAAATGGGGTAGAGATTTTGAATCAAAGTTTTCATACATTTTGATCAGTATCTTTTTTATCAGTTGATATTTTGTTAAGACATATAGAACAAAAGTAGTAGAGAATCAAAGAAAAAGGGGATGGCCCCTTTAATTAGATACCAAGAGACTCTTAAAGTTTATTACGAATAACTTGAAAACAATAAATATTTTGGTATGCATTATAGAATCAAAGTTGTTGCCTGCTACAATATCTGTTTGAAAAAGTTATCGTCCGGCCTATGTTTGACGTAATTAGGGATTTTTATTTATTATCTTCATTTTTTGGAGGGGGTGGTAATTATGAAATTGTATCGATATTTCATTGATATTATATTTAAAATTTAAAAAAAAATCGGACGGAAAACCTACAATGTACTAGTTACTCATAACGAGGTCATATCTTGTTTTTTATGTTAATGGTGAGGCACAGAATACCTCATGCATGTAACTTGCTAGATTGCTCAATAGGGTATACAATTTGGTCAACAAGGTATGGCATTTAGTTCTGGATTATGTCGTGTGATTACTCGAGCTCAGGTTTGAAAATAACAATGTGAGCTATATCTAGTAAAAATTTGCATTTTGTTGTTATACTTTATATCATAATTTATCAAGCATTGTTGCTGTAGTTTGAACTTATTAAACTATTACACCTAAAACAAAATTTTATTACCGGTGATATATGTTATCATAGAAACTGAGAAAACAACAAAGCCATCAATTAATGATTACTGTAAGATAACTCTCTTTTTATTCAATACTTCCTGTTATTTATCGTAAATGTATTTTTGAATTACTTTTCTAATTTTTTCCTACACACTCTACACGAAATTTATGTGCTCGCCAGGTGAATATTCTTGAGATAAATAGTAGACCGAATAGGTGTTTCCTCCTTCCTCATGCTTCAAAAGCATCTTGCGCTAATAATTACAGCGTGGTTTTTGGTTTTGTTAATTTAAAGAAAGATGTAAACATAAACAATAAAATGCCTTCTTTGATGTTTCGTTCGGGTTATGAAGGTAGCGATCATTGCTGGAAAAAATTTTACATCACATGCTTATGCAGGCGATGCTTCTTTTCTTGTTTCGCCACCAACATATCCTGCATGAATCACCAAAGAAAGCATTTTATTGTTTGATTGTTTATAACAAGCATCGTTCATTACTGTTGACTAATTACTCCTAAAATTATTTTTTGCGTAAAGAGGAATTGTTCACTCAGCGTTCAAATTGGAAAGTAAATAGTTTCAGGGATTGGAGTAAACTTATATTAAATTAAGGTGGTCAATGTATAACGACCACATGTTGTATAATAAATGAATGGTCTGATGTTTATAATAATGTTAGCATTTTGAAGGTGTTATGAAATAAATATACTCTACCAAAGTAATTTCCACATATTTTTTTGTTTTTCATTAAGGGGAGATAACTCTTTAAAAAAATTTAAGATGCGAAATGACCGGCTTCTTATATGTTGTCAGTCATGTGCATTTGGTTTATTTCACTTTCATTGTTATCTAGAAATACATAGTTTTAAGTATTTTAAAATGATTCAAAATTGTTCAATGTGATGCTAATGAATATTTTTTTGAAAATTGTTACGCGCCACATCGTATATTATTTGATGTTTTATGCACGCTTTGTAAAATCAGATGTACATGTAGCTCTGTAAAATTAAACAAGAAATTAGATTGTAAGTCGTGGTTGACCAATTTATTTGTAACGATTTTGTTAGGTGTAAAGTAATACATTTGATCATCATAAAGACATGAACATAGTGACAGTTGCATGAATATATAAACACGAGCACGGGAATATAGCTCAATTAAAACACATATTTTTATGCATATAGTATGTGCATAATATGTATTGATATCGTACACTTTTTTCAGCTATTCAAAGAGGGAATACCTTACGTGAATTAGTGCAAAAAGGAGGTATATACAAATGTTTTGTTTTCATATTGTATTTATTTATTCTGTTTTTCGATTGCAGTTTAATCGATAAGTTCTTAACTGTAAAGATTTTGAACATAACACTTTATTTTAATTTTTCTTTATTATTTGAAAAAAAATATCTTTACAGTAACCAACATAAAAGAAAAACAAGAAGACAATAAAAGTATGTATAGTGAAATTTCATGACTGTAATACATAAATATGACCGAGATATTTCTATTTTCATAATGGTTTTTCATCTTTTTATAGATAAAACAATTGCCTTCCTTAATGCCTTTGATAATGGGAATAAATATTTTGTTGAAACACAAATGACAAGTAATTGTTCACGTCAACTTGAACAAACCGGCTTGGTTATTTTGATTGGAAAGCAAGGTTGCGGGAAAACATCAACGGCAGTTAATATCATGAACAGCTACAGACACATTTACGAAGGGTGGGTACTAAGAAAATTTAGTTCCTGGGATGATCTGTTAGCGTTTGATCTTCAGAATAAAACTTTGGTTTATATTGATAATATAGTTGATGGATACATAAATAGCCATGAATTACGGAAGTGGTGGGATGCTCTCTGCTATATTTACTTCGAATGTATCAACAAAAAGAATTCGGTTCGGCTTCTTATTACAGCAAAAGACGATGTTATCGAAAAAGCATGTGCACACATTGATTCAAATATTCCGGCCCTTGAGAAAATGTTTTTTGTGAGAGCAGATTCATATCCTTTAACGCTTGACCAAAAAATTGAAATAATAACAATGCAAATGCATATTGCTAACAAGCTGAAAAAAATTCCAGCAAATGTAATTACTGCAAATTTAAAGAACTGCATTGATAAACAAAACGGACCAGTAGGTTATCCTTTGTGTGCTCATTTATATGCATTTGAAGAGCGTCCTTGTAAAAAAGACACTTCTATTTTTGACAAACCAAGAGAACATGTAAGGGATCAAATTGCACATGAAATAGAAAAGGGAAGGGAAGACAAGCATGGTGTTAAAACTTTGTTTTTAGTTATCATGCTATACCAGAGCTCAAATGGGTCAAACCGTAAAGACTCATTGGAACTGATATACAAAGACGAGTGTATGAAATATTTGAGAAAAGAATTGCTTACAGAAATGGAACCACTTAATTTTGACAACCTCAATGAAAGAGCAGAGGAGTTAAAAGAAAACTTTTTAATAAAAATCGGTCCTATGTATGAATTCAAGCATAAAATATATTTGGAAGGAGCAATTGACTACTTCTTTAGGGAATACTTTGATGTTGCTGTTCGGTATTTTCCATTAGATATCATACATGCATACGAGTTTCGAGATATGGCCGAAGACAGATGGTTGAAATTAATGCAGCGTCTACAAAACGAAATTCTGGAAAACGAGATATCAAAAGCTTTAAGTTGTAAAGTGTTTGATGAAACCGAATTTGAAAAAATGTTTTGTGAAAAACTACGCAAGGAAAACACAATAAATACGTTAATTTTTATTCCCGATCAATCATCACCATTTGAGTTACCAATTATATTTTGGGCCGCCAAATATGGTCTTGAAGAAGTTTCAAAACTTCTTTGGGACTTTGTAAAAGAAACGGAAGATGAAAAAGAAGTTCAGTTTTACCTTGCGAGATTCGGTGAATGTTGTGAGAAGAATGAAAGCTATATAAAATATGTAACTTTTCCCTTAAATGATAAAGATTTAAAGGCAAATGTATGTCGTTTTAGAGCGTCAGGCACAAAAGAAACAAACATTTTACATCTTTTAGTTTCCTCTAATAAGCCCGATTATGATGCAAATCAGTTTCTTAGTAAACTTTTACTCGACGCTTCTGAACAAAGCATTTCCGTTGATACACATCTTTTAAACCTTGCTTTGACACATACAAAACGTAGCAGGCTATTATGTATTTTGAAAATTATAAATCACCTGGAAGGAGAACAAAATATAAACCATAACGAATCCACTCAATGTTTAATTGATCCTGATTATAAAGCGATTTGGGAGCTTGAGTGGACTGTTCGTATTTGCATTGCTACAGTGAAAAACGTTGGTTTTAATGTATTTACCACAGATAACACTTTTTTAAAAGAGTTAATAGATGGTAAGGCAAAAACACAATCCGATATGTCATCGAAAATTTACGAGGCTATTGACAGGTGTCAAACTTTTATGAAATCTACATGTTCTTCAGGAAATTATTTGGAAACAATCGATATACTGTTAAAAGCAGAGTTTGAGGCAGAGTTCAAGAGAGCACTTACGAAATCCATTGAGATTTTATCAAATTGTGAATGCCAAGTGGTGCCTGTGGAACCAATGATGTTATGATATTGTTTTTCTTTAAACAGCATGAATGAATCCTATCGACACACATAAACATTTGGAATACCAAACACTTGTCAGGCATATTTTTATGAAAGGACATTCAATGTTTAAATCAGTCATTTATAAATAAATATTGACATTTTTTATATATAACAGACACCAATAGAGTGCATTTTTTAAGTCTCTAACAGACACACAATAGCATCAGGCATGTAGCATCGTTTTATTAAAAAAGAAAGCAAAGGTCTGGCGGACGTGTATCCGTCATCTTGAAAAGCAAAATAAAAAGGAATTATTTTAATATTTGAATTCCTAGTTAATGAAGGTGGAGTGTAGTCGGGATACCCAAACGACATATCTTTTCATAGTCAATATGTATAAACAATCTATATCATTGTTAATCTTCTTTACTCTTCATTTATGTTTGCCTTTATTTAGAATTTCGTTTTAACACTAAGCATTTATTTATTGATGACAATGTTTAAAAAAGTTCATCATATAAAGAACTTCAAATTTAAATTTGCACCTTGCTCTATCTTTTCTGCTTTTAACCAAATGTTTTTGTTTGTAGATTTGATATAATACCCTGTAATTTTATATGAAACATTGTTATCGATTTTATTGACTTGTAAACATATGCAAAGCTTTTTGAAAGTAAAATATAACACAGTAAAAACTACTAAATGCTCGATTTTGTGATAGAGTAAACCAAGGTATATTTATTTGATATTCTTTTTGAATAAACTAGATGATTTTTAAATAAGGAGGTGATGTCCATATTTTTAATTAACTGAATAAATGATAACTTTCATTTTAACTATACGAAAAACAAAACAAGGCTTTTTTGATAAGCAATGATGCTTATTTTCTATAAATTGATGTTCCACGTTTAGTGCATCTGTTATGCACACGAAAAAGAATGTTATATTATTGAGGACCTCGTTCTCAAACGGAAGACCTTTAACATCACCAGAGGATTGGTTCATAATCTTTTTTAATTTTTTTATCTATTTTTATTTTAATATTTATTAGTTATTGTTATAGTTATTCGGTTTGTTTTTCTCTATCCTTCTTTTTCTTACCGAGGTTGTGCAAGCAATTTCTCGTAAATGGCTCGAATGTTGTAGTTCAAAGGCCTTTTTATGGTTGGCATGAAACGTTTATTTTATTAATTCAATCTTAATATTTTTATAAAGTTGTATAAATTATATTCTTTGGATTTTCAACATTACCATTATGTTTGAAACCTCCCGTTTCGGGTCGATTTGAGGGAAACTATTATGCATATTTTTACAATGGTTTCATAATGATTTAGTAAAGTCATTTTCCATCTGTAGCACATTCATTTATGTCATACAGTAATGTTCATTTAAACATTTCATATCATATTAAATACCGTTAAAAGTGTAATAAAAAATTACAACGGGACGCTTACATGCTTTTGTAAATATCCCTTTATACAATGTAATTAGTTCTTCCCCACGTCGCATGTCACTTAATTTATTTATTAATGGACAAAATGCGGTGTTATGCATTACTTGCCCCCAAAATTAAAGTTCTATAACGAGATTTAAAAACAAGGTTGAAGATAGTTAAAATCTTTTTGACAGTTTGAAAAAGATTATAACACAGTGACGTCATAATGTAGAAATAGCGTCAGAAATATTTCTTATTTTGGTTAATCAATGTTTTAAAGCAAATTATGAATGTTTTTCCGCGTACAAGTAGGTAGGTTAAAGCAACACTGAGTTTAATGATCGTCGACATTATGGTCATTTTTAATATTGTTTTTTTTTTTAAAACAGTGCTGAATATAAAATGAATATGTTCACAAAGATGATATATTTTTTCTTCAAAATTGGGTCAATTTTTAAAGCTGTCGTGCCATGGTATCATGTGAGAGTCAAAAATAGATCAATTTTTTTACATTAACAAAAAATCAAAAAGTGTAACACTACCACGAAGTTCATTTGTGTGTATAATACAATAATTCGATCGGCAATTCAGTCATGTTTTTGGTATGACTGCTAGAATCCTATTGTTAGTCGCATAGATTAAAATATGTCATTATTTATCGGAAATCCCCCCCCCCCCAAGTTTTTTTCAATTTCATTGAAAATACTACGTATTTTCCAATTACAACAAGGAAGCAAAGGATTCTAAAAGCATTTTTCATGTATTTTAGTTCATTAGCTTTTGATATTTGGCAAATTCATCTTTCATAATATTTGGGGAAGTGTTACACTTTTGACTTTTTGTACAAACTGACTGAGAAATGGCCGGTCAAGCCATATAAATGTCTGTCTGATTACCATAATACACTCGCTGGTAAAGCAAAATATCTATGCCAGTATTATCCTGATTATATCTTATATGACAATCATCTAAATTTTGGGTATCTGTATTAAATAAGTTATAGCGAGCACAGCTCGCCGGCGCGCAGCACATTCATTCAACGGATTTTTTTGGCGTCAGTAAATCGGACCAGTAATGCATTGTTTTAATCGTCCCAGTAGTTCCCTGTAATCATGGCAATTTTTATCACTTCACACTCTTACGAGAATCAGCATGACAATATAAAAACAAAACGATATAAGTGCTACCTCTAAAGTCCACGTCAGTACACTCTCAATCAAAAATAATCGAGTGACGTTACTAAGGTTTACACATTGATCCGATAGATTTTTTCGGCATCAGTAAATTTTGACCTACAATTCATAGTACCAATGGTTTCTAACCTCACGTTGTCGCGAGAATCAAAGTACAACTTTTGTGAAGATTATATATAAGATGTGTAATTTTAAGAACATCATGCATTTTTAAGTAAATAAAACAGTAAACTTCGCGTACTTTTATTTCTCAGGGGAGTTTTAAAGAGTCAGGCGACACTAACCAATGTCAGCTTTGACGTCACAATAAGCACAGATAAGGGGAAACTACTCTAATTGAAGTTATTGTTAATCTGCTGAAGTGACCAAAATCCTCTCAAAATCTTGCAAAGGCTAAGCTAAAGAACAGCTGAAGAATAAGGACATTTCTTCAGATACAGGAAACAGTTGTAAATTGCACTCATTTGGATAAATGGTCACATTTGTTTTATTCATTATAATTACGGTTAATTCCTGGAACGTACAACGCCTTTTTCTAAAAGGGAATTGGTGGGTAGATGGGTGGATGGCAGCCTCATCCAAGAAATATTTGCAAGCAAAAAGAAAAATAAATCATGAAAATTCTAATCCTTCAGCTATTTAGCAGTTCAATGGTTTCTTTATTTTCACTTCCATTTATTAGATGCGGAGGGGGGGGGGGGGGGCAGGTTCTTTAATATGATAAGCAAATATTTTTAAGTGTAAATGACAAAAAATAATTTAAGAATATTTTTTTTTTAAAAAGTGGAGGGGGCAAATCCATGATCAATGATCCATCATTTTCTATGTGTAAATTGAAAAAAAATGAAATATTATTTTTTAAACAGGGGGGGGGGAGCTCTATGCTGATTAAAGTTTATATATGTAGGTTAAAGAAAAAAATTCTACTGCAAAAAAAAGGGGAATGAACTGATGTTACAATCACTAAAAGTAGAGATACAGTGCAATGAATATTTATACATTAAAATCTTAATTATTCAACAACATTGTATCTGAGATTAAACTACTGTTCTACTTATAAATAAATAAATTATTACAAATCTTATAAACTATAAATAATAAAAAATTACTGAAAAATAGGTTTTTTGGTTTTTTTGCATTCAAATTTTACGTTGTTAATTTTATTTTTATTGATTTATTATAATTCATTGTTTGATCACATGTTGTGCTAGCCCCAATGGTCGCACCGTAAAAGATATTATTTTGGAATCCTTTACACTGCATTTCGATGATTGTCTCCCGACATTTATTATCTCTATTAAGGTAACGTTTGCGGTTACAGGGAGATAACTCACAAATTTCATTGTGACTTAACACCAACTACCCTTTATTTCAGTTATGACGTCAAAATTTATATGACGTCATAATTGATTTCAGTTTTTTTTATTTTGCGGGTTTTTTTTTTTAGTTTCAATGGAAAAATAAGAGGACACAAGCATTTTATCAATTTCCACGAAAACGAAATCCGCATCATATGATTTTGAATAATGTTTTATAAACATCAAATGACACATATTCTAAGATACGTTTTTCCTGAAATCGATGGACTTGGAACGGTTTCAGATAAGATGTTTTCGTTTACATAATAGTAGTCAAAAATTAAGACTTTTGTTGCATTTTATTCTATTTTTAGATAGTTCATCAGAAATTAATAAAAGTGAATCATGATATTAATAGTGATATTATTTTCGAACATTTTAAGCATAAATAACTACCATTATAGTCACATATAAAATGTACATATTTTCACGAAATTGTTTACATTTCATCAAAATGAAAATTAGAAATCATGAACTTTGACCTTTTGTAGTTATAAAACGGGACGGGCAAAATTCATTTGAATTTCATGAGAAAAAAGACTTTAGTATAGTGAACAAAATGGTATGTAACTTTGGTACAACCTCTACAAAATGCAAGCCGCAAACCTTGCCTTAACATGCTTGTGACGTCATCAATGTTAATAAAACGTAATGCAGGGAAATTGAAAAAAAATTCAGTTTGAAGAGTTTCTAATGACATTTAACGCCTTCAGTTTTTGTGATCGGCTTCGGCCGATCACTATTGTGTCCACATGAGGCATCCGGCAAATGCTTCCACGTGCGCACATATTCCGCTTGCATAAGTAGTTCTTATAAAAACTTGGTTTAGTAGTTAGGTAACATTTTACTCAGTTTTATTTAAATTTATTTACCTTAAGAGATGCAAACATATATAAAAACAGTTCGACCTTTTAATCCAAGAATGCACATTTTGTCTCACGCGTAAGAATTCATTCAGTAATGCAGTTGACCTCGCTGAACTGACCACAATCATAAGAAGATACCCCATGAACTGACCTCGGTCTATTGATGTTGCATAATAGAAGCTAGGAAGACGGCTTGATTTATAAACAAGGCTACGTTATAATGCGACCTAAATAGCAAGTTAAGATGGCATTCAATGTTTTTCAGTCGCATTTAATTATTTTAATACAACTCATTATTTCTATACGTGTTAATGCTCTTTGAAGAGCCTTACTCAGTATTCTAAAGAAGAAGAAGAAGATACATTAACATTTAATAATTACGTAATAAAAAATAGAACTAGACAAGGAGTTTACGAACGGCTTTCCCCAAATTTATTTCGAAATTAAATTTGTTGACGGTTTATAATGATGAAATTATGTTGTACAGATTCAAAATATTCTATATTTTGTAAAAATACAGTACCTTTTTAATTATTTTACATTAAACTGATCATGTTGATTGCTTCTAGCTATCAATACATCATTATTGCCGATCATTCCTTTAAAAGGAATACTTGTTTATAATTTGGACCAGAGATAAAGTTTAAATTCACATGTCGAGTAAAACATGACATCATGCTACTTATTGTGACGTCATATCGATCAGAGGAATATATACTCAATCGATCGCTGAGAGTTGCCTTATCATACCCGCGCGATGGTTTTTGGCTGAAAAACACCAAGCACATGCTTGCTCAAATATATTTTTTTATTAAAATAAGTATGATTAAATGAACAAATACATACTTAAAAATCGTACTTGACCAAACCAAAATTCTATATACTTGCAAAACGTTGGCACTTGGACATACACATGTACTGATTTTGTATGTACATGTATAAAATTTTCTATGAAGTTGTATTAATGTAGTTTAGTTATTTGATCCTCATCTAAAAGGTTGTAAAATTTCCTTATAAATTGTTTTAGCTCACCTGAGCTGAAAGCTTAAGTGAGCTTTTCTGATCCAAAGGACTAAGTGCGGTTTTATGCAATTTTTGCCCCCCAAAATCAAAGTTTTAGAAAGAGCTTTAAAATAAGATGAAAGATAGTTGAAATCATATTGGAAATAAAGGTGTAAAAGGTTATCACCACAGTGACGTCATAATGTAGAAATGACGTCATGAACATTGCATTATTTTGATAAATTGATGCTTTGTAGCAAAATATGGGTGTTTTCCGACTGGTTTTTCGACTGGGAAACATCGAGCGCAGGCTTGCTCAAGTACCATTTTTTAGTATAATATGTATGACTATCTGAAGAAAAACATATGTTAAAATTGTACTTGAGCAGACCTGCGCTCTATACTTCCGAATGCAAACTATAGAGCAAAAATGAGAATATCTTCATTTGTTTGCACAATTGCGGGAATTAGGTCATTTAGGTGACGTCATAGATAAAGAGCGAGTGAGCAATGATGACTAAAATCAAGATTAAAGTTATAGGCATCCTCTTTACAATGATTTGTGAAGATTTCATTTTTATACGATACTATTTAAAAATTCGTTGAAATCGGGGGCAGATATTTGACCATACCGCACATAGTCCTTTTTCCGTTGTCTGTCGTCGTTGGCGTTTGCGTTGGCGGCATTGTCGTTGTTGTAAATTTTTCACATTTTCATCTTGAAAGGGTTTCAAGTGTGTTAAAATAAAGGGCCACATCCTCTTTAAAGGGGATATATTTTAGAATTATTTAAATATTTTTGGCATTTTTCAATAATTTTCTTCTTCTAAAAAACTATTGGGCCAGAAAAGCTGTAACTTGTATTGAGGCATCATCAGGTAGTGTAGATTCAAGTACGTTCAAATCATGGTCCCCGGTGGTAGGGTGGGGCCACAATGGGGGGATAATTTTACATAAGAATGTATAGAGACAATCTTTAAAAATCTTCATCTCATAAACTATTTGGCCAGAAAAACTGACACTTGTGTGGAAGCATCCTCAGGTAGTGTAGATTCAAGTTTGTTCAAATCATGGTCCCTGGGGGTAAGGTGGAGTCACAAAGGAGGGTTCAATTTTTACATATTAAGAATTATAAAGATCTTCGTCATCAAACTATTTGGCCAGGAAAACTTAATCTTGTGTGGAAGCATCCTCAGAAAGTGTAGATTCAAGTTTGTTTAAATTACGGCCCCCAGGGGTAGAGCGGGCCACAATAGGGATGCATTTTTACATAGGAATATATAGAGAAAATCTTTAAAAATATTTTTCTTAAAAACTATTCGGCCAGAAAAGCACACACTTCTGTGAAAGCATCCTCAGATAGTGTAGATTAAAATTTTATTTAATTATAGTCCCTAGGGGTAGGGTGGGGCTGCAATGAGGCGATGGATTTTTACATTAGAAAATATATTAAAAATCTTTAAAAATCTTCTTCCCACAAACTATTAGATTAGGAAAGCCCAAATCTGCAGTGGGGGCACCCTCAGATAGTGTAAATTCAAGTTTGTTAAAATCATAGTCCATGGTGGTTTGGCTGGGCCACAATGGGGGATGCATTTTTACATAGGAATATTTAGAGAAAATCTTTCAAAATATTTTGGGAAAGTGTTTAGTCCAAAAAGCAGCAACTCGTCTGAAAGCATGGGTTGTGCAGATTAAAATTTGATCAAACCATGATTCCCTAGAAAAAAAAGGTGGGGCCATAAAGTGAGGCGAGGGGGGTTACATAGGAATAGAGAAAAATCTTCTTACAGCTACAACATCAAAACGGGCTTGATATTTACCATAAAAATATGTGGATAGAAATCGGCAGATTTTTTAAATGTTTTGAGCAAGATCTACTGTACTTTGTCAAGATGTTTTGATTTTGATTTTGATACTGTAATGCTTATTTGAACATAGTTATGGCAATTGTTGTTCAGGTGAGCGATGTGGCCCCTGGGCCTCTTTTTAGACAAATGAAATGGCCAATACAAAAATGCTGCTCGAGTATGTCAGAATTATTGATTTTTCTGTTGATAAAAACATAAACCGTAGGGACATCGTTAGGTTGATTAATTCTAATGGAAGCTACATTTGAGCTACATTTAAAGAGATTTAAAACATTTTGATTTATTTTATTTAATTTGTCACATGAAAAAGTATAAGGAAGGCCAATAATAATGTTTGAGGCATTGCGTATAGTTTTTATTTAAAAACGGCTGTAAAATGCCGCAAAAATATTCTAAAATTTAATCAATAATTAAATCAAATGATAAATTATATTTATAATCTGGCCTATGAATTTCAGACTTATGGATTATGTAGCAATATCTTGAGAAAATAACTTGTGTACACGTATTTTAACGTTTTATTTAGATCGTAGAACTACGGCATATGACTTAAGACACCGGTAAAATAAAAGAAATGTGAATGAATATTTAGATATTCATCAGCTAGATTCTATTAAGAACAAGCATCGATAACAAAAAAGAACGAAAGAAAAAAACTGTGGAAGAAAAAAAGATAGAAGGGATCTGTGAGTAAACACCGCACATTATACACGTTGTAAAATCAAAGCACCGCACATACTAGTGCCCGTTTCAAAATGAGCAAATTATTTTTCTTTTATTCTACTGCAAAATGATATGGATATTTGTATTCACTACAAAGCAATTGTGTCTTGTTTAAACATTTAGATTCCTGTACTATTTCTTTTGTACTACCTAAATCAATTCTCTATATATATCAAAAATCGGTGACCACACATAGTCACCGATTTTCTTCATATTTAGTACTTTGATACTCTTTGTTGAATAAGGATGTAAGGCAAGTATGCTATGGGGACCGGTTGCCATGGTTACAGAAGCAAAATATTGAAAATGGATGTTGAAAGCTGTTTAATAGACAAATTGACATTAAATGTAGCACTTTCAATTATCGATAATAAAAGATAAGATAACAAATATTGTGCATTTTCAAATTATAGAAAATTATTCGTGCCTCAAATGAATGGTTTAAAAGTGTTACCATAGTCGTTAAACAGCATTTTCAATAAAATGTTGTTTTTCATTTTATTCAAACATAATAGTTTAGATTTCAAAAATGTTAACAGTTGTTTTGGATTGTTAACAAAGATAATTCATTGGAAAAATAAAATCCGTAGTTATTGTATCAACAAAAAAATCACAAAAATCTCCATATTTAGGTACTTTTGAAGAATGTTTATTCAATCCTGTAACATGATACTTCAAAATAAGCTGAATGATGACTAACCATGTCCTAAAAGTTCATGTAATATTAGTTGATATTTGATTTGACTAAAATTAATATTTTTGTTGTACTTGCTGGTACTTCATATAAACAGCCGTGCCTACAATGTTGCCACGTTACCAAAATGAAATATCGTATCAACCTTTTTCTTCGTTACACTTTTGTTAGATAAATGATATTGTTATACTAAACTTAGTTTTCGGAGTTAAAATATTTCCTTTGGAATTGATACGGATCTGTATATTTTATCGTTAGTAAAACTAGGTTTCTTTCTTCAAAGCTTTATTTTTAAAAAAAAAATGAGTAAAATGTAGAGAGAAAGAGAAATTAAAAAAGATAATATAAAGGCGTGTGTTAGTGCTCATGACATACAATCATGTAGATGGACCGTAATTGCTTTGCTTGTATGTAAATAACTTTCAATTTCATAACAAAACATAGTAATCTCTTCTGTACGAAAACATATAGCTAAAAAAATTATATTTTACAGAAAAGAAGTTGATAAGACAGTTGAACACAAATGAACGAATTCAGCTGGGTTTTAGAAACACCCTTATTATGCACAGTAGAAAATATCAGGACCGGAAAAATGCTTATACAAGTATACACAATCATCTATATAATATGAATGTATTGTACAGACACATTGGTAGTCTTGTGCATGCTTGAGTTGTACATCGAGTTTAACCAAAGCGATAAAACTGCTCTTAAGTTCTTCTGTGTACGTTTGTGTGCCTGTACAGTCATCTTTTTAATGTATTAATTCTTCTCTTTTTTATAATAATATATTATGATATGAATCTCCTGTGTCGCTGATGAGTATTTAAACCCAAGTTTTTATGTCATGTCATTTAACTATGCTATTGATAAAAAGTTATACTTTTGCCCCCAGACTACTTTTGTGATTTCAGGTCCAACAAATCATATGTTCCCCTCATCACATTCAATAGCTTTATAGTAGTACATTGCCCTTAAATAATTCAAGGATGACGTTTGTAGATATGCTTCTATGTATGTTTCTACATGACATTGTATGTATGCAGTGTTCTAATAGGTTATGTTTATAATGTGATGAATCTTGTTTTACATGATCGAAACATTAACTTGAATATTATCGATCTGTATTATAATTAGGTTGCGTTTTTAATAAATGTTACACTGTCGAGTTGTGGATTCGGTTACTATATCTGGATAAGTAGATATTCAAATACCAACCTGAGAAATAAGCAATCAACTTGCAGTCTAGCACACACAGATTCAGAAACAATGAATCTATAACATAATTAAAGTACAGCAAAAGTGATGAATAAGCTACAGAAAAGATAGTTAAAAATATCTTTAGGTCTTTGTGGGTTTTGGGGTGGCAGAGAAGTATGTTTATATTCAATTTTTAAACATTGAGGCAAATTTAATCTCGAAGTCTCAAACGAGGTTCCATCTGTGTACATGTTAAAACTGCTTTATCACTTGTTTAATGTTGAGTCAACTTTTGCCATAGAAATCTTTTTGTACAAGCTTAAGTTATTGGAACACAGTTTCAGTATACATGTAATTTTCAAAACCCGCGATGATATATAAATAACATTTTAGAATATGTACGAAGGCTCTATATTTTAGCAAAGAAAACCACCCCGAAAGTAAAACAACACAAAACAATTATTAGCGGGAAAATAGAATGAGTTAAGCTCATTACATATAATACTTAACAGTTAATATATCCGTACTTTTCAATAACAGGATCCGGAGCAAACGCGTCGAACAAACCAAGGGAACTGAATTTAAATGATCACCATTCACAAGCTGAAAAAGCCCCAAAACACAACTAAAAATACAGGCTACTATGATGACACTTGCTTCATTTCATGACGATACAGAATGTAGAAATCTGTATTCAAATTATGTTTTGTTTTTAATAAATATTTCAGTGTTGAATTTTGTGTTGGACACGCTACTGAGATTGGTTGGGTGTCCAAACAGCTGATTTAATTAAATCAGACTGACACTCGTCCAGTGTTGTATAGCAGTTTTTCCCCCATATAAGCTTTTCACCCCGTAAAAAACCTATTATATAGTAAGTAGCCTTTCCCCTGGGGGAAAAAGCTACTATATGCTACTATATAGTAGCTTTTCCCCCATAGTAGGGTTTCTCCCTCACGTTTTTGGTTCAGATTTTATAAAAAAAATATTTATGGAAATCCAGTAAGAATTAAAATCAATGTTTCTACACTCCCATGTTGCATATATCTGCATTCATCTGTACAGGTTAAGTTTCGTCTTGCCGATTTATTATTTTTATAGACAATGCTGAAAATTGAACATATGTGTAATGGAATTACACATACTTTAGAACTTTATTTAGGTAAATAAGTTCATAAAGTACTTGGTTTTACAAAATATACAGTTATATGCATAATTCTCTGTTCTGAAATTGTAAGTGAAAAAGGTTTAAAACTTTTTTGATAAATCTATCAGACTGAGTCTGTCTGTTTGTGCAAATTTCATCCAGGCTAAACATCTGTTTTAGAGAATTAGAGAAATTTTGTTTCCGATGTTTCAGAGCCCGATATTTAAAATCCTATTATAATGATTTTAGTGCATATTCATTAGGGTCCAATATCTCATAAACTAGAGATGACCATATCACCATACATGTATGTTCACAGTGGCAGTGGTTTACCACTTGTAGATGACTCTGAAAATTTCAGCCCTCACGGTAGGGGCCTTCGATGTCTCTTGATCAGGACCCGATGTTTAAGACTCCATTATGATGATTGAATAGTGTTCTACCATAAGTAGGGACCCGAATTTCAAATTCTAGAGATGACCACTTAGCCATCTGTTCACAGTGGTATTGGTATACCACTAGTAGATGACACTGAAAATTTTAGCCCCCAGGGTAGGGGTCTTTGTTGTTTCTGAGTCCAGTCATTTAAAAGTAAAAACATCGTTTAAAAAATACACACTCATTCAAATATTTCTTTATCAAAATTGTTAAAAATTACGTTGAATTCTGTATTTCTTTTTAAATTTACTAACAAAGATTTTTCAAAAGGTTCGCAGGTAAAATCCTTATTCTTCAAAACATTTAATCAATTCATAAGATGGCTAATGATATAGGAAATAACTAGATAAATAAATCAATAAAATTCTATTCATAAGAGTAGCAACTGAAAAACAAAAATAAATAACCAACCTAAGCGCAATTAATATAAGACTTGTTTTTCTTGTTAATTGATTAGAAGAACAAGCTTATATTTAAGAAATAAGTCAGCTCATCACAAAAGATGTGTTAGTTTGTTTTTGTTTTTGTTTATTTTTTAATTACCCTTGTTTCATTGTTCGAATAAATAATATGGTACACAAGTAAATCTTTATTGCAAAAATATGAAATAAATAATATAATATTTTTAGGGAAGTTAATCGTATATATTGTTTTATATGGCATCGTTTCCACAATTGTAGATTTATAAATCACGTGCCAAACTAAAAAGCAGAAAAATAAGAAATTAGTTAATGATAATATATACATAAGGTTAGTTCAGGCTCCATTTCACATTTTCCAAAGTAACCAGCAAAGAAACCGACTTTGTTCTGGTTGTGAAACCATTTCATTTTTTGTTTCAATTATAATACCCCTTACCCATGATTTAGACCCCATCAATCAATGTAAAACATTTCAGTTTCTCATCATATCATTCAATCCTGTCTCTCGTTTGATATTTAGATGAAGAAATATATGATTGTATTTAAGACTGTCTATTCTTACGGTATTAATTTAACATTGATAGCCTTTTTGACGAAGGGAGTAAAACATTTCCACCTCTTATTCCCTTCCTCTACAAAATTAAGTCAAGATTTGTCAGTTTGTTTCCTGGGAGGAGCTTATACGTATATGGAAATAAATGGGAAATTAAAGTTCCAAACTGGCGTATTTTCACTCAGATCATCGTCGGAACCCACTGGTTTTCTATCCGTTACACTGCTTTTAGAAAACCCGTGGGTTCCGACGATGCACTCAAATGTGTTCTCACGTGTTCAGAACGTCAAAGTCAAAACTGTAGATAAGCATCAATTAGATGAAAAAGATTCGAGGTATTCCGAAATCCGTGTAAATGGTGTCCCAGAAAGGTGTAACAAAAGGTGAAATTAAATGATGATGACTCATAAATGGTATGAAGGCGCGTGCCTTTGTTCATATCAGGGGTGAAAAAAACATGTATTTTATTCTATGTATTAATAAATGCCATATTTATCCTTTATTATGAAAATTAATATCATTTCAGTTACATGTATTGCAAATGATTGCCCGAATGGTCCACCATAAACATGACCGGAATATAGAAAAGGGGGAAAATCCACTATTTAATAGGTTTTCCATAGGGGTAATCTGACTATAAAAAGGGGGGAAATCCAATATATAGTCAGTTTTTCGTGGGGGAAAACTGCTATATAGCCATTTTTCCGGGGGGAAATTTTGTAATGATAAATGCTCCGTCGTATAGTAGTTTTCGATGAACGAATAAAATTACATTATTTTGTTACAATTGATAAAATACAGAAATTAAACATCTAAGGTATGTAGACCGTCATCAAGAAAGATTGCCATTATCGGCTTAAAAAGGTAATGATTTATTCTGTTTCGGCGAATTATGTTGTGTTTGGATAAGAGTTTGCGTAAAACAAACTTTTAAGGTTTCGGAAACAGTGTCACCGAGGGGACAAGATTCACGGTTTATAAGACGAGGCTTTGCCGTGGAATTTCACTATCCCACACGGGTACATAATGAATGATTATTTTTCTCGCATTATTTTACGAACATGCCAACATAAACGGATTAACTGGTACCGCCTCGAAAACTCTAAATATTGTTTCTCGAATTCTGATTAAAAAAATAAATGCACCATCAAAGAGATCATATCTCGAAATGGTTGACATTAGTGTGTAATCAACATATTCATCAAAATCATTTTAACAATGTAAAGACGACTCTTTTTTTAACACATGCAAACATGTTAAACGGTATTTAGAGTTATCCTTCCGCGTGTGGCATATAGTGCTAAGTCATAAAAAGAACAAACAACTACGTTTTAAAGGTATATTCAAGTTTATCAATTTAAAACCTTTAAAATGAAAAATTTAAAGAAGTGAATTAATTGTATTCGGTATCAAATACTTTCTAAATTTGAATGAATGTTTATTTCAAAACTGGGTCATGTCTTACGTAGGCTATGCGTTTGTTGTGGATGCTGAATCAAGTTTAAGTTAATCGGAGTCGGAGTAAATTACACGAATTCTCTTTCTTGACTGAACTGTGTTGTTTGTGATGTTGACAGTTACATTCCCATAGATCTGTCCACCGCTGAATATTGATCCCATGGAATGGGAAGCACTTGCTGAAGAGGAACACTGTGCGACCTGATTATTTTTAGTTTCAATGGCGGCATTTTCAAAGCGTGGTTGATCATCTACCATTGTAGACGAGGACGTGGCTGCTGCTGGTGTATCAAGCCGATGAGTATTTTGTGCAGTGTTTGAAAATGGAACCAATGAAGAAGTTTTGCATGAGGATTTGGAAAGAATGCTGCTGATTGCAAATTTCTGTGTATCGTTTATTGTGCGGTAATCGTTCAGCGATTGAATGTTTTTGTGACCCGTTACATACACCTGTAAGGTGTCTGGGACATTCGAATCGGTCATCCTTTGGACCAGCGTTTTCCGGACACTTGTGTTTGTAATTCTCTTATTATCCGGTAAGCCAGCATTTTTTGACATTTTTTTCATGATATCATTTAATTTGCTAACACCTATTGGGCTACTAATGAACCATCTATCCTGAATTCTCGGCCGTTTTTCATTTGTAACGACTAAAATATAAAATGGGTCATCATGCTTGGAATAACCATCTGGTCGTTTTACTTTATACAACACATAAGTTGAGACTGGGCATTTTTCAGGGTTATTAGGGGTTGCATACATGCGAGGGGGACATGCCCGGCTGTCGGTGACATCCACACCGGTTCTTGTTTTTGTTGCCCTTTCATTGTACTCTAAATAATCAAGCTGGAGTTGTTCGTCTCTTTTGAGAACAACGTCACCCCATTTCATTTTGTGGTGTTCGGCCCCCCCTCGCATGCCAAAATAGAGCGTGTTATTAAACCATAAGGTGTTTATCAAAAAGGTGGGGGTCGCTTTTCCCAATTGTTCAGTCCAATAAAGTTTTTCTATTTCTTCAGGTGTTAAACAATCGGATTTTTTGGGTTTTGTTTTCTCTCCCCTGTGCTTTTAAATCCTTTTGTTTTGCCTTTAGGGCCTCTCTGCACTGCGCAAATTCGAAGCTAGAAATTAATGAATATTGGTAGCGGTGACGTTTTAAGTGTCTTTCAAAGCTTCCCAACATACCCCTCAGAGTCGAGGGCTCATACTCTTCGCCAGATTTCGTACGAACGCTAACCAAAAAGCTTGCCAAGAGGGGGTCAAGTTCAGTAGGGGGTATGTTGTAAATTTCTCTGGTCTCCCCTTTCAATTCAAAATACTCACGCAAAATGTTTAAATGGCCCAGTGTTTTTCTTATTGTATTCGAGTTTTCATTTGCTTCAATGAAAGTTGACGTTTCAAGGGGTTTGAATCTAACACTTGCATTTGCACCCTCCATGATTTATTGTTTACGACTGCAGACGATATTTGTTTACGTTTTAAAAGTAGTACCGGTCGCGGCGCAATAATACACAGTGTAAGACAGAAAAATCTCACACTGCTGTCTCACACTGGACAAGCCGATCTCACACAGGTGATAATGCGAGACAAGGATTGTTTTAATAAATAAAATCAGAATAGATTGCATAGTATAACTGTTGTTTGAAACTATTCTAGGTTATATTTTTTTTACCTGCAGTTTAAAATTTGAACTCAAGACCCGAATATTTTGTCATCTCTTGTTTCATGTATATACATGTATGAGGTTACTGCATAGCATCATTCTGCTTAAGTAAAATATTTTTTTTTATCAAATGAATACATGTATATTATAAGGCCCTAATTGTATCGATTTCCATTGTCCTGGATTATAATTTTGGTCGCACATTTCAAGCTTTCAAAAATGAACATCATACTAGATACATGTAGCTTCAATAATGCACGTATTTCAGATAAATTTCCGGATGAAACTGTAAAATACAGATCAAATAAAATTTAACCTAGTTGAAAAATTGACTTTCAAACCCATCTCGTTTCCTCTTTACGATTTAAAAACAAGACTAAGCTTTAAAACCAATTGAAATATTCCTGTTTATTCTTTTTTTGTACTTTGACGATGACTGTGCGAATTGAATGAGGAAGAGAAATAACCACTTATTAAGGCAGGGTCATAATTATATCATTTAATATGTATTCGTTTGATGAGATATCGGCGCTTCTGATTGGTTGAAAAATTTGTTTGATACCTGCATCAATAAAAATTTGCCGTATCTACTTTTCTCAAGTGCTCTGATCTAACACTATTTATAGAACGGGAATTTCCAAGATAAACACTGTCAACAAAATGTAAAGTTGTGTCTGTTTTTTTGTCAGCAAACAAAATGCAAACTTGTGAATATAAAAACTTGAAAGTTTAACCTTAAAAAATAAACAAAACACTTTGTTTGATTCACGAAATAGAAAATTAAGCGTCTTCTCACGATTTCGTCTGCTTGAGATCAATCAAAATTTACAGCGAGGCTGGCTGTTCCTTTTCCAGGAATATTATAACGAACATATAGGCCTATAAACTTTCACGGTAACACTGCTGTTCAAATTTGGTAACGATAATTTTTACATTTACACACGTAGATGATCGGTCATCAAAATAAGCGTCGTAAAGAAAAGCTATGAGTGATGCATCAACTCCTTCTGCGCATTCCAAGTGGCTGATATACCATTTAAGTGCATCACTGGCTATCTAGTTACCACAAAGTTTACAAAAGTCGCTTATACATACTATTCTCTGTCGACATATCAGCTATTTTCGTCCACGATCGCTTTTCCTTGGATGGTTATGTCCAGTTGCATATTCCAGCGATCTCACATGAAAACTAGTTTTAATACGAGTTTTTCTGCACAGTGAATGATATCACAAGCTATCGCATGTATTTTCCTTTCGTTTTCAATTCAGCTGGTTCAGATTTTAACTCACTATTTGTGTTTAATCCATTAAATTCAGCCCAGTAGCTTTGCATCAGCTGAAGGCGAATCCATTTTGAATATTGTTGCTGTTGTTGTTTTGTATTCATGCGCACCGCTTCATTTACATTATTTACATTTTTGATCAATGACACTTCACATTTTTTTATTTGAAAATGTTTTATTAAATGATAAGAAATGAAGATAATAATTTTTCTATTGATCGACGTATCAAAGAAAAAATTGACCGGAAAACTTTTTCATCAATGCGCTACGCGCATTGATGAAGTTTTCCGGTCAATTTTTTCTTTGATACGTCGATCAATAGAAAAATTATTATCTTCATTTCTTAAATCAAGGATGGAGACTTCAGATTGCAACAAGCAACATTGCAGCTGTTAACCCTGATATGAAGACTTTAATAATACCATTCTGTACAAAGCGCTATCATCTCTAATAATTTGTATGTTATTATAGTGATTACAATTAAGATTAGGTTGATTAAGAGCATTACAGATTGATTTGATATTTTTTCCCGTTGGAAAAGTAAACAATGTTGATGTACACTCGCAGATAAACTATAATTATATCAATTGTTTTCTCCATTACTCTTAAATCGCATAAGTCAATAACCAGCTGCAGAATGAATGGAAAAAGCTATCCGCTTTTTATCTGCTCTTTATCGTCTATATTTAAAGATTGTTAATGCTTAAAGTAAGAACATGGCCTGCAAGATAAAGGATTTTAAATATGAACAAGGTGCCCCTAGAAACTTTATTTTTTATGCTATTAATACCATGCAGTTAGTATTTTTTTATGCCTCCTCATTCTTCTACCTACCCATCAAACTAACTCACAAATGTGTCGAAAATTTCATTGACCAGAGTATAATTATATCCAGATCAAAACATATAAACATTTATGTACATCATATCTAGTACATACCAATAATTCAAGTAGAATAAAAATAAAATACTGTAACTGTAAAAAAAAATATGTTAAAACCAACTGCAACATGTATAATATGAAGAGCAGAATATTATGCAAGGTAAACTATGCATTCAAACACATAAATAAATTATTTATAATACAAACTGATGGCAGAAGGTGGGGGAATAGGCACTAGACCAAAATGACAGAAACTGTGCAAATGCAATAGATAAGTTAACAATGATAAGTTCATTAAAATATAAAAGGGGAAACATATAGTGAAAAAGGGAGGTGGAAATTCGACAAAACACGGACTGTACAATTTGTAGACTGATAAAACAAAAGTGACGCTATCTTTCAGCCAATCAGATTGCTTCAAATTAAGCATTTAAACTGAGGGGTTCCCCATGGGGAAAGCTGTACATGTTAAAATAATGTTGTTTATATCTACAGATTAAAAGTAAATTCGTCTGCATAAAACCATTTATATTTATAAATTGCATTTATGCCTCCTCATTCTCCTACCAACACATACAGTCATTTCATGCATATCTTTTACAATTTAATGCTATGCTATGGTATGCGATTTTAATGATATGCTATGAGATTTGTATGCTATGCTATGAGATTTGTATGTTATGCTATGAGAAATTGAAATGAAGGGCTTAATGATATTGTATGCTATGGTATGATATGGTATGCTATGAGATTTGAACAAAAACGCCTCCATACACCCAAGAGTTCCTCACATTGAGAAGTAAAATAATATGAAGCCAAAGTTTACCACAAATCTGTCATGTAAACATGTATTTTATCAACTAAAATAATTTAAAACCGAGTTAAAATACTGTTGTATGCTATGCTATGGTATGATACAGTCATTTCGAAGTAAAGTAATAAGAAGCCAAAATTTACCACAAATCTATTATGTAAACATTCATTTTTTCAAATGAAAACATTAAGAAACGAGTTAAAAAAATGTTGTATGCTATGCTATGGTATGCTATGGTATGATATGACGCATGCGATTCTATGAGATTGTATGCTATGGTATGAGATTCCAATGCTATGCTATGAGATATCAATGCTATGCTATGAGATTTCAATGCTATGCTATGGTGTATGTTGTAAAAGATATGCTTGAACCGACTGTATGACGAATGCGATTCTATGAGATTGTATGCTATGGTAGCAGGAGGATAAAACGTACGCTCAACTAGGACCCCAGGTCACCTGCTTATTCACAACTACCAAACCTGTGCACTCCGCTACAAAATGTAGTGCATTACAACCGCAAAGTGAAAGTAGAATAACTAGTCCTTTAGAAATGATATGCAACAAGCAGAAATGTATTTTGTTTTAAAGAATACCCCTCTAAGTATTGGGAATACACTATAGAGGATAACAAGATTCAACATTGACTGTTATTTGAAAGATATATGATATACGTTATATAGACATAAGGTGACCTGTGGTCCCCCTAAGGATATAAAAGTTAAATGTATCACAAAACCCTCCTCATTAAAATATCAAAGTACTTCACCTTCTTACTCTGTATACGTAGGTGTAGCCTGTAGAAAGATGTAGTTTTGCCCCCCCCCCTCCCAGCCACCCACCCATAGACTTTTTACTGATACTTTAATATAATGGTAAAATGATTTGATAAAAAATGACATTAGATGACATCTGGTTTCCGTAATGGATGCATGCCAAAGCAGTTTTGTATAAAAAAAATATCTGACATTTTCGAGCCCGTTAGTGATGAGAACTGTGTGATATTTTTTTCTCCATACAGAGCTGTTTTCGGCATACATCGTACTGAAAACACTGCTATTTAATTTCATTGTTGATTTACCTGAGAAAGTCTGATTTTGAAGGATATCAGTACCGTAACCACGAGTAACGGTCTTATTTTAAGAAGCTCACAAATATCGGACTGCACATGTAAAATTTTAGACTGCTGGAACAAAGGAATGACATCAAATTTGTGTTCTAACTAAATATACATCATACAACAAAGGCAACCTTATAAACTTAATGCTATAGCTAACATCTGGTCTCTTTATTGTCATTACGGATTAGGTGTTCTCCTGTCTACAGGTGTTGCATGAGGGTTGGAGTTCACCACTCCCCCCCGCTCCACCTACCACTTCCCTGGACTGGATTTTTACTCATCAAATTAAAAAAAAATATTTGAAATGCAAAAATAAACATAGTAAATGCGGACCTATTGTGAATTGCATCAGAGAAAAAAATGAAGACGAGCAAATCGTCACCCCTTTAACCCCCCCCCCCCCCCCCCAAACTTCCTTTGATGACAAATGATAAGGAATAAATGTGATCGAAATGAGTACCGTATTTGCTTATTTATAAAATCAAAGTCTGAACTTTTGTGTTCAGTAGATTAGAGTATAATTTTTCACACACCACATTTTTAACCTGTTGTTTCCTTATAAGTTATGCAATCTCTGGTCTCCCCAATGATGTACAATATATGGCGAACTCTGATTTACGTATTTATTATCATATTTATGTGACACCTGTTCCCTCTAACAATTATGTTCTTCCTAATAAACAATATATATATAGTGCATGATTTTCGTCTTTTAAAAAGACCTCTGGTATCCGTATTGATTTTCAAAATATTACATTGATTTAGAAGCTAATGTGACCTCTGGTCTCCTAATAGACGTACATTGGTTTCTTTACAGTGGATGAATTCTGCATGGTAATTCTCCATCTTGTAAAAGAAGGTGGCATCTGGTCTTTGCATTGATGAACAATTTACTACAATAATTTAGGTCTAAAGACGACCTCTCATCTCCTTATTGATAATTCATAAAATTTTATCCCTAGTCTCTCTACCGTAGATTACTTTGGTCTCTCTACAGTGGATTACGTTTGTATCTCCACCTTATAAAATGAAATAAGGTGACCTCTGATCTCCTTCTTAATTAACAACATTTTTACGACACATATCCAAGACCTAAAACGAACTCTGGTTTACCTACAATAGATGATATTTTATGATTCTTCATCTTGTAAAATAACATTAACGGATCTCTGATCACCGTATTGATTTACAGAATTAATAATTACTACATCAATTTAGATCATAAGGTGACCTATGGTCTCCTTTTGGATATTCCACTTAAGGTGACCGTCCCCTACAGTAGATGACTTTTTTGAATCTCCATCTTGTAAAATGACATTAAGTGACCTCTGGTCTTCGTTATCAGTTAACAAAAATATAACGACATTGATCGAATACCAAAGGTGACCTTTGGTTTTCCTACAGTGGATGGCTTGTTGCGAATCTCCATCTTTTAAAATGACATTATCTGACCTCTGGTTAACGTATTAATCTTTGAATTAAATCTAAACCTTTTTGAAGCTAAGGTGACCTCAAAATTCCTTTTAGATATTCCTCATATAATTACCACTTGGTTTCTCTACATTAAATGACTTCAGGTAAATGTCTATCTTGGAAAAGAAGGTGACATCTGGTGTTCGTATTTATCAACAGACTATTATATTGATTTAGGACATATTGGGACCTATCATCTTGAAATTCCATTCAAGCTGACCCATGATCTAACAAATGGATGACATCTAGTGAATATACATCTTGTCTAATGACATTTGGGGACCTCTGGTCTCCTATTGATAAACAAAATTATTGCTACATTATTGTAGGACATAAGGAGACCTCCGGGCTCCTCATGGATATTTCACTAAAAGTGACCTCTGCTCTCCCTACATTAAATGACTTATTTGAATCTACATCTTGTAAAATGACATTAGGTGACCCCTGATTTCCGTTATTAATGGACAAAATTATAACGACAGACATCGCTTTCCAAAGGTGACGTTTAGAGGATGGCTTCTAGGGATATCCATCTTGTTATGACATAAGCTGACCGTTTCTATATTAAAATTATTTTATTGATGAAGAACCTGAGGTGACCTCTGGTCTCCTTGTGCATATTTTTGCTTTAGGTGACCCCTGATCTCCCTACCATGGCTGAATACATATCATGTAAATGACATAAGGTGACCTCTGGTCTCCCTATAGATAAGAAAAATAATCATTTAATTGATAGGGGACATGAACTGACCTCTGGTCTCCTTATGGGTGTTTCTGTAGATGACATACGTTGACATCTGGACTTCATGTCATTTTAATTAAAATTAAATTTGCATTTGCTTTAGACCTAGGTTGACGTCTGGTAGCCTTTTAGATATTCACTTAGGGTGATCCCTGGTCTTCCCACTGTAGATGGTTTTGGTAAATCTTTACCTTGTATATTGATATTTTGTTGAAACTCAGGTCTCAATATTAAATCAAAGAATTGCAACGTCAATCTAAAACTATTGGTGACCTCTGGTCCCCTTATCGGTTTTTTACTTAAAGTGACCCCTGGTCACCCTACCGTGAATAACCTTAGTGAATCTCCATCTTGTAAAATCATCTGAGGTAACACCAGGTAGTCAAAGAATGGATGAAGACTGATTAATCTCCATCTGCAAAATGCATCAGCCGACTTCAAGTTTCCGTATATATTGATTTACAAAATCATCACGACATTTGCGTAGGAAATACATGTAAGGAGGTGACTTCTCTTTCTCTCATGATATTCCACTTAAGGTGACCCCTGGACACCCTACAGTGGATGACCAGTCACTTTCCATCGTGTAAAATGACATAAGGGGACCCCTGGTCACCACCCTACAATTATAACGACATTTGTGTGGGAAATACATGTAAGGAGGTGGCTTCACTTTCTCTAATGATATTTCTGTTAAGGTGACCCCTGGTCACCATACAGTGAATGACCGGTAACTCCCCATAGTGTAAAATGACATAAGGTGACCCCTGGTCACCCTACTGCGGAAGACCGGTAACTCTCCATTGTGCAAAATGACATAAGGTGACCCGTGGACGCCCATCATTGGATGACTAATGACTCATCATCCTGTAAAGTGACATAAGGTGACCCCTGGTCACCTTAGAGTAGATGACCGGTGACTCTCACCTTATGTCATATAACATGATGGAGAGTCACCAGTAATCCACAGTAGGGTACTCACAGGTCACCTTATATCATTTTGGAGAGTCACCGGTCATCCTCGGTAGGGTGACCAGGGGTCCCCGTATATCATTTTACACGATGGACAGTCACCGGTCATCCACTGTAGAATGATCAGGGGTCCCCGTATGTCATTTTACACAATGAATAAATGAAATATGCCTAGGGGGACCAGAGAGTACCTAAGTTGTTTTATCACTGTTTTAATAATTCTTTATATCAATACGGATACCTCGGGTCACCTTATGTCATATAACAGGATGGAGAGTCACCAGTTATCCACTGCAAGGTGCCCACAGTCACCTCTGTAGGGTGACCAGGGGTCCCCGTATATCATTTCACACGATGGAGAGTCACCGGTCATCCTCTGTAGGGTGACCAGTTGTCACCTTATGTCATGTTACGCCATGGAGAGTCATCGGTCATCCTCTGGAGGATGATCGGTGACTCTCCATTGTGTAAAATGACACACGGGGACCCCTGGTCACCCGACAGTGGTTGACAGGTGACTCTCTATTGTGTTAAATAATGTAAGGTGACCTGTGGGCACCCTGCAGTGGATAACTGGTAACCCTCCATCTTGTTATATGACATAAGGTGACCCCAGATCTTCGTATTGATATAAAGTATTAATACAACAGTGATAAAAAAAACTTAGGTTACCTCTGGTCCCCCTAGGCATATTTCAATTATTCATTGTGTAAAATGACATACGGGGACCCCTGGTCACCCTACAGTGGTTGATCGGTGACTCTCCATTGTGTAATATGATATAAGGTGACCTGTGGGCACTCTGTAGTGGATTACTTGTGACTCTCAATCCTGTTATATGACATAAGGTTCCCGAGGTCTCCGTATTGATATAAAGAATTAATACAACAGTGATAAAAAACGTAGGTTACCTCTGGTCCCCCTAGGCATATTTCAATAATTCATTGTGTAAAATGACATACGGGGACCCCTGGTCACCCTACAGTGGTTGATCGGTGACTCTCCATTGTGTAAAATGACATTTGTGACTCTCCATTCTGTTATATGACATAAGGTGACCCCAGGTCTCCGTATTAATATAAAGAATTAATACAACAGTGACAAAAAACAACGTAGGTTACCTTTGGTCCCCCTAGGCATATTTCATTTATTCATTGTGTAAAATGACGTACGGGGACCCTTGGTCACCCTACAGTGGTTGACCGGTGACTGTCCATTGTGTAAAATGATATACGGTGACATGTGGGCACTCTGCAGTGGATAACTGGTGACTTTCCATCCTGTTATATGACATAAGTTGAGCCGATTAATCTCCGTATTGATATGAAGAATTAATACAACAGTGATAAACTTAGGTTACCTCTTCCCCATAGGCATATTTCAATTATTCATTGTGTAAAATGACATACGGGGACCCCTGGTCACCCTACAGAGGATGATCGGTGACTCTCTATTGTGTAAAATGACATAAGGTGACCTGTGGCAACCTGCAGTGGTTGACCGGTGAGTGACTCTCCATTGTGTAAAATGACATAAGGTGACCTGTGGGCACCCTACAGTGGATAACTGGTGACTCTCCATCCTGTTATATGACATAAGTTGACTCGAGATCTCCGTATTGGTATAAAGAATTAATACAACAATGATCAAAACAACTTAGGTTACCTGTAGTCCCCCTAGGCATATTTCATTTATTCATTGTGTAAAATGACATACGGGGACCCCTGGTCACCCTACAGTGGTTGACCGGTGACTCTCCATTGTGTAAAATGATATAAGGTAACACGTGGTCACCCTGCAGTGGATTACTGGTGACTCTCCATCCTGTTATATGACATTAGGTGACCCGAAATTTTATGAAAAAAAAAAACCCAAAGTCTTCAAAATCCTAATCCGTGGGGGACTTGGGGGTGGGGGGTGGAGCCCAACCCGATGCTACGTGCCTTGGCCTCTAATTTCTCTATAGATTAATAGAATTCATAGGTCCTAATACAATATGACCTCTAAGCATATTTTGAATATTTCACTTAAAGTGACACCTGCTCTATTAGTTACAAAAATTATTTTTTCTCTCTTCATATTGAGGACCTAAGGTAACCTCTGGTCTCAAACGAACATTCCACTTAATTTAACACCCGATCTCTCTAAAATGACTGACTTCCAGTAAATACTAATCGGATGACATCTCCCTTTTGATATTACACATTAGGTGACCCCTGCCTGGTCCCCCTACAGTGGATCACTTCTGATGAATCTCAATATTGTAAAACTGACACTAGGCAGATGTTAGGTAACTTTTGTTTCCGTATTGATGAACAAAATTACGACATTGTTTTAGGACGTAAGGTGACCTGTGGTCTCCCTATGGATATAGAAAAAAAAAGTAGATTTACATTCTTATCTTCACTTGTAAAAGAGTTCCATAAGTGCTAATTAATACACTCATTTTGGAGAACTATTTTCGGGTGACCCAAGGTCCTAGTTGAGCGTACGTTTTATCCTTCATGCTATGGTATGAGATTCCAATGCTATGCTATGAGATTTCAATGCTTTGCTATGCTATGGTGTATGTTGTAAAAGATATGCTTAAACTGACTGTAAAACAAACTCACAAATGTGTTGAATATTTTATTGATCAGAATATGATTATAAATTTCAACTGTCAACACCCAACCGTCACAGCTACATGTACCTATAGCAAAGCACGTCAGTATATACATGTACAACACTCGGCCTAATAATAACAATAATGTTGTGTTGTGCACATACTATGCCTAAATAGTAGTCAGGGTTTGATACATAGTGCACTCAATTCCGGCTCGTGCACCATGTATCAAACCTGGACTCTACATAGTACTACTATTTAGGCATAGTACATGCACAACACAACACTATTATATAAGTAGTTGAGCAAGTGTATATCACTGAAGTAGGTTGTGTGAAAATTAATCGTACTAATGTTGCTCATACATGTATGTCTATCAAAATTAATCATGTGACATTTAACAATAGATTAAAATTGAAGTTAAACTACAACATAATAAAACTAATTTAGATTAAGGTTGAATGACACATCATCACAAAATGACTGACTTCCGATCAAAATGACATTCCGGTTAATTATAAGGATTTTGTCGTAGGCAACATGTAAATTATTCCTTAGCCGAGTGGATAAAGTGTCGGGCTTGTGATCCATGCATCTCGAGTTCGAATCCCCCAGAACCTTTTGTTTTTACTTACTTAAGTAAGTATGGGACTCACAATTTTGAATCTACCGCGCAACTCGTAATGACGTAAACCAATTCGCGGTCGTTAAATCTGTTGGTTCTATTCAAAGGTATTAAACAATGACATTTATAGTGGAAAGGATTTCATAGTTTTTTTTAAATAAAACGTGAATATAAATGCTAATCAGAGTTAACTTAACCCAAAATTCTTATTTTACGACATAAATATCGGTTCAGTATTCGGCAATGCAGAGGAAACGTGGGATTGATTTTGAACGCTGAGAATACCAATCGCCACATAAAGGTTGCTAAAGATCAGAGTAAGGATGGTCTAGTGCGAACATGGACGCTCTCTTGGGCAAACCAATCACATTATTTTGGTATTACAGCTGAATAATTCTCATCAGAGATGGAGGAAGATGACTCGACGCCAGCAAAAGCGGTATGTCCAGGTTTGACCTACATTATTTGATAGAGTGAAAGTATTTGGTAGTCTCAGCATGACTAAGTTCGTCGAGACTGAATTTTTTTTAACGTTTCTTCAAATTTTCAGTTTTGGCGAATCTTGCTGAGATTAGAGTAAAAGTAAAATTGGTATGGACATCATTGAATTATTCTTATATAAATGCTATGGCGTTGTAATGCACATGCATTGGTCTCTGCTGATGAATATATAAGACAAAAGTAGGCATCGTACATATTCGTGAGTAAATCCCCAAGCACCTGAGATGTAATTTCATAATACAAAAATAATTATAACTAGATTCGATCTCGTTGCGAGCAACGAGTGGGTCTTCCGTCCGATTATTGAATAGATTTGATTAAACTTATCAATTCAAAGATAAAATCGTAGATCTAAGCGAAAAAAAGAGAAAAAAAATGTGCGGCACTCGAGGATTGAACCCGGGTCGCTTTCGCCATGTCCACGACTCTATCGACTGAGCTACTCGGACTCTCGCTTCAGAAATTTGACGCTTAATTTCTCGAGAATGCCTTGGTCGATTTTAAAACAAATTACATATTCCGAATTAGTAAAAGGGTCACTATATGGTGTAAAAATTTCGAAAAAAAATATTAAAAAATAAAAAAGTCGAAAAATTCAATTTTTCAAATTTCCTTCCGGTGACGACCGGAAGTGACGGCGGACATTCTCCTGACCGAGGTACATTAGAAAAACGGTAGATCTGTCATCTCTGAAATTTTCAGCCTTTTATCTTTACTCGTTTTTGAGAAACCCGACAGACAAAATTGACTTTTTAAAATCGTAAACGGACGATAACTTCTGACTGGAAGTGTTTTTTCAAAAATGAAAAAACATGTATCAGCTTTAGATAAAAACACGTTAATATTGAAAATTTGAGCGAAATCGACTCAGCCATCTCCGAGAAATCGTCTGCACAAAATCGGTAAGAAAAAAAAAGAATAATAAGAAAAGTGAAAAAGAAACAATAGAATAATAGAAGGGTCTTCCGCTGAAGACGGAAGACCCTAATCATTTATTATACAAGTTTTTGGACAGTATGGTTCATAACACATATCAGAACACAGTAGAATTCTTTATGTCTCTCATTATCAATTCTAAAATATATCAGAATTTGAATCAGGTCTTCACATGTTTCAGAGAATCAGATGTTTCCAGTAGTCGATTTTTAACGCATGAGTTCAAAATGATGTCATACCACACAAACAAAATCTCCTGTCGTCTCTATGCATATCCATTAGTCAAATCATGTGGCATTGACTTTATATTTAAGCTACAAGTAGAAACTGCATATGATGATGACTTTGATTTTGTATCAGTAATTTATGATGCTGTATCTGAGTGAGGTTAAAAATGATTCAGTTTAGATAGAAATTGTTAACTGACAGCATTATGTGTGTCGTTAAGTGTTAGACTATTGGAAACCCATGACGTCAGGAGATGTATTTTAAAAATAAAAAGACAGATTGAACACTTTAGGTAATGATATATGCTATGGTATACACATAATGCGATATATTGACAGCAAAATAAATTTCAAATAGGTGTGAAATAGATGTCAAGTACAATTTTGTTGATTTTTAAAACTCAACCTCAAATGGTGTCTTTTTTTCCGTTGAAACAGTGTCCGGAGTTTTTGTGTGACTTTCAGTCTTTTACAATAATGCTCCCTCAAAAATTACTTTTCACAGCCCCATGCCCTTCTCCATGTTGAAATATTTGCACTTATCTAACACTACTGAATTCAAAATCCACTGATATTCCCAACTATTGACTGATATTGTCTGACATCCACTGTACATTGACTGTACCTCACTGTACATTTCACTGACTTCCACTGTACCCCACTGTACATTTCTTCTGAACAGCACCGTATCCCACTGTACACCACTGTACAGTCCTACTGACTTTCACTGTACCCCACTGTACGCCACTGTACCGGGCACTGACCATCACTGTACACCACTGTACGGCACTGTACTATTAATTTGAGAGAAAAATCAGATTTTTAAATCTTCAGTATATTTTTTTTCTTCGATATTTTTTTTATTATGCTGTATATACAAGTAGCATTATCATTATGTATACAGATGACTTGACAGAAGAATGCAACAGGTCGTTAAATTAATACGTTTTCTTTATTAATAAATGTCTATCAATGTTATTGAATGTTACGATCATAAAATTATGATAATTTCCCTAGCTATAAGGTGAAAGTATTGAATTTTACATGTTGAATCTGATTATTAAAGAACTTGTACATGTCATTATGTTCATTCTGCCAATCATTCGAAAATACCACCCCCCCCCCCCTCCCCCCACCAGCAAGGTTTCATAATCGTTACTTATTGATGATAAATAACAAGCCCTCATTTAAATAATCGGGTTGTTAATTCTTTGTGTCTCATAAGCTGTGTTTAGCCACTAAAAACAGTCAATCAAACACAGAATCCACAAAATATATCCATGCTTGTTTTTTTGTACACATGTCCAAATATCATGACTGCCCGCTTGACTACACAGGTACATTTTGAAGATAGCGTGCGAGTTTTAGCTCATTTGTTAATTAATTTCTTTTGATTAAAATATTTAAATATACATTGCAAATGTCGGGTTTTAATTTTACAAAATAACACCTACTGCAGAATACATAATAAATTTTAAACATAATCAGTGACATATTAAAGGGACTTGGAGACGATTTGAGATCAAAACTTTTATTTTTATTTTTTATGTATAAAATAGTTAACTGGTGCATTTTAAATGATTGACCAAAATATTGAACGTTAAAGTCAAGTTACAAGCGAGATACAGAGGTAAAAATTGGTTGTTATGTAAACAAAGCTCGAGTCTTATAGTTGTTTACAAAAATGTAATTTAGAGAATTACCATTTCGTAGACAAAATGACATGCAAAAAACAATTTAAACTAATTCAATATCTTCATAAATACTATTTTCAACAAAAGAAAGATACATTTGATTGAAACTTACACCAATACAACACATTTGTAAAAAATGACATGTTCGAGCTTTGTTTACAAAACAAAGAATTATAAACTCTGTATCTTGCTTATAACTTGATATTTGACTTTCAAATTTTGACATAGCATTGTAAACTTCTATATTTATCAGTATAAACATTGAAAATGGGAAAATAAAAATTGAAAATTTTAAGTCAAATCGTGTCCAAGTCCCTTTAAGCGGTAATTAACTGTATCAGTTCAGTTCAGTTCTTTATTAACTTTAAGCTATACAGCTCATCAGTACAATAAATATAAACAATATACACGTACAGGTAGGTTAACAGGAGAATGTGGCAGAAGTGTACATACTATGATATCAACATCTAATTTGCATTAAGTAAATCTTTTCTTAATTTCAAACCAAAGTGAATAAATTTACCCAGATTACATAGTTCGTTTACATTTTCAACATTTAAAAGTTGCAGAAGTTTACACATTGAAGGTTTTTTCCAGTAATAAGGCTTAATGTATTTTTTGCGATAGCCTTCGTATATGGGACATATTAAAATAAAATGAAATTCATCTTCAATAGAATTTGAACATAAAAAACAGTTTCTATTGTGTCTTTCAATATTATAAAATCGACCTGTTTCTATCGACAATTGATGTGAAGACAACCTGAATCTGGAAATACACTTTTGATATTTGTTTGGAATAGGTTTCCTTAAATAAAATTGTAAATTATGGGTTGCAATTAGGTATTTGAAAAAAGAGCATTTACTAGAAATATCTAGTTGAGAAAAAATATACTGTGTAGCTTGGTCAAAAATACGTTGCTTAAGAACAATGAGATCTGCAGCTGTTATTTTTTGTTTTTCCCACAATTCAAACATACCCAGATTGCATAAAAAATCTTTTACATGATACAACCAGTTTTTTGCATTATGTTTTTCGACACAGTCATATAATGTATAATAGCAATGTTGAATAATACAATTATTATGGTGCAGTATTTTTTTCCAGAACTTAACTATGTTGAACATTCTTTGGTACAGCAGAGGACAGCGTCCTAATTCAGAATAAACTGCTTCATTACAAGTTGACCTTTTAACTCCCAAGATATGTTTACAAAAATCAAGATGAAGTTTCTCAATATTAGGTACTTTGAGTGAACCCCATACCTCAGAAGCATAGTTAATGACACTGCCAACAAAGCAATCAAACAATGATAGCAAAGTATTATGATTAAAAAACATGTTTCTAATATTTTTTTTCAATACAAATAATGCCTTCCTGCCTTGCTCAGCAAGTTGTTTCTCAGCTTTAGAAAATTTATTATTGTAGTAAAAAATAATGCCAAGATAAGCAAACTGATCTACGATGTCAAGTGGTTTACCATAAATATACCATTTTTCGTTTTCTTTTACCCTTCCACCTTTTCTAAAAACAACAATCTTTGACTTATCAACATTAATGTGTAATTTCCATGTGCTACAATAATATGTTAATTCATCCAAAAGTGATTGAAGACCAGCAATTGTTTCTGAAAAACTCACCACGTCATCAGCATACATAAGAAGGAAAAGATTCAGTGATGAAATTTCAAATGGTACACATTCAGAATTTAAAACTGTATCATTAATTTCAGCAAGATTTAAATCGAGGAAGGAAGTAATTGTTGTAATATGCGTAGCTGTACATTTTTTTTAAATATTTGATTTACTTTTAAAAGTTTAAGAATTAAGATATATAAAATGCCCTGCGCTACACACTTTTTAGCTCACCTGAGCTGAAAGCTCAAGTGAGCTATTCTGATCACATTTTGTCTGTCGTCCGTCTGTCCGTCCGTCTGTCCGTCCGTCTGTCCGTAAACTTTCCACATTTTCAACATCTTCTCAAGAACTACTGGGCCAATTTCAACCAAACTTGGCACAAATCATCCTTAGGCAAAGGGGATTCAAAGTTGTGAAAATTAAGGGCCACACCCGTTTTCAAGGGGAGATAATTAGAAATTAATGAAATATCTCGAGAAATTTTCAAAAATCTTCTTCTCAAGAACCAGAAAGCCAGGAAAGCCGAAATTTGTGTGGAAGCATCCTCAGGTAGTGTAAATTCAAAGTTGTGAAATTCATGACCCCCGGGGGTAGGGTGGGGCCACAATGGGGGGTCGAAGTTTTACATAGGAATATATAGAGTAAATCTTTAAAAATCTTCTTCTCAGAAACTAATCAGCTAGCAAAGCTGAAATTTGTGTGGAAGCATCCTCAGGTAGTGTAGATTCAAAGTTGTGAAAATCATGACCCCTGGGGGTAGGGTGGGGCCACAATGGGGGGTCGAAGTTTTACATAGGAATATATAGAGTAAATCTTTAAAAATCTTCTTCTCAGAAACTAATCAGCCAGGAAAGCTGAAACTTGTGTGGAAGCATCCTCAGGTAGTGTAGATTCATAGATGTGAAAATCATGATCCCTGGGGGTAGGGTGAGGCCACATTGAGGGGGGGGGGGGTGTTAAAATTTTAAATAGGAATATATAGAGTAAATCTTTAAAAATCTTCTTCTCAGAAATTAATCAGCCAGGAAAGCTGAAACTTGTGTGGAAGCATCCTCAGGTAGTGTAGATTCAAAGTTGTGAAAATCATGATCCCTGGGGGTAGGGTGGGGCACAATGGGGGGGGGGGTCGAAGTTTTACATAGGAATATATAGAGTAAATATTTAAAAATCTTCTTCTCAGAAACTAATCAGCCAGGAAAGCTGAAACTTGTGGGAAGTATCCTCAGGTAGTGTAGATTCAAAGTTGTGAAAATCATGACCCTTGGGGGTAGGTTGAGGCCACATGGGGGGGGGGGGTGTTAAAGTTTTACATAGGAATATATATAGAGTAAATCTTTAAAAATCTTCTTCTCAGAAACTAATCAGCAAGATGATTCTTTATAATTGTTAAGACTTTGGCTCCAGGACAATTCTTCGGCCTCACAAGAAGGTTCAGAGTTTGATGTAGCTAAATATCCCATATATAAACAATTGTAAAGGATCTTTTTGAGAACTGCAATACTCAACATGTGATATGACTATAAAATTGAAGAAGGCAGCTATTTTTTCATTAGAATCTTTTTGTATTACTGTTTTGAGTTATTGCCCTTGATTTATTGATTCTTGATTATTTTAATTAATGCATCCACTGTTAACCAATTATTGTGATGATTATTTTTATACAATAATAAATATTCAATGTATATAAGTTGTTCTGCATAAGTAGTTTTGGGTTAGGCCGGATTAGTTTGTTTATTTTTGATTTCCAATTTTTAGATACTATGAATTATTTTAGGCCGGCACATATATAGGGACAGTGTATATTGCATTGCGACGAGCGACTGTTTGGGGTAAAACTTGTCAAGTACGGAAAGATTGAGGGTGTGGACATCCCAGCTCTGTCTAATCTTCGTGTTTTTCTAACCTACGATACAGAGTGTGCGGTCCTTCCTGCACTGTATCGCATTAATACAAGTGTGCGGTCATACCTGCTTGTCTTGGTGGTGGTTGCGGCGGAGCACTAGTGTATGGTCATCCCTTCTGGTGTTCTGGCCTTTCTAGCGCAAGTGTGCGGTCATCCCTGCTTGCGTTATCTCTGCTTGCGTTAACGGTTGGTACCTGCGAGTTGCGTAGGTGTGCGGTCATCCCTGCCTGCGTAACTTTGAGTCCCTATATATGTGCAGGAGCGGTGATTAAAGTCTGCTCTTGTAAATATTGGCAGCAATCAGGGCTATCCGAGTTCCAAGGGGGGAAAATGGATTTTATTTATACAGGATCTACATGTATTATTGTACATTGTCCAGATTGTTTGTATTATGACTCCATTAAGCTGACTTTATCATACCTATTGTTCCTCAGGTGAGCGATGTGGCCCATGGGCCTCTTGTTTGTATAATGAGAGAGAGAGAGAGAGAGAGAGAGAGAGAGAGAGAGAGATCTCCATTTATCAGAAATCGATTAGAATAATAAGAAATTGATTGTCTATTAATCTGCTTCTTTTACATATCGATTATTTTTCTTTATGTCTTACGTTTGTTTTTGCCAACCAACTCCGTGGTTTTAGAAAAATATCTGCAAACTGTAAGTCGAAAAATGAAATGTAATTATATGGATAATATCACCCCCCCCCCTTTTTCTTCCCGAATCCACTTGATACCCCTTGCAGTAATGTGTTATGTCGAAACGATTCATGTTAAGCGATCGGTTATAAAAATGAATGCATTTTTTTTTAAATTTTGACCTCGATGTGTAATCACTATTAAATAGATATAATAAATCCCACTTTTGTGCAAACATTACATGAAACTAGTCCTACATGTAAGTAAATTTTAATAATCTTTTAAGACAGATTTTAAATGATTATGATCCCAATGCATAATGATTTTTTCAGAATTCAGATTTTATGTTTTAACAGTGTATTTCCCCGACGTTTACATCTATTTATTCCTAGGCCCCAACACATATACACAGGTGGTCAGTTTTCACACCTTGACACAGTCACCCGGCCGTGTGTATAGTCTGAGCCTTTCTGTTAGTTCCGGGTTTTTCGTTGTTCCCAGACACACAAACGATTTTTTTCTATAGACATACACAAAGAAGGAGACAGTACACTGTCGATATAAAATATTACTTTTTAGCGTTGATTTTTTCAAGACAATCAATGAATAACGAACTTCAAATCATTTGAATCCATCGACATTATCCCGAAACTAAAGATAAATACATACTTAATATGTAGATTTAGCCGCTGTCAACATTACTACATGTTACCGGTAGTACTTTATCTTAATACTAAAATATTCGTACGTTAGCATGGAGAGAGAGAGAGAGAGAGAGAGAGAGAGAGAGAGAGAGAGAGAGAGAGAGAGAGAGAGAGAGAGAGAGAGAGAGAGATTTTATAGAAGATTTGAAATGTTTGCTATGATACAATATACTGGTTTCAGTAAATGAAGAAAAGAACAGAAAAAAACCGAAAGATCGTTTTAAAGTCCGAACTTTTTTACCGGGTGGTAAATCTCAGGTGAGGGCGGGGTTCAATTACTAGAGGTGTGAAAGCCTCCGGGGCTGGAAGTCTACCTGCGATCGTGAACGCTGCTAATCACTATACACAGGAAGCAAATATTACACAAGATATAAATAATTAGTCAGAATTCGTCATAGTTTGAATATCTTTTTGTTTTAATGACCATACGAAACGATTTTATACGGAAATGTCGTCCGAGCACGCATGTAAAGCACAATTTAAAAAATTTAGTAAACTAATTCTGCTTTAAAGATTTAACTCAGTTCATTGTGTTTATAGCACTTGACATTGTTTAAGACGTTAATTTTAACAAATATAATTGTATAAGAAAACCATACAATCAGTAAAAATATTAACTTGAATGTAAAGGCAGCCATTATACGATGACAACTAATGGAGTTCGTTTTCCATGGAGTGACGTTTTCATGCAACAAGTTCCAATTGAGTGTATAATCAGTAAATACAGCTTTAATAGCTCATAAGTTTGTTTTAAAAAAGAAAATTTTGTATGCATGTTTTGGGCTGCATGCTCATTCATCGTCGTGAAATGTATTAGGTCATATACATTCAACATGATTCAAAAATAAATTGCGTATTTTCAATTACTGAATAATAAAACTATTTTTCTCATTTATCCGACCCTTACACAATTAACTTATTACGGAAAGAGAAAATAAACATGTTTGCCTATTAATTAAGGTGTCGCTTATAATTGAAGAGATGCTAAAATTAAATTGTGATGCAGCAAAAATATTGCGCGGGGAGGGGGGGGGGCTTATGTATGCCTTCCTGACTTTGGAGGGGAATAGTTTCATGAGAGAGAGAGAGAGAGAGAGAGGAGGGATGGAGGGAAGGAGGGGGTATATTTTTTCTTATTAAAACTGTTACTACATGTATATCATGGCAACATTCTTAGCTAGGCAAGAGAAGATACATGTAGATGTATAACATGTGTTGATAATGAACCGTGTTCAAATGGTGGATGTATTGATGAACAATCGAGTGAACGAAAATCAACCCGAATACGACAATCAAGTCGATGCCACTTACCTGAATGATGCACCATCAACTAGTACAAATGACTTTGTCTTATTTGATAATGTGCTACAAAATGTACCAAAAGAATTTTATATTGAAAAATTATTACAATTATCCTCAAGCAATGAACAGATAATTATTGAATATAGAGCACTCTTGTGTACAAGAGCAAAAACCATTGAAGGGTGTCCAAAGGGAAACCTCATTCAACGCAGAACCACCAAAGGTAACCCAAGCTCAGTAAGATATGCAAAAGACTGCTATGCCCTTTATATGTTTTGTAATGGTGATACTTCCCATCTTACTGACGTTTTTGACAAAAAGCATGACCCGTCAGATACGCCAAAATCACTTAACATAGATCTACACTGCCTGACACAAACTTTGTTAGAACGTGTACGTGAACTTGAATCAACTGTCTCCAATACAAGCAAGGTCATCAAAAATATGCAAAAAACGATATCAGACCTAAAGTCCAAAAACACTGCTTTAACAGCTGATATCGATAAAGTAAAAAATGATTTCGAAGCTCATTCAATAACGTGTGAAACGTTTCGTAAAACCACAAATTCACGACTTAAATGTGTTGACGGTCTTGATTCCACGGAAGAACATGCCAAATCACAAAGAGTCGACAACGAATTATTAAAATTATCAAAAATTTGTCAAAATCACCAAAAACAATTATCAGAATTAAAATTCCAAAAGTCATTTGCTGCTGTCGTTTCCCCGCCGAAGGCCCCTACTACCCGTCTTCAGACCAGTGACAGTACTTCGCGGTCCACTGACCATTCACAAAATCCACCTGAAAACAATACGCCAGGTAACGGTATAAATACTACAACACTGGGGAATTCCCCACATCGTGTACAGGACTCTTCTGGGGCAAATCAAATTAACATGCAAGTAAAGAGGGTCACTGACTTACAGCAGTCTCCGAAAAAAACATAAAACAATGAACAACAACCCGAAACAATTAAAAGCACACCAGATCAACAAATGAACGAAAACAAACTTCCGATTCCGGTGCACATCTCACGAGAGAAAATTGTACCTATGAAAACTGAATCAAAAAAAATTAACAAACCAAACACAGAAAAAGCAAATGATAAACGGGATGTATTCCTTGGAATAACACATCGGAGGCGCAAAAACGCCCAATTTTACCTTACAGGAATTGATCGAGAAACCACTAGAGACGGTATTATTAACTATGTCCGAGATAGGGATATCCGTGTAACATATCTTTCTCTATTCCAACCAAAGTATAATCCGGACTGTTTATCAGCAAAAATCCACATTCCGGAAGAAAACCGTGAAACTATCAATATGCGATCATTTTGGCCTCGCGGAGTCAAATGCCGACCATGGATAAACGCCCATGAGAGACAGCAAGGTTGCGAATCAGACGATGTAAAAAAATAAACTTTTTGTTTAGCCATGAACATACATAAAGAGTACGCAATGCACATTGATCTTTTGTTTATCATGTTGTTTTCAATTTTGAATTGGAATGTAAGAGGTATTATGTCCTCTAATGTTTGTTTGACAAATTTATTACGTTTAACAAAGTGTGATGTCGCTGTAATCTCAGAACACAAACTACCTGAAAATTGTTCAAAATTTTTAAACAGTATTGATCAAAGTTATATCAGTACAGCAACATTTGAAAAATCGTTAACCAATGGGGATAAAGGCAAAGGAGGTGTAGCTATATTATATAAAAGATCCCTAGAATTTTACACATCATTGGTTAACACAAACTCAAACAGAGTCATTGGTATGTGTTTAAAAACGCCAAACCATGTACCATTGTATATTTTTGGTGTGTATTTACCATCTGAAAATGATGTAGATAAATATAGAGAAGAACTAAATGTACTTCACGACTTGTATACAATCTATTCTAATCATGGCCATGTTATTTTTGCTGGTGACATGAATGGTAGCCTTCAACAAAAAGATGTTGAAAGAACAAATGCCTATAAATCAGCAGAACTTGTAACATTTTACAGAAAAAACAACCTGTTTTTTCCTTTTCATAATGTTGAACAATGCAAAGATGTATATACTTTTATACCATGTAAAACAATGTTAGACTACACATTTGTCAGTGAATCGTTGAAGAACCACCTAGTAGATTATGATATTATTCACGAAGGTGTAATATCAAACACGTCAGACCATTTACCTGTGATCGCTAAAATTGAGATTGTAGAGAACCCCCATATCCTATTACCAAACACCACTAAGTGGCCCGCATGGCACAGGATATGTAAGGACTCAAAAAAATCATATTGTAATCAACTGCAAATAGAGTTAAACCAACATCTTCCACCAGAGAAAGATGAAATGTCACTGAATGAAATAGATTTTTACACTACAACAATCGTAAATGCTGTAATAAAAAGTACTATTCTAACTATCCCAACGTGTTCCTATAATCCTCATACCAAACCCTACTGGAACACTACAGTTAAGGAGGCGCATAAACGCGAAATGGAATCCAGAATAAAATGGGTCAAGGAAGGAAAACCTCGAGGAATGCAGCACCCATCTTATGCAGAGTATAAACGTAAAAAAAAGACATTTTCGACAATGCCAAGAAAGCGCTTCTGAAGAATACATGAAACAAACTTATGAAGACATTGACAACGCTGCAGGAATCGACATTCGCTTATTTTGGAAACTCATTCGTCGTCAAAAACCACGTCAATCAAAAATATATCCAGAAATACAATTTGCAGATCGGACTGGTAACACACCAGAAAGCGTTGCTTCGGTATTTGCTGAATACTTTTCCACAATATATCAAACTGAACAAAATTATACCTTTGATAATGATTTCTACAACAGTATCATCAATGAATACAATAATATTAAATCCCAAGAGACTCAAAATTCTATTTTCTGTCCGGATGACCGCATTACGGAAAAAGAAGTTCTTGACTCAATTTCACTATTAAAATCCAAAAAAGCTCCTGGACCAGATAAAGTACAGTCAGAACACCTAATACACGGAAAAGAAGTTCTGTCTAAATACTTATGTGTCTTGTTTAATAGTATATTAAATCTAGGCCAAATCCCCTCTGGTTGGAAACAAGGCTTTATTGTCCCAATATATAAAGGTGGAAATAAACCAAAAACATCTCCGGATAGCTACCGACCTATCTCATTACTATCGACTTTATTTAAAGTTTTCGAAAAAATTATCCACACTAGGATTATGGACACTTTATCTAACGAAGAATTATTTCCTAACCCCCAGCAACAGGGCTTCCGTAAAGGCTTAAGTTCTATAACTGCAGCTTTCAACCTTCAAGAAACAATACATCATTACATCGAAAATGGATCTCATGTATATACCTGCTTTTTAGACAGTCGGAAAGCATTCGACACAGTTTGGAGAAAAGGTTTACTGTACAAACTCAATAATATAGGAATAAAAGGAAAGCTATGGATGCTAATAGACGACTGTCACATCAATACTAAAAGTGCAGTGATTGTAAATTATCAACAGTCAAAATGGTTTCCTGTAGAACAAGGAATTCGTCAAGGAGGCGTCTTATCGGGTTTTCTATATACAGTTTTCATTAATGACTTACTTAACGAGCTGGAAGTCATAAATAAGAACTTCGGAATCAATAGAATCAAATCATCAACCCCAGCCCTTGCAGACGATATTGCTTGTCTATCTTCAAACCCATACTCACTTCAAACCATGCTTAATACAGCGTACTACTATTCTTGCAAATGGAGATTCTCTTTCAACGCTGGAAAATCATGCATAATAGTGTTTGGAAAAAATCCCAAAACTAACTTCACGCACCAATGGTTAATTGGAAACGAAATTATACCTATACAAAAAGATTATAACCATCTTGGCATAATCCAAAACTGCAATTTTAAATCTATTACTAGAACAAAAGAAGCATGCGACAAAGGCCGGCGCTCATATTACGCAATAAAAAATTTGTCGTCTGGAAACTCTAACCCAGTAACTCTTGTGAATCTTTACAAAAAAGTAGTATTACCCTCTACACTTTATGGCTGTGAAATTTGGAATGAACTTAAACTACAGGATTATCAATTATTAAATAAATTTCAACACTTTATTGTCAAAGACATTCAAGGCCTGAAAACATCAACACGATCGGATATGTGTGAAAGTCTAGTAGGTCTAAGACCCATCACATCAGAAATTGATAAAAAGAAATTACTGTTTTTTGAAAAACTGTGTAATTTTTCCCATGACATATTAGTAAAAAAAATATTCCTCTTCAGACTGTTTACATATTTGAACGACAAGCAAGATAAATCGTTTGGATATGTTAAAGATATATTCTCAATTCTTCACAAATATTCTTTAGAACAATATCTTACTTCTTATTTGGAAACAGGTATCTTCCCGAGCAAAACCGAATGGAAAAAAATGATAAAGTCGGAAATCTTCCGTTACGAAAGTCACCAATGGACTAATCGAACAATTCATGATTCGGACTTTACAAGATTTATTATACTCCATAATGGAACAGGCTTACCAAGAATCTGGAAATTTGCGTGGTCGGCACAACAAAGTAATATAATCAAAGTTATAACAAAACTCTGGACTATTACCCCTACAAAAAATATAAGCACCTGTCAACTATGCAACACTCAATACACAGACATTTTTAAGCATGTTGCTTGTAGTTGCGCGTACTTCTCCACAAACAGGGACATTTTCTGGAGTGATATAATTAACTTCGATCTGGGCATTTGTGCTGAACTTTGCGCTCTTGACGAGGAGGAACTGTACTCATATCTATTGGGTAAAATCCCAGCCACCCCATTATCGGAACAAAATGAAAAAGAACTCATACTTTTATGTGGAAACTATCTTATTAAGGTATTTGCATTATATAAAAGAACAGTCAATGATACACAGTAGTCCTGTACATATATATATATTTTTATTACTATCGTTGTAATTTTTTTTTTTTTCTGTAACCACCTCATTGAATTTATTTAGCACGATATATTTCACCTTTCAATTATAATATTCACATTTTCACACTTGTTAAAACATGTATATATATATATATATTTTTGTATCTCTTTATAAATATTTCATAATTGTTGTATAATATGCATGTTTGATTTTGTTCAATAACATACATTCCATGTACTCTCTGAAAAGAGGAATAAAATATTGAATGAATGAATGAATTGAATGAATGAACATGATTCAAAAATAAATTGCGTATTTTCAATTACTGAATAATAAAACTATTTTTCTCATTTATCCGACCCTTACACAATTAACTTATTACGGAAAGAGAAAATAAACATGTTTGCCTATTAATTAAGGTGTCGCTTATAATTGAAGAGATGCTAAAATTAAATTGTGATGCAGCAAAAATATTGCGCGGGGAGGGGGGGGGGGGCTTATGTTTGCCTTCCTGACTTTGGAGGGGAATAGTTTCATGAGAGAGAGAGAGAGAGAGGAGGGATGGAGGGAAGGAGGGGGTATATTTTTTCTTATTAAAACTGTTACTACATGTATATCATGGCAACATTCTTAGCTAGGCAAGAGAAGATACATGTAGATGTATAACATGTGTTGATAATGAACAGTGTTCAAATTCAAAAGTATATAATTAAAAGTACCGTAATAGGGTGAACTATAATTTGAGCACTGTTCGTTATCACCATATTTCATTTTTAATTTAACACAATACTTATTTTGATATCAGCGACTGGTGGGGTGGGGGGGGGGGGGGGGTTGAGGATTTATAAATGTTTAACATGTTTAATATCCGACTTGATTTAAAATAATAAAAGAAAACCGCATCTAAAATGATTAATATAAAGAGTTTTTCGTTTATTCATACATGTTATGTTTTAAAAGTATATATTTCAAATGGATTTAATAATCTAAAGACCACAAATACCCTTATAAGGGAATTACATAATATCTTGAACAAGGTGTCAGACTGACAATTTACAAGGTTTAATATTGGGACATTCACACCTTTTGATCTACTGAAAGTATGTATACTATACACAGATACTGACTCGCTGATTTTCCTGTGAAGTAAAACTTCAAAGACATTTTAAAGTCCAGACCAGTTATCTTCTCTCTTTGAAAAAAAGTCAGTATATTGAGCAATATGGTGGAATTTTTTTTACCGTTAAAAAAGTTGTCCCTCCTCCACATATATGTTACATTAAAGTTTTAAAATTCAGATAATTTAAAACTATCTATAAATTGTAATTCATAGTTTTAAATTCTCTTAATTTTAAAACTTCAATGAAACATATATACTAATATTTATTTGACAATATTCAATTTGATTAAATGAAATTCATTGTAAAAAAAACCAACTAGATTTTTAGTTAGTAAAACATTGATTTTGAAATATATAAAAATATTTCCCCCTTTTTATTGAATAAGTTGCTATATTTTGTGTGATAATTGGATTCCGAGTTTTTAGATTAACACATGCGTGGATCGGAGGATTGGGGGGGGGATGTCAGAGGATAATTTATTTGTTTTAAACTCACATAGTACAACTATCCAAAATATGTCTTAGCTCCCCCAGAAAACAAGTATCCCTGCCCTTTCCTTGGAAATAATTCTGACCGCACATATAATTATATATGAACTTAAAGAAATAGAAGCCCATTTTCTCTCTTGTAAACAATAGGAAAGAATCAAATCAAATCCAGATTTTGGTCTCAGATAAAGTAAATATTAAATTCATTGTTTAAAAATAATAACTTATAAAAACATACTAGGTACAGTGGGTTACAGTGGTGTACAGTATTTGTCAGTACCCTGTACAGTGGTGTACAGTGGGGTACAGTGCTGGTCAGTGCCCCGTACAGTGGTGTACAGTGAGGTACAGTGCTGGTCAGTGGGTAGGTACTGTGCTGTCCAGTGGAGTACAGCAGAGTACAGTGGCTCTGTACAGTGGGGTACAGTGTGGTACAGTAGCTCTGTACAGTGGGTGTACAGTGGATTTACAGTAGGGTACAGTGGTTATACAGTAGATGTCAGACAATGTCAGTCAATTTTTGGGAATATCAGTGGATTTTGAATTCAGTAGTGATAATTGGAGAACAACTAATTTAAAAGTAAAATTTTAGAATTTATTGTCTAATATTAACTATCCCTCTCCTAGTAAATATGATTATGTTTGTTAAATCTGAGTTAACCTCAGAACCTGTTTATGCCTTTATAATATCAAGTACATATGCATATATTTTTTACTGATCACCTTTGCAGCCAACTGGTGTTCTATTTAATATTCTCTCATGGTGCAAAGAATCCTGATAATGTAACTTAATATTACAGATGTTGACCGTGAAGAAATTGTCCAGATGTCTGATCGTGGTTGGAGACAGTGGAGGAGTTCAATGGAGGAATTGGGGATGTAAGCAGATATGCATTTAAGAGAGCTCAATGGTCGTTGCCATTTTTAGACTGTAATGATCTCCTAATGAAGAAGAGCTATATATAGAAATATGCTGTTTGGCAGAATAGATAGAGAGAGTAAAGTCATGACGGGTTACAGTGCTGCTATCCTGAAAGTTGACAAGGATAGGATAGGATAGGATGCAGGATACACGATACATGATAGAAATATAAAAGTTAAGTTCTATCCTATCCTATCCTATCCTATCCTGCATCCTGTAGCCAATCAGATTCGAGTATAAATTTCAGAGGTATTTTGCGAAACGAAAATTGGCTAAGCAATGTATTTTCAATGTCAATTTAATACGTTTTACAAGTTAAACCATTTAAGAATAATTATAAAATCAAGAACGCGGTGCAAAAACATAAATGCGCGCTAAAATTTCAGCGCTACATCTTTGTCAATTCGTACGCAAGTACGTACGGAGTTACTGCGAGAATTCGTTGCAACATTTGACAACGTCAGAAATAGATTTCTGTATTTACTTCATTTAAAGTCTGCAAATTAATAAAAGCTTGAATTTATAAACGACTAATTTGGCATTTTAAAAGATAAACATGTATACAAGAATCAGATATTGATTCACGTTTCATATAATTTCTTCGATGCCCAATAACAGGGACGCATATTTCTGTCCGATATTAACCTGAACATATCGAATTAATAAATGTTAGCTAGCTATACATGCTTAAGAATTTATACTTTAAAAATAACTCCGAGTGGTTTAACTATAAACGATATAAACTTCCTGAAGGAATTATTTTTATTCAGATCGTGTTTACATTTATCGCCGAACGAATCGCTCGAATAATGAGAATTACGCTCAGTTATATGTGATAAGAAAATAATTTGGTAAAAATATGTGACTAAACAGTTCCTCAATAAGTGCATCGAAGTTATTTATCTGTTTTTTTATGCATAAATATAATTAAATCAAAAATCTAATCGCTTACCTGTTTGTTTACGTTATTGTGTCCATCCCGCGTACGATTTAATTTTACCGTAGCACAGGTAAGTAAGTAATCCCGCTCGATGAATATTCGGTTTTAAGATTTAATTATTCATTTTGAGTACTACATTAATTGATAAAATCATTTTATTTTTTAATTTCGTTTCATTTAACTTGCATTCCTATATTTTGAAAGTATGGGATAGGATAGGATAGGATAGAGCTTATTCGCAGGATAGGATGCAGGATACAGGATATAGGATAGGATAGGATAGTTTTGTCAACTTTCACGATAGCAGCACTGTATCAGGTATTTGATAAATTAATAGTACATAAACTACCGGGTACTTTCGTTTGGTATCACTGTGATTAGTTTATTTTTCATGGATTTCAAGGGTATACTCTTTCATATCAACAAATTAAAACCCCCATACAATAAGGTTAAAGCTAGTGTATTATTCCATTTACGAGGATTGTCCCAAAATAGCGTAGATATGACATATAACTTAAAATCTGTTCACTGCAATTTCATTAGACTTCATAGTTTTCTTCAATGACCCATTTGCAAACAATACTGAAAAATTTAAATTTGTACTTTATTTAATTCTTGAGAAAATGAAGAATTAGTAATAACAGGTTTTGTCAGGCGGCGCAATGTGCGACGTCAGAAATTTCCAGTGTTTACATTGTTGCTAAAACCCTCCATAAAAACCATAGTTAACGTTACGATAACATTTACGTTTTATTTCCGAAAATGTCTTGGAAAAAATATGTTCTTTGAACGTGTACCATGAGTGAACATTCAACATACATTTTGATTTTTAAAAAAATATTTTATTAGTCTTAATGATCTGACGACTCCAAAATTGCCCTGTATGACTTGTTGTCTAACGTCCATCTTACCGCAATGTGTCGTTCAACATTTTGACGTCCATTGATATTGGTCAGTGTTTCTTTTTTCCACCTATTCTCATCATGCTCGTCTCAATAATTCCAATGTTGTAGAACTTCTTATTCACAAAAAGCATTTCGAATCAATTTTGTTACTGTAATTTGATCTACTAGAAAAGCCGATTAGGATTGGTTTCAAGGTTTTTGCAAAATTTTATCAGATACTGCTGCGCCACCTTAAACGCTGACGTCGTGATTTTATTACGAGTTAACTCTTCAACATGTTGCAAAACGTGCTATAAAATATTTAAAAGTTTTGTTATAGCCGAAAAATTTTTTGAGTAAATAATATAATTATTAAGTAAAATATATGTATCTTTTATTTTAATTTTTCATTCAAAAAGTACTTTTCCTCGCAATTTTCATTTCATTATGTTCATTTAACTTTTTTTCTGACATTGCGCCGCATATGAAATTTCTGATCTGACATGCTTTTTATTTTACTGACTCAATATCAAACAATATATGATTTTAAAACATTATTTGAATGCAAATTACTTGAACCTTTTATGGCACAAATCTCATCTTTCTGTGTCTTCAATTAATGAATAACGCCACTTGTCTACGCTATTTTGGGACAACCCTCGTATTGCTGACTGAAATCCTTAGTCCCAGAGATTATCACTATGCAATTTATTTTTTGTTATTTATTTTATTCTGTTTAATACTCTAAGCATTAGTGTGCCAATTGAAAGTAGGTCATTTATTTCAAAAGTTTGATTATTTTATCAGTAAATTCTAAATTCTATATTTTTTTTTAATTTTGAATGCCATGGAAATCGAACTAGTTGAATAAACCCTGAATTGTCCCAGCCCTAGTCTTTGTAAACCATAAATTGTACATCCTAAGAAATCCTTGTGTTTGAATGTCACAACAGTTTTTAGATATTTCTCTATGTATAAGTACTTAAGTTGATGCTATTTCCCATCTTTTAGGTCATTCATCTATGATCGGGACATTTTCTGGAAAAATAGAAAACTTTTCAAAAAGATCGAAATCCTGTCGCACATGTACTTTGTCTCCTAATTCCAAATCAACACCTCCTCCATATGATTGCAGTATCAACTGGAACGGAAAGTTCTACGAAGGCCATGGAGAGTGACATGATATTTGAGATGGTGAAGGATGAGAATGATGAGTCACCCCTGCGAGATGATCATGAACAATTCATGATTTTCCTTGAATGATTCATGAATCATATTCATGAAATGTTCATGAACAGTTCATGAGGATCCCATGAACTTATTATTGGACATTTTAAAGTCATGAATTTTTGTTCATGAAAAAATGTTGATGAATATTCATGAATATAATTTTTCATGAATAATTCATGAACAGTTATATTCATGAAGCTTCATCATTTGATGAATGTCCAATAATAAGTTCATCGGATCTTCATGAACTGTTCATGAATAAGTTTAATGAATCTTCATGAACTGTTCATGAATATCACTATGAATTTTAATCATGAATAATTCATAAATAAAATTCATGAACTATATTCATGAAAATTCTTACCTTCTACATTTTGTATATAAAAAGGTAAAATTTCCTAAAAAATCAAATATGAAATACTTTATTATAATAGATTGAAGAATAATGAGACAATATCTTAATTATCACATAATTCTTATGTACTGACTATCACTTTAAATAATCAGCGAGTTTAATAAAGTTGTTTTAAAAAAACAACAGGTAATGATATCAATACTAACTCATTAGCTTTAAAGGAATGTTACAATATTAGAATTGACATACAAATATGCAATGATTTGAAATATAAGCGACATTAGAATATGATTACTAGTTGATAACTATCAATATGTTCTTTATGAAATCTTCCTTTGTTGCATCTTCCTTGCCTCTGCTCATGTTGATTTCACTTGTATTCCATATATTGCAATGTGCATTTATTGCATGGTAGGTAAAATGCTCCATCCTTTAAATGATTATTTTCTACAAACCCAGAGTGTCTTGGTGACAATACTTCTTGGTGGCAATTCTTCAGGCTTCACATATAGCCCCTTTGGTGGCAGAAGAGTTGTACCTCTGTACTGTACAAAAATAATATGACAAATAGCAGTATAATTATGACATGTCGTTTAAAACATTTGGAACATCAACTAATCATTCAATCATCTCATTTAATTCTTATTTCAAATATTTTTATCAAATGATAATGCTGAAATTGCACTAGAGCTTAAGAATGAGAGTGCCTACCCTAGAAAAAGCGATATCATGCCTGCTGTTCAATCCATTTCAATGTATCTATATACTCGAATAAAATACTTCTTTAATTTATTACGATGAAACTATAACTGTTTTCAAATTTGTAAATGATACTGGCCATTCTATTAGAAATTTTCAATTACTTGCAATAGCATTTATTTATTACTTACTGAAATTTATGTTCAATGATCACTATCTTTAGGGCTGTCCAATATTCTGGTTTCACCACGGGCCCTGGAAGTTATTGTAAATATATTGCATGTGCATGTATAAAAAAGTAAGGGTAGGACACTCTTTTTGGGGCGAAATCGGGTTTGACGAAGTCTGGGCGTTCCTCAAACGAAATTTCGCGATAAATCGTTCAAGTATACTTTACTTACGACATATGTATACATTCGTTCCGCTCCAATGCTGTTACGTCGAAGAAAAAGGTGTTTTAAACATCCAAGTGCCTAAGAATTTCGCTAGACTGGTTTACATCCGGTTTAATCGCAGTGAATCGAAAGATAAGTTCTGATTGGTTAATAATAAAATAAATCTGCTCGTCAATAAGGTGGCGAAACTGATAACAATTTATGGTGAGTATGTATCAAATGTTTGAAAGGAGTTATGCATATAGATACTGGGTAGTTTGGCCTTTCAACAATGAAATGCGAGAATAATGAAGAAGATTGACAAATATCGATAAGAAATTAAAGAACTTATTTCATTATTGACCAATCAGAACTTACCTTTCAATTTACCTTTCGATTCACTGCGATTAAACCGGATGTAAACCAGTCTAGCGAAATTCTTAGGTACTTGGATGTATAAAAACACCTTTTTCTTCGACGTAACAGCATTGGAGCGGAACGAATGTATACATATGTCGTAAGTAAAGTATACTTGAACGATTTATCGCGAAATTTCGTTTGAGGAACGCCCAGACTTCGTCAAACCCGATTTCGCCCCAAAAAGAGTGTCCTACCCTTACATTTTTATACATGCACATGCAATATATTAACAATAACTTCCAGGGCCCGTGGGTTTCACTGCATAATTCTTGAGTAAATAAAAATTTGTATTAACTCAAATGACATCAGCATATAACTTTACCTTGTAATTGCACCGATTTAGGTATATCAAATGTGTAATTTATTATCAATTATGTAGTTAAAACTTATAAGTTAGTCAAAAAAGAATTTCACTACAAATTAAAAACCGCCATTTTGAAATGTTTGAAAAAATGAACAAAACTTAATCTTACGTTTTGACTCCCTTATAAAAGTTATTTCAATATACATGTATACATACTATATTACCTTTAATACCATTACTTTGAACTACATCTGCTGCATTATCTTCTTGCATGTTCCATGCTTTAATATAATTAATCCATCGCTCATGTTGAAGATCCGTCTGCTTTCATTCAAAACGCGTAATCACTGGGCGGAAGTGACGTAATAGAATCAAAACAACTCGCTGACTGTGTATTCTGAGACTCTTTCATTTAGTTAAATAATTTTTTTAACATATGTTAATAATAATCAAAAAATATCTTTAAATGAAACTAATTATAAAATGCTTAAGTTTTCATTATTATATTTTCAGAGATTGAAGGAACGTACGATTTAATATCGTTCGGTTTACACATGTTGTGTCTGTTAAACTTCAACCCCCTTCGTTTTTTAACCCTCAAGGTTTTGGAACTTAAAAAATAATTTACACCCAATTAAATATTCTTTCATACTTTATTTCTATAATTTGCATTAATGTTTTAAAGTAATATTTTCATTATTGCTTATTATTAATCTGTTAAGTTTATTGACAAATTGAAGTTCAGTGTGTTTTTGTAACGGAGGCGAATCGACATGACACCTCATAAACAATGGCGGACTCCTCGAAACTCGGAATATAGTAACGGTAGTTGTCTGAGTTTAAACAGCTAATCATAAATGAATTGTTGGAAGTTCTCAACGGAATATTTACGTAAAGGATTTGTAACTTCTTAGAATGAATCGCTTTCAAATATGTGCAAAGGTTCTAAACTCGACGGGGTCCAAATTTCAACCGAATGTGCTCGGAACATTTTCTCTGTCGTTCTCCCGGGAACAGACGCACTTCGTCTTGTGTGTATTTATGCTTCTATGATAGACTGACAACCTACCACGTCTTAAATAAACTTGATATACAATGTACTTCAAACAAGTTGGAATTCAACGTATATTAAATCTTTTTTCCAAAGAAATATGCAAAGTTTTAAATTATTTCACTTTTTCAGTTTAGTTTACAAGATTTTTAACAACATAAAACAGCCATAATGTATCATCTGCAAAGACTGATTATTCACTAATAAATTATGTCATTTTTAAAAAAAATATATAAATTGAACAATGAAGAAATTAAGCGTCAAATTTAGGATTTAGTAATGACCATTTGATCATGATCTCTGAGACCTTCGCTGTTGTCAATGAATTTACATGTTTCTTAGAATTGAATAAATTAAGTAACTATAATATATCACATCTTTCTTTTTCAAAATTAAAGATGCCACATTTATATAGGTGTTTGCATGAATATTCATGAATGTTCATGAAGACTATGTTTTAATATTAATATTTTAAGATGTATAATTTTTTTTTAAAAAGATAGTGTTCTGAATACTAGAGTAAACTATGTTATTTATTAAAGTATTTGAAATTAATTAAATATTTCGTAAATTAGAATTTCATGAAAATTCATGAATGTTCAATACCTAGAACTATTGAATACCAGGTATTTCCTGTATTCTTGTCTATTTATAATTTGTTCATGAATTACATTTTAAGAATATATTCATGAATAAAATTCATGAACCACCTTTATGAACCAGTTATGAACCAGTCATGAATACATCATGAAACTTCATGAACGGTTCATTAAAGTTCTTAAAATCATGAATTTCATCTCGCAGGGGCAGTGTTCGTATAGAGACAATAGTTGGTGATGAAGATAGCACAATGATTTCCAAACTTCGGACAAACATTGACACTAATATTAGTAAAACATTGGATGCTTATCATGTGACGGAAATCTTAAGGAACCATCTATACTTTGTGAAAAAATAACACACAACTTTAACTTTCAAAGTCATACAGTATCTTAAAAGATGTTTATACTACATCTTTGCCCAAATAAGGCGGGTGTTGCAAGGATAAGACAAGGATGTGCTCTTATCCGCTTCAATATATATGTTAGAGGTTTTTTTTTTTATAAAATTGTTGATAGCGTTCGTTCTGGAGCGGTAATTGTCAGCTTCATTATGTATGCTATATTGGTAATACATGTAATAATGGTGAGAGGTCTTTTGATTTGGTTGCATTATTTTGATAAGTTTGTTGATTTATTACATATACATGTAATGAGTTAAATGTCCAGTATAAATTTGATTAGTATAAAAAAAATTCATACCATAATATATGGTTGTAACAGTAATGGATGTTGTTCTACCAAATTGCTTAAAATTATAATCGGCAATTGTACTGTGCATTTTGTACATGATGTAATGCTGGGGCTCGTAACATAAAGACTACTTAAGTCTAAGACAGTGCTTAAGTAGGACTTATGTATATTCTTAGACTTAAGTCCGTAAATAGAAGAGTGCTTAGCTAAGACAATTTACCCAAAACTTAGGCGGCCGGTAGAGGTGACTTAAGTATGTAAAATTAAAAAAGGACGTTTGAAGACAGAAAAACCCTCAGCGATTTTAAAGACGACAATTGCCTCATATCAGTACATTGACTTAATGAAGAAATCATACTCAGAATATGTGAATTGCCTTATTGGAGAGGTAAGATGTAGAACAAAAGACAAAAAGAAATCACACTATATAGTTATATCAAGTTCTAACGGCATAGCAATATTACGCCACAGGAAGTCTTCGAGATTGACTAAAATAGTGAATATTTGTCATAACAAAGAAGAAACAACAATAAACTGAATATATCGCCAGATCCATCAATCTGAGCCTATTAAAAAAAATAGGTACATATGTTAATATATAGATTTATACTGGTGCCACCTTAAATGTTGTGTCTGTACATTTACATCTACTACCATCTGATATCAAAGATGTCATGCATGTTGTTTCTATAAAAATATGATTTTATTACCAATACATTCAGAGTTAAAAAAAATAATTATGAGGTACATGTAGCAAATCATAAATTAATTGTTAATATGTTTATACCAACTAGACTTATTTTGTTCCTACCTGGTATATTGTTATAAGGTGCAAATGGTTTAAAAATTTGTATTTTAACAGAGGAATTTCAAGTTAAGCAGAGGAAATTTGGGATTAAAATGAATCATTTTTTACTTTGTTGGTGAAATTTTTTAAGGTACTAGCTTTGTAATAAAGATATATCGTCGGAGGTCCTTAATTCGTTACGGTCCTTGAGTCGTGTCCCTTTTGTTTTCTTCGCGTATATCTCGAGATTAGATTCTAGGCTAGGCATTCCGTGAAAAAAAAATTTACTACGATATGTGACATCACTTCTTACTATACAGCAGCCGATAATGCGATCAAAAAAGGTAACATTTTTTATTTCAAATTTTATTTTCAACTATTGCTGAGATTTCTTATTCCCAAATAAAGTTACAGATGAAAATGGCCAAATACTCGTCTAAACCTAAAATTTAAGAATATAACAGCGGTTGTCTCTCTTCTTGACATCTAGTCAATGAAATTCATGTGATCTGATTTAAATATTCAAGGCTAAACAAGGATAATTTTAAGTTACGAGAAGTAAAGTTCCTTATAGCATTTGAAGTTTGTTTTGTGTTATTGTTAGGTTAATCCCGTTTCCAAAAAGAAACAATAACATAATGTATTCCCCAACAAATTTCACAAATGCATACAAAATGGTTAAAGAACATGAAAATTTCAATGAAAAAGGCATGAATGATATTTAAAGTGCCAAATGCTACTCTCAGAAATACAGTTTTTCATAAAGTTGACCCTGAGACTTCAGGTTTTTTTTAAAGCGTCCGGTGTTATTGTGTTACGGTTTATTAGGCTATATTGTACAATTTGTTATAACATATTTATAATCTATTTTCAAAATTTGCTATATTTGAAAATTTCAATGAAAAAGGCATGAATGATATTTAAAGTGCCAAATGCTACTCTCAGAAATACAGTTTTGCATAAAGTTGACCCTGAGACTTCAGTTTTTTTTTAAAGCGTCCGGTGTTATTGTGTTACGGTTTATTAGGCTATATTGTTCAATTTGTTATAAAATATTTATAATCTATTTTCATAATTTGCTATATTGTGCAATTCGTTATTGTTAGCATTATTTTCCATTATTAACTAATGTTTAGATTGTTTTGGCCCCATAGTTTTGTTTATATCCGACGTCACGACTCTAGGACCAGTTTTCAAAATGGCCTTCTCCGCTTCATTGGTGCTTAGAATGCTCACTTATTTGTTTATCAAATAAAAAATAATGAATACAGTGTAAAGTTTTACGAAGAAATAGATGTACTTTAGATATGCTATTAATAATTTAGTGTCAAAATTTTCATTAAGTGATTAAAGTGGAAGACATTCTTAGGGTAACGACTCATGGACCTCCGAGGATAATTATTGACTCAATGTTTATTGAACAAAATTAAACATTAAACATTAATTATTTTATCTACACTAGAATAATGATCATGGCAAGTGAAAATGGCACGAAATTGTAAAAACAGACTAGGGTAAATTCATACTGCAATATTTTTAAATAAAAGTCATTGACATATGAGTTTCTCCTTTTCCAGTGAAAGCGTAACATTTGTATATACCATGGAAACAAACATATTAACCTATTAAAAAATTGTTATATTCTGTTAGAAAACATGCAATGCTATTTGTTGAACCAATTTTTAAAATTGTCTGTCAATGATTATTTTGGTGTCAGTCCCATACTTCCTTAATTGAATTTTTTATCCCTAAACTGTATATTTTTCGTTTATTTCACAGATGTACAATATATGTAATTATCATTTATCTTTTATTATCAAATAATTCACTGTTATTTGAGTGACCTTTTGCAGGTGTATTATTTCACCTTAAACAGAACTTTATTAATTTTACAACGTTTTATATATAAACAAGTTCTTCACCTTATTTTAATATCTTGTATTGGCACGAATGCACGCGTAAGGTCATTATATTGAAGGAAGCCGGAGTGCCCGAAGAAAAACCTACGTGTCCACGCAGGCGGCATCCATATCCTGTCACATGCAACCATTCATTGAGGGTCACCGGGATCGAACTCGGGTCGTAGCGGTGAGAAGCTTATGAATTATCCACTGCGCTTGTTGGACACCACAACCTAATTTTGATTTTTTCTTTATTGATATTATACATATATCGAATATTAATTTTTAAAAAATGGTTCAAAGATCAAGTATGGGTTGCATACTTTATAAAAAGCATGCTTATTTCTAGTTAATAGTTCTATTTTATAAAATTGAAAAAGTTTCTCGTTTGGACTGCTGCATATGTTTGAAGCAATATGAGCTGCATTTTTCATGTTGATTTTTTCTTTTACTAAAATGTTCTTTTCTACTAAAATGACAAAAAAATATCATATTTTTAAATTTCTGTTAGCCATATGTTTGTGGAAAAGGCCGTTAAAAAGCCTCAAAACTTACATGTTCTAATATTATTGAATATTAAAATGGGAAAAAACTTATATATAAATTATGCATACGTAGTCGTTTATTGCCTGTAGCTTCTTTTTGTCCCTGACAACATCCAGTTGCAAAGTTGCACTTATCCCGGTAACATTTGCATTCAGACTGGCAGTCTTCTCCATACGTAGGGTAGATGCATTGTTCGGAGCAGTTGAGGCGATAATATCCGACTGGACACTCTAAAACAAATTTTGATTTCGCTATATATGCAGATTTAAATATTAGTTTAAATTAACACAGGTAGTGAAAGTCACATTTTCAAAATTGTGGAGCTTATATACATGTATAGATATTTTGATTTTTATATTTATAGTTGTCAATACCATTAAGCAGCTTTTTGTGAGAGCTCTTAGATTGATTTATGCCATATATATATTTTCTAAACAATTATATATCTTTAACTAAATGGTATAAACTATCCACGTTAGGAAACAAGGAACATACTTATGTTGATGTGTCTCTTCATTTCAGTCTATAAATTTTAGCACACCTACTTTGGCACAGTCCAGTTGAGTGATTTAGAGCAAAGCCATTGCAACACACCATTCAATGAACTCTAAAATTGAAGAGCAGAGTGCATTTAATAAATATGATTTGAGGTATAATAATGAACGATTTCTTTAAAATTAATTTTTAGGAACTCACCCTGAACAAAATCTATTATCTGTGAACTTAAATATATTGAACGTTAAGAATAGAATAAGCGTCAGCATCATTGATCTGAGAAAAACACCAGGAAAATTGTTAACTGTGAATTACATTTCATGGTAATAATTTGCTAAAAATATAAAATAGACTTTTCTTCCTGTTATAAATACATTGAATAAAATCAACTTTGCTCAAACCATCGGCTTTTAACTTTTTCTATTTACAAGCTAGCAGAATTTTTTTTATCATTACGGATCGCGTATGTTCATCTTGCATTTATCAACTTAACAAGCTTTATCTTTTTCACATAGTGCATTTACAGGTGAACGCACAAGGGGTATTCTGTTTACCGTATCGGTTTAAATGGGTCAAGGAAAGTCTATATGGAGTCATTATTCAGAACGATTTAAAAAAAAAATCTTTATATTTAAATTTCAGTTTTTAAACAGTAAAAGAAACAGAGTGCATGTACCATCGTCTTGAAAATATTAAACTTATTTATATAAAATCTTAGATATTTTAAAGTTATTTAAGAAATGACACAAGCTGCTTGCAGCAGCGCATTAAAGTAAGGATAATGCCCTTTACAGGAAATGGGTGGAAGGAGATTGAAGTCGTATAATGATCATAAAACAGTAAAGGCTACTGGATACATGAATAATACTTGTTAATATATACTGCATAGTTGATAACAATCCTTTGGATTAGGGACTAAAATATCAATGTTTAAATGTTGATTTTAAAATATCAATATCAATTATTCTAGAATTTTACTTTCGAATTGATTTTACATTTCAAATTCGGTCTATGGCTTAAATTTATTTACTAAGATATCCATAGAACGATTTAATATAAAATTAAGCATCATAATTTGTTTCATTACTGTATGTGTGTAAACTGCTTTATTACCAAATTAATGATTTGTCAATATAAACTTAACCATGGTATCCTCTTTGTACTAGCTTGTTTCATTGTAAAACAGTTTCAGTATTGACAAAACCAGCGATGATATACTGGTACTGTACCAGTTATCGGCTAAGACCAGTAATCGGCTAAACTGAGGGTTCGGGTCTATAGCACGCGAATATCCGAGATTTTTTAATTCAGTCATCTGTTTCTAATAAAGAAAAGTAAGTTTGCTTGAAAACGTTCTTGAATATGTTTTAAACACGAGCTTTATCGATCATTGTTTACCGCTGATTTACATCTTTGCACTTTCAGCTATGGGGAAAGTGACGTAATAAGTTAAAAATAGAATATGACCTCTTTGTGATACGTTATTATATCCCTTCTTTGATTTGACATATAATATTAATACATATAAATTTTCTAAACAAAAGAAATTCACAAAATTCTGAGAGATTCATGGTGCAGTTGAACGCCTGATTGCAGTATTATGTGCTGATCAGCATACGTTTTTATGTATGAACGTATGATGATAAACGGATAATTTTATGAGTTTTGTTTATGTATAGTAACCCCTACGACCTATAGGCTGACCCCGCAAGGGGCATAATTCAATTTAAACTTTGCAGAATATAAAATCAACATGTAAAGGGATTTTACTGTGTTATTATCTCGAAGCCGATAACTGGTACAGTAAATCGTAAAAATTCGGCAAATTCGGAGCGTGCTATATAGTAGCACAAAAACAATATGTTTGGGTTCTAAATGATGATATAATCTAACACATTGATAAATTAGGAGTTCACCATTTAAAATATGTCAAGTTTTATTAAAATATATCAAGAAATAAGGAAACACGAAAAGAAAACGAAAAATTATAGCCGATAACTGGTACAGTGCCAGTATAGATAACATTTTGCAATACAATATGTATGTACAAAGGCTCTATTTTATATATAAAAAAATACCCCCTCCCCCCGCCCACCTGGAAAGAATAAATATTAATGTGAAAATAAAATGAGTATAAAATACAATTACATTATATTCAATACTTAACAATCCACAGATCTCGAATTTCTACTAACAGGATTAATAGCATAAACAAATTTCACGAATCAGCATCCACACACGTACGGGCTACACGAGCCCCCAAAACGCAACGGAAAATGCAAGCAAACGAGGTGTTCTACTACGGTGACACTCGCTTTAACCTGATTAAATCAGCTGTTCGGATACACCTCCGCCCTCGTTTATACCGCTCTCGAACGAGAACGGTAGCATATCTGAACAACTGATTTTAATCAGACTAACACTCGTCCGGACCGATGACTGGAAGGTAACTGAATACTGAAAGATCCGGATCTTACAAGAAGCTCTAGACATTTGCATTTTTGTAATAAAAATGCCCCGTCGCAAAGTAGTTTTCAATGAACGAATAAAATAGACACTTTTTGTTGCAATCAATAAAATACAGAAATTAAACACCTATGGCATGCAGACCGTCATCATGAAAGATTGCCATTATAGGCCTCCGAAAATATAATGATTTTTTTTTTATCACGGCGAATTATGTTGTTGTAGGTTAAGAATTTGCGATAAACAAACTTTAACGATTTCGGGAACTGTGTGTATCCATGGCATATGTTTGTTGTTTCTAGATAACAATTTGTAAGAAATCAATGTTTTTTGTGAAAGGGAGATACCTCTGGAACATTTGATTCTCGGTGATATATTTTACCAACAGAGAGTGATCTTTCTTTAATCATTATCTATACTAAAATTTGCATTTAAATAACATAACCAATACGTTGTGAAAATAAGTTGTATGTTGAAGTTGTCCAATGTCGACATTGTATTATTTTAATCATCGATGCTTAGCTCAAAACCGTTTTGAAAACAAACTTTAAAAAAAATGGTGTGTTATGTATGGGTGGGTGTGTAGATGTGGGCAGAAGTTTGTCAGGAAGGATTTCATTCTATAAAACGAGAAGGAAAAATGAAAAGAAATAAAATCTAACAAACAATACAATATTTCTATACAGTGTCGCAACAACAACAACACAATAATAGTATGCATAGGTTTAAATTTGAATCAAACCAAATCTGAATTACATGTACTGAAAAAAAAGATTGTTTCAATAGATTTAATCAATATTGACTGCATAGTCTAAATTGTTGTTTAAACCTATTCTAGGTCATCATAATGTTTTTGTCATCTCTCTTTTCATTTTTTAGAGGGTTTATAAATTAGAATGTGGCGTGTATAGGGTGACTGTATTACATAAAAAATCGGTTTTTTTATCAAACGAATATATCATTTATGCCTTAATTGTGTTGATTTATATTGTCCTAGATTAATATTTTGGTTGCTCATTTCAAACATTAAAAAATGAACGTCATACTAGCTACAATGTAGCTACAAATATGCTCGTTTTTCAGATAAATTTCCGGATGAAACTGTAAAATACAGATCAAATAAAATTTAACCTACTTGAACAATGAACTTTCAATCTCACCTCGTTTCCTTTTCACGATTTAAAAACAGGATTAAGCTTTAAAACCAATTGAAATATTCCTGTTTATTCTGTTTTTTGTACTTTGTCGATGACTGAGCGAGCGGAATGAGGAAGAGAAATAACCACTCATTAAGGCAGGGTCATAATTATATCAAGGCCATAGACTTCAGATTGCGACAAGCACCCTGCTGTGAAGACTTTAATACCATTCTGTACAACGCGCTTTTAACTATAATGATTGATATGTAATTATAGTGATTTCAGTTAAGATTAGGTTGAATAAGAGCATTACTGATCGATTTGATATTTTTCCCATTGGAAAAATGAACAGTGTTGATGTACACACGCAGATCTAGACTATACTTATAATTATTGTTTTCTCCATTATTGTTAAGTCTCATAAGTCAATAACCAGCTGCAGAATGAATAGAAAAACTACATGCTGTGTATCTGTCCTTTTTCGTCTATATTTCAAAGATTGTTAATGCTTAAAGTAAGAATATGGCCTGCACGATAAAGGATTTTAAATATCAAGAAGGTGTCCCCAGAAACTTTATTCGTTATGCTATTAGTACCATGCAGTTAGTATTATGTTTTAAAATGTTAAACCCTAATGTTAAATAGTTGAGCAAGTGTATATCACTGAGGTAGGTGCTGTGGAAGTTAATCGTATTGATGTTACCCATTCATGTATGACAATCAGAAGTAATCATGTCACATTTAATAACAAATTAAAATTGCCGTTTAAACTACAACCGAATAAAAGTAATTTATATTAAGGTTGAAGAACACATCATCAAAAAATGGCTGATCTCTGATCAGAATGACTTTCTGTTTATTATAGGGATTTTATCGACAGCAACATGTAAATTTGTCCTAAGTGATTGGATAAAGTGTCAGACTTGTGATCCGTACACCTCGAGTTCAAATCCCCCAGAGCCGTTTGTTTTTACTTACTGAATTGAATTTTTTAGATATTCATTTTTCATTCCTAAATTGCATATTTTGTGCTTATTTGACACTCGTACAGTTTATATAATTTTCATTTTATCTTTCATTACCAAATAATTTACTTTTAATTTGGGCGCCTTTTTGCATTTGTGTTATTTTACCTTAAACTGAACTTTATTTAAATTGCAACGATTTATAAAGAAGCTCAACACCTTATAGTAATATCTGTTGTTGGCACGGATGCTCGGTGTGGTCATTAATGTGAGAGGAAGCCTGAGTGCGCGTAGAAACCCACGTGTCCAAGCGGACGACCGCCATACCCTATCACATGCAACCATTGATGAACTCGGGTCGTAGCGGTGATAAGCGAGTGCATTGTCCACTGCGCTAGTTGGGCGCCACAACCAAATTGATTTCTTCCTAATTGATATTTATCATATCAAATATACATTTTTTAAAAAAATGCTTCAAAGATCAAGTATCGGTTGTATACTTTATAAAAATCGTGCATATTTTTAGTAAATAGTTCTTTTTTTTTTTTAGAAATTTGAACGAAGTTTCTCTATAGACATGAATGATTCCATGACTCCCTACTTTCTAAACATATGCAGCAGCCCTATCGAAAAACTTCGTCAAAATTTCTAAAAATCAAACAAACTATTTTAAAACTATCTTTCCCTATCCAAAGTAACATTATTGCTCGGGCACAATTATATACTTTATACAATAAATACGAGGGTGATCCTAACTAATTCAAGGTTGGCTCTTTAAGAATATAATGTTCATACATTCATACCTAAGAGACTATGCATGAGCACTAGTACATGTATCTACAGTTTTAGTAAATTTTGGTGTTTTTTTAATGCATTGTAAAATGTATTTTGAATTAAAGTTTTAATTTTTTTAAAAATTGTTATTGCAATTTCGAAAAATACTCTGACAAAAAAGTTATCACCATATAAAACAGTTAGGTTGGCAGATAAATGCGTTGGAATTATTGAATATTTACTTATTTATTATTTTAAGTTTAATTGATATCAAATACATGTATGAAAGAGACGAATGACAGATGCATCAACAAGACATAAAATAGTATTATTTTGTATAATTTTGAAGATTTTTTAAGTACACACTGCTATATACATCAAATTTTTTTCTATATCATATTCGTTAGGACTCTTCCTTGTTAACATTAGTGTACGCAGACTCTCTGCTAATGGAAGTGCTTTGAACAATATTAATATATCTTTGGTTTTCATGACCTGCAACTACATTCGAACTTTCGGTTTTTTCTTCTGTAATCTCAATATACACATGTTCATGAACATCATCATGAGTACTGTTTGATTCATCCTGTCTGCTAGTACTTTCTTGGTTGCAAACTCTCTGTTCTTGTAGATTGATCTTAGGTAATATCTCATTTTCATTTCTTATTTCGTTTTCAACAGTGCGATGTGATTCTCGACTCTCATTGCCACTAAACACTGGAGTGAGGTATGTGAAATCTGCATTCATCCGCCCCTGTTGTTCTGGATGTAATGGAATCAGCTGGGGTTCTACTGCATCAAAACGCAACGATTTGTACTGAGATTGCGACTCGTTCTCTCTTACTCCGCCACTAGCATTAGTTGTCTTCCGGAAGCATTTGAAATACATATACGTAAAAACAAATATGGCAAAGCAAAAGACAAACACTCCAATTAAGCTGATTATAATACGCACTACTAAATTGTCTGTTAGCAAACCAATGCCTGGAGGCACAAAAGACGACGTGGTATCACTGTATTTGTTCGTGCCCCGCGATAAATCATAATCAATAGTTTTGTAGCCAACAGATATGTTCGATATCCTAACTGTCGACGATTGAATTGATGGTTTAACTGTCACTTCCTTTGTTGATTCTGTAATACAAGAAATACAGATAATTAACTTATAATAGTTGATTACTAATTTCACTATGCAGAAATTAGAATAAGTTTTGTAATGTATATATCCAAGTCTTTGCCATTTAAAGACTCAATTCATCTTCATTACGAACAATTATCCTAAAAATTTAGCTAGGAACACTAGCTTTAAATTAAAGCCAAACTGTCTCTCTATGAAATAAAAATTAATGAAAAATACAAATTTAAAGGGTTCGCGCAAAATATGCATGTCGATTAAACTGGGAAAAAATTGTTTGTTTTTTTTATCGACTGTATAAACCCGGTATTTTTTTTATTAATAGCAAAACCCTATCATAAACATACCTATGAATAATTTTACAGGCATAGAATAATCTTTTTTCTTCAAGAAATGCATAAAATCACCGTGTATTTAAAACAATAACATATATTCTTACACATAAGTCTTTATATTCTAGTCATCTAATATAAAGTGTTGTAATATTTGTTATTTTTCATAATTTAAATAACCCTGTTTTAATATTAGCTTCCAAACTTACATGTACTAATATTATTTGATATTAAAATGGTAAAAACATCATATATAAATTATGCATACGTAATCGTTGATTGCCAGTAGCTTCTTTCTGTCCCTGAGAACATCCAGTTACAAAGTTGCACTTATCCCGGGAACATTTGCATTCAGACTGGCAGTCCCCTCCATACGTAGGGTATATGCATTGTTCGGAGCAATTAAGGCGATAATATCCTACTGGACACTCTAAAAAAAATTGGGTTTCGCTATATTTGCAGGTTTAAATATTAATTTAAATTAACACAGGTAGTGAAAGTCACATTTTCAATATTGTGGAGCTTATTCAGAGATATTATGATTTTTAGATATATAGTTGTCAATACCATTAAGCAGCATTTTGTGAGTGCCGCTAGATTGATTCATGCCATAATTTTTTTTCCCAAACAATTATATGTCTTTAACTAAATGGTATAAACTATACATGTTAGGAAATAAGGAACATATCCATGTTCCTATGTTTATGTGTCTCTTCATTTCAGTCTATAAATTTTAGCACACTTACTTTGGCACAGTCCAGTCGAGTGGTTAAGAGCAAAGCCATCCTTCCATGAACTCTAAAATTGAAGAAAAAAGTGCATTTAATAAATATGATTTGAGGTATTTATAATGAACGATTTCTTAAGAAGGACTCACCCTGAACAAAATCTATTCTCTGTCAACCTAAATACATTGACCGTTAAGAATAGAATAAGGGTCAGCATCATTGCTCTGAGGAAAACACCAGGAAAATTGTTAACTGTGAATTACATTTCATGATAATAATTCGCTAAAAATATAAAATAGACATTTCTTTCTGTTATGAAAAATACATTGAATAAAATCAACTTTGCTCAAACCATCGGCTTTAAACTTTTTTTTTATATACAAACTAGCAGAAAATTATTTTATCATTATGGATCGCATATGTACATCTTGCATTTATCAACTTGCTGATGTCAAATAAAGTCACTTGCTCCTAAAATTTGATTGTAAAAGAGTAAAAAAGCTTTATCTTTTTCACTTAGTGCATTTACAGGTGAACGCACAAGGGGTATTCTGTTTACCTATCGGTTTAAATGGGTCAAGGAATGTCTATATGGAGTCATTATTCAGAACGATTTAAAAAAAAATCTTAATACATGTATTTAATTTTCAGTTTTTAAACAGTAAAAGAAACAGAGTGCATGTACCATCATCTTGAAAACATTAAACTTATTTATATGAAATCTTAGATATTTAAAGTTATTTAAGAAAGGCCACAAGTTGCTTGCAGATGCGCATTAATGTAAGCCCGTACGAAAATGTTGGCTGTTTTCCGGCTGGACTCAGGGTGAACTTAGACGTATTCCGGTTAAAATGTAGCCGTACTTAGGAGTATCAAAGGTGTACATGGAAAACGCTTTGAATGTTAGACGGATTCCATCTTATTCATAACCGGACCTAGCCTCAAACCTTAGCCGTATTTTCAGCATCTAGCCGTTGTCTGTCAAAGTTAACCGTATTATTTCTCACTGCCCGTTTCCCCCCTTACTATCATTAAATATTCCGCCTTAACCTAGCTAATTGACAATTCTTTGCAAGTTATAATATAAAATTTACGGCTAAAACTTCGCCAAATCGTGTTAAAGGCGCACAACAGTTCATTTTCTGTTCTATAAATAGCCCATTCTTATAAACTGTCTGTTGCTTTCACTCAATAAACTTTAATTTTTTCTTCAAATTGTTTAATTTTGTAACCTTAAATTCAAATTGATAATCCGATGACACTATCAAACAGGTTATATATGTATGTTCTACAAACAGGCTGGTTAATTTTATCTTGGCCTCAATACACAGGCTGCCATTTGTTAACAGGCAAGAACCGCAGCCTCTCCCTGTATTGCAGAGGGGCGTCAACAGGGAAAATCTTTTTTTTCTATCACAATTTTAAACATGTACATACTATTTTAGCCGCAATGTTTAATTAATATAAAGACAGGAATGAGTTATGAACACGCTAGCATATTTATTGTACTTTTAAACTGCTGCTAAAAATTGTTTTACTATGGCCATCAAGCACTTGTAAACATAAAATCAGCGTTACCCCTTATCATATTTTTGGCCTCAGAGGATCGCGCTTTGTGAGTTTTGAATTTGGCAACAACGGCCATGCCTAACTTTCCTGATCATCTTTGTGTTACAAAATTTAGACATGTGTAAACCGTTATGAGGATTATTTTGGGGGGAAATACAGTGAAACTTATTTACAGCAATTTGATGTAAACCAAGCCTTATGGAGTTGAGCAAAGTGTGCGCGTTATGTGGACTAAGGGCATGAACACAGGAACCTTAATGTTGATATCGAAAGTAAGTCAATATAAATTTTAATTATGATCATGACTTTATCAATAATAGTTCTAAAGTACAGTCTAAAATTGTGCTAATTGTACGTGAAGAAAAAATAAGTTTAAACTAAGAAATTCTTCATTTAAAAGATATTAGGCAGTGCGTAAATGTCACACAATGTATAAACTATAGAAATCCCTTCATTCCTTTAGATTTGAAAGCTGTTGAAAACAACTGACATTATGCTAAACAATTAAAAAACAAGGAAAGCACCAATACCAACAAGTCACTGGGAGGGTGGCAAGTTGCCTTCTTATATGTAAGCTGTCCTAGTATGAGCATTGAGAAACAGCCTGATAAAAATAAAAACTAGCTCAAAAGCAGAAGGACAATGGACATGGGAGACTAAAAAGTAGAATGTCAGCCATACCATTTACATGAACCCTACCAAAATCAAAGTTTTGAAAGGTAAGGATTGGATCTCTTTTTATTTGTTCACATTGTTGAAAGGTATTCTTTATAATCATGATAATAACAAAAAGGTATATATGTATATTGATATATTTATATTTGATCGAGTGTTTGGTTATAAGTAATACTTTATCAATTTACATGTATTTTTCAGAATATGTGAGAGAAGTATTTTTAGTGATGCAATTACCGAAAAGATTCAAGGAAGATCTGAGCTACTCTAGAAACTTTTCAAGGAACTACTTGTACACAAGAGTGAAAACGTGGACTGTAAATAAAAAAGTTTAACTTATTATATTAAGTGGAAGACAAACATTAGGAAAATAAAAAGATATTCTGGATGTGATATCTGTATTATGATGTGTTTAAAAAAGGAAATACACAGGAATTATGTTGTAAGTCTGGCCACTGATTTATAAATGAAATGAAGGCAATGATTCAACCCCATCCGGTGCTAATTTGAAAGGACTTAGTCATTGGATTCAAAAGCATAAATCATCAGAAGTTTTTCTGTCCATTGTAAAAAGTGTTCATCTTTACCCTAAAGCGGATTGGGACGCAACCTTTTAGTAAGGCGGATTCCATTTTATAATAAGGCGGATTCCACCTTATATTTAGGTGGATTCCACCTTATTTTAGGGCGGAATCTTGCATATTCCGCCTTATATTAAGGCGGATTTCAATTTATCATAAGGTGGATTCCACCTAAGATTAAGGCGGATTCCTTTTTTGTTTTAAGGCGGATTCCTTTTTGTTTTAAGGCGGATTTTTATTACCCGGAATACGCTTAATCTCATTTAAATATTTCGAGCCATATACCGCCCGGAATCCACCCGGACTCTACCCTGAATCTGTGATATTAGTTATACATTCAAAGGAATGAAAGACGGAATCCGCCTTTCAAATTTCGCCTACATTCCGCCTTAGGTCAGGGTTGAATTTTTCGTACGGGAGGTAATGCCCTTTACAGGAAATGGATGGAAGGAGATTGAAATATTATAATAATCAAAAAACAGTAAGCGCTACTGGATACATGAATCATACTTGTTAATATATACTGCATAGTTGATAACAATCCTTTGGATTAGGAATACAATATCAATGTTTGATTTTAAAATTTCAATGTCAATGATTCTAGAATTTTACTTTCGATTTGATTTTACTTTTCAAATTCGGCCAATGACTTAAATTCATTTACTAAGATATCCATAGAGCGAATTAATATAAAATTATGCATCATAATTTGTTTCATTACTGTATATATGTAAACTGCTGTATTACCAAATTAATGATTTGTCTATATAAACTTAACCATAGTATCCTCATTGTACTAGCTTATTTCATTGGAAAACAGTTTCAGTAATGACAAAACCAGCGATGATATATAAATAACATTTTGAAATATAATGTGTATTTACAAAGACTCTATTTTGTAACATAGCAAGACACCCCCCTCCCCCCGCCCACCTGGAAAGAACAAATGTCAATGTGAAAATAAAATAAGTATGAAATACAATTACATCCCGAATTTCTACTAATAGGATTAATAGCATAAACAAATTTCACGAATCAGCATCCACACACGTACGGGCTACACGAGCCCCAAAAACGCAACGGAAAATACAAGCAAACGAGGTGTTCTACTACGGTGACGCTCGCTTCAACCTGATTAAATCAGCTGTACGGATGCACCCCCGCCCTCGTTTATACCGCTCTCGAACGAGAACAGTAGCGTATCTGAACAACTGATTTTAATCAGACTAACACTCGCCCGGACCGATGACTGGAAGGTAACTGAATACTGAAAGATCCGGATCTTACAAGAAGCTCTAGACATTTTCATTTTTGTAATAAAAATGCCCCGTCGCAAAGTAGTTTTCGATGAACGAATTAAATAGACACTTTTTGTTGCAATCAATAAAATACAGAAATTAAACACCTAATAAGGTTTGCAGACCGTCATCAAGAAAGATTGCCATTATAGGCCTCAGAAAATGTAATGATTTTTTTTATCACGGCGAATTATGTTGTTTTTGGATAAGAACTTGCGACAACACACTTTTAAGGTTTCGGGAACTGTGTGTATCCCTGGCATATGTTTGTTGTTTCCAGATAACATTTTGTAAAAAAAATTATTTGTTTGGTGAAAGGTAGATGACTCTGGAACATTTGATTCTCGGTGATATATTTTACCAAAAGAGAGTGATCTTTCTTTAATCATTATCTAAAGCAATATGAGCTGTACTATTTCGAATTTTATTTTGCTGCAAAAACCTGCTAGTATGATAAGTATGCATATAACTTAAACTTTTATGATTAATAAGACTTCAAAAAAACATTCATGTTCGTCCGAAGAAAGATTTTTCTTCTGAAGAATATGTAGCAAATCAGTTTTTGTAAAGGATGACAATATTTCAATTTTTTCTCAAATTAAGGCTTCTCAACGTTTTTTCCCATCGAAATATGGCAAACAGAATCATATAAAACATGATATTTTTTGTCATTTTAGTAGAAAATAACACTTTCGTATAAAAAAAAAATTATCAACATGAAAATTGCAGCTCATATTTCTTTAACACATATCTGTACTAAAATTCGCGTTGAAATGTCATTAACTACAAGTTGTGAAAAAGGGTAGTCTGTTTAACTGTCAACATTATATAATTTTTATCATTGATGCTAAGCTAAAAGCCCCTTTTGAAATCATTTCAGGAAAGAGGCTATGCTATGTGTGTGTGGGTGGGGGCAGAAGTTGGTCAGGAAGGATTTCATACCATAAAACAAAGCTGAAACATGAAAAGAAATGAAAAAAATCTAACACAGAGATACGATATCTGTATCTCTTTACAGTATCTCAAAAAATAATAATACGCATAGGTTTAAGATTGAATGAAAACAAATTAAATTTTGTAGACAAAATTCTGAATTACATGTGCTGAAAAAAAATGATTTTTTAAATAAACAAGCTCAGTATAGACTGCATAGTTTTAACTATTGTTTAAAACTATTCTAGGTAATTATATTTTTTTAATATTATTACATATTTTACATTTTTATATTTTTTCATAGTACAGTTTAAAATTTAAACTCGAGACCCGAATATTTGTGGCATGTATGAGGTAACTTAAATTACCAAAAAAATCGAGTTTATATCAAAGGAATACATTATTTATGCCTTTATTGTGTCGATTTCTTTCGATCAAAAGGATTGTGTTAAGAAATAAAATCAGTATTGACTGCATAGTCTAAACTGTTGTTTAAACATATTCTATGTCATCATATTTTTTATCTACAGTTTACGAATGCTTTTGTCATCTCTCTTTTCATTTGTTAGAGGGTTTATAAATTAAAATGTGGCATGTAGAGGTTACTGAATGCATAAAAAATCGATTTTATATCAAATGAATATATTATTTATGCCTTTATTGTGTCGATTTCTTTTGTCCTGGAATAAAATGTTGGTCGCACATTTCAAACATTAAAAAAACCATCATACTAGATCGCTAAAAATATGCACGTTTTTCAGATGAATTTCCGGATGAAACTGTAAAATACAGATCAAATAAAATTTAACCTACTTGAACAATGAACTTTCAATCTCACCTCGTTTCCTTTTCACGATTTAAAAACAGGATTAAGCTTTAAAACCAATTGAAATATTCCTGTTTATTCTGTTTTTGTACTTTGTCGATGACTGTGCGAGCGGAATGAGGAAGAGAAATAACCACTCATTAAGGCAGGGTCATAATTATATCAAGGATGGAGACTTCAGATTGCAACAAGCACCCTGCTGTGAAGACTTTAATACCATTCTGTACAACGCGCTATTAACTATAATGATTGATATGTAATTATAGTGATTTCAGTTAAGATTAGCTTGAATAAGAGCATTACTGATCGATTTGATATTTTTCCCATTGGAAAAATGAACAATGTTGATGTACACACGCAGATCTAGACTATACTTATAATTATTTTTTTCTCCATTATTGTTAAGTCTCATGAATCAATAATCAGCTGCAGAATGAATAGAAAAAACTATATGCTGTGTATATGTCCTTTTTCGTCTATATTTTAAAGATTGTTAATGCTTAAAGTAAGAATATGGCCTGCACGATAAAGGATTTTAAATATCAAGAAGGTGTCCCCAGAAACTTTATTTGTTATGCTATTAGTACCATGCAGTTAGTATTATGTTTTAAAATGTTAAACCCTAATGTTAAATAGTTGAGCAAGTGTATATCACTGAGGTAGGTGCTGTGGAAGTTAATCGTATTGATGTTGCCCATTCATGTATGACAATCAGAAGTAATCATGTCACATTTAATAACAAATTAAAATTGCCGTTTAAACTACAACCGAATAAAAGTAATTTATATTAAGGTTGAAGAACACATCATCAAAAAATGGCTGATCTCTGATCAGAATGACATTTCTGTTTATTACAGGGATTTTATCGTCAGCAACATGTAAATGTGTCCTAAGTGATTGGATAAAGTGTCGGACTTGTGATCCGTAAACCCCGAGTTCAAATCCCCCAGAGCCGTTTGTTTTTACTTACTGAATTGAATTTTTTAGATATTCATTTTTCATTCCTAAATTGCATATTCTGTGCTTATTTGACACACGTACAGTTTATATAATTTTCATTTTATCTTTCATTACCAATAATTTACTTTTAATTTGAGCGCCTTTTTGCATTTTTGTTATTTCACCTTAAACTGAACTTTATTTATATTGCAACGATTTATAAAGAAGCTCTACACCTTATAGTAATATCTGTTGTTGGCACGGATGCTCGGTGTGGTCATTAATGTGAGAGGAAGCCTGAGTGCGCGTAGAACACCCACATGTCCAAGCGGACGACCGCCATACCCTATCACATGCAACCATTGATGAACGCGGGTCGTAGCGGTGATAAGCATTGTCCACTGCGCTAGTTGGGCGCCACAACCAAATTGATTTCTTTCTAATTGATATTTATCATATCAAATATACATTTTTAAAAATGCTTCAAAGATCAAGTATCGGTTGTATACTTTATAAAAATCGTGCATATTTTTAGTAAATAGTTCTTTTTTTTTTTTTTTTTTAGAAATTTGAACGAAGTTTCTCTATAGACATGAATGATTCCATGACTCCCTACTTTCTAATTAAACATATGCAGCAGCCCCATCGAAAAACTTCGTCAAAATTTCTAAAAAAAAAAAATAAAAATATTTTAAAACTATCTTTCCCTATCCAAAGTAACGTTATTGCTCGGTCACAATTATATACTTTATACAATAAATACGAGGGTGATCCTAACTAATTCAAGGTTGGCTCTTTAAGAATATAATGTTCATACATTCATACCTAAGAGACTATGCATGAGCACTAGTACATGTATCTACAGTTTTAGTAAATTTTGGTGATTTTTAACGCATTGCAAAATGTATTTTGAATTAAAGTTTTAATTTTTTTGAAAATTGTTTTTGCAATTTCGAAAAATACTCTGACAAAAAAGTTATCACCATATGAAACAGTTAGGTTGGCAGATAAATGCGTTTGAATTATTGAATATTTACTTAATTAATATTTTAAGTTTAATTGATATCAAATACATGTATGAAAGAGACGAATGACAGATGCATTAACAAGATATAAAATAGTATTATTTTGTATAATTTTGAAGATTTTTTAAGTACACACTGCTATATACATCAATTTTTTTTGTATATCATATTCGTTAGGGCTCTTCCTTTTTAACATTAGTGTACGCAGACTCTCTGCTAATGGAAGTGCCTTGAACAATATTTATATGTCTTTGGTTTTCATGATCTGCAACTAAATTCGAACTTTCGGTTTTTTCTTCTGTAATCTCAATATACACATGTTCTTGAACATCTTCATGAGTACTGTTTGATTCATCCTGTCTGCTAGTACTTTCTTGGTTGCAAACTCTCTGTTCTTGTAGATTGATCTTAGGTAATATCTCATTTTCATTTCTTATTTCGTTTTCAACAGTGCGATGTGATTCTCGACTCTCATTGCCACTAAACACTGGAGTGAGGTATGTGAAATCTGCATTCACCCGCCCCTGTTGTTCTGGATTTAATGGAATCAGCTGGGGTTCAATTGCATCAAAACTCAAAGATTTGTACTGAGCTTGCCACTCGTTCTCTTTTACTCCGCCACCAGCATTGTTTGTCTTCCGGAAGCATTTGAAATACATATACGTAAAACAAATATGGCAAAGCAAAAGACAAACACTCCAATTAAGCTGATAATAATTCGCACTACTAAATTGTCTGTTAGCAAATCAATGCCTGGAGGCACAAAAGACGACGTGGTACAGTACCCGCAACGTTATTTTTTACAATCCTATCCTATCGTATCGTGTATCAATCCTATCGTATCGTGCGTGTATACTGTTCTAACGTGCGTTAATCCTATCCTATCGTGCATGTATACTGTTCTATCGTGCGTTAATGCTATCCTATCGTGCGTTAATCCTGCCAGGTTTATCGTTCAATTTTAACAGTGTTTCCGTTTATCCTATCGTGTTAATCGTTTCGTGCCTTTTCATAAGCAAGTAAATTAAAATATTTATTTCAAAGCTGCAATTCGCTCCGTGCGCCGTATACGAAAATTTATTGAACAAGAATTGTAAAATCCTTTCCAGCATTCTATTATGATAGTAATTTCTTAACTTGTTAGATCAAAATTACCCAATATTACACGTAAAACATATCTGTAAGCATTAAACATGAAAACTTAATGTTAACTATCGAAGTTCTTAGGAACAAGGTAACATATTTACCTGAGGCTGTATATCGAATATACATGTATTAAATCGTACGCGAGTGTATACTTGCGTAAACATTAACTTCTATGCAATATAATGTGTGTCTTATGCAACATGTTTACAGAAACAAAAGTACCGGTATTTATGATATAATTTATATTTAATTAAAACCAGAGTTGAACCCGTTATTTTCTGTGTGATAGTTGATTTTGGGCTGAAATGTTCTCGGCAATCGGCTAGGGTGTGTGGTCATGAGAAAATGATAGCAAATCGTACGCAGAATGTGAACCTGCGGAAATACTTAAACAAGAGTTTGATTTTTATAATTGAACCCGCTATTTTCCGTGTAATTTGATCTCGGGCTGAAATATTCGCGGCGATCGGCTAGGGTGTTCGGTATTGAAAGCAATGATAACAATTCAGAAGAATTATTTATTATTTAAGCTCATAATTTTAGTGAAAAAAATTTAATGGTCATTTTTATACATTCTATAAATAATGCAGCGATGATTAACAATTCGGCAATTATTACTAAATAAAATTTCCACGTAAATATTTATTCGTGCGTGTTCTTTCTCAAATTCTGCCATTAACAGATTATTCGTGTAAATCGTTTAAAGCGACTATACGTTTATCATGAACATCATTTATCATTTCCTATCGTGTATCAATCTTATCCTATTGTGCGTGTATACTGTTCTATCGTGCGTTAATGCTATCCTATCGTGCGTGTATATTGTTCTATCGTGCGTTAATGCTATCCTATCGTGCATGAATCCTATCCTATCGTTTATCTTGTAAAAAATAACGTTGCGGGTACTGTATCACTGTAGTTCTTCGTGTCCCGCGAAAAATCATAATCAATAGTTTTGTAGCCAACAGATATGTTCGATATCCTAACTGTCGACGATTGAATCGATGCTTGAACTGTCACTTCCTTTGTTGATTCTGTAATACAAGAAATACAGATAATTAACTTATAGTTGATTACCAATTTCACTATTTCACTATGCAGAAATTAGAATAAGTTTTGTAATGTATATATCCAAGTCTTTGTCATTTGAAGACTCAATTTATCTTCCTTACGCACAATTATCCTAAAAAAATAGCTAGGAATACTAGCTTTAAATTAAAGCCAAACTGTCTCTCTATGAATTCAAAATTAATAAAAAATACAAATTTAAAGGGTTCTCGCAAAATATGCATGTACAATTAAACTGGAAAAAAATGGTGTTTTTTTTTTTCATCAACTGTATAAACCCGGTATTTTTTTTTATCAATAGCAAACCCCTATCATAAACATACTTATGAATAATTTTACATGCATAGAAGAAACTTTATTCTTCAAGAAGTGCATAAAATCACCGTGTATTTAAAACAATAACATATATTCTTACACATAAGTCTGTATATTCTAGTCATTTAATATAAAGTGTTGTAATATTTGTTATTTTTCATAATTGAAATAACCCTGTTTTAATATTAGCTTCCAAACTTACATGTACTAATATTATTGAATATTTAAATGGTAAGAACCTCATATATAAAGTATGCATACGTAATCGTTGATTGCCTGTAGCTTCTTTCTGTCCCTGAGAACATCCAGTTACAAAGTTGCACTTATCCGGGGAACATTTGCATTCAGACTGGCAGTCCCCTCCATACGTAGGGTATATGCATTGTTCTGAGCAATTAAGGCGATAATATCCTACTGGACACTCTAAAAGAAAATTTGGGTTTCGCTATATATGCAGATATAAATATTAATTTAAATTAACACAGGTAGTGAAAGTCACATTTTCAATATTGTGGAGCTTATACAGAGATATTCTGATTTTTAGATATATAATTGTCAATACCATTAAGCAGCATTTTGCAGTTAGTGCGGTTAGTTTGATTCATGCCATATATATTTTTTCCAAACAATTATATATCTTTAACAAAATGGTTTAAACTATCCATGTAAGGAAACAAGGAACATATCTATGTTGATGTGTCTCTTCATTTCAGTCTATAAATTTTAGCACACTTACTTTAGCACAGTCCAGTTGAGTGATTAAGAGCAAAGCCATCACAACACACCATTCCATGAACTCTAAAATTGAAGAACAAAGTGCATTTAATAAATATGATTTGATGTTTTTATAATGAACGATTTCTTTAAAATTTATTTTTAAGAAGAACTCACCCTGAACAAATTCTATTTTCTGTCAACTTAAATATATTGAGCGTTAAGAATAGAATAAGGGTCAGCATCATTGATCTGAGAAAAACACCAGGAAAATTGTTAACTGTGAATTACATTTCATGATAATAATTTGCTAAAAATATAAAATAGACTTTTCTTCCTGTTATGAATACATTGAATAAAATCAACTTTGCTAAAACCATTGGCTTTTAACTTTTTTTTATTTACAAGCTAGCAGAAAATTATTTTATCATTACGGATCGCGTATGTTCATCTTGCATTTATCAACTGATCCAGCTTTATCTTTTTCACATAGTGCATATACAGGTGAACGCACAATGGGTATTCTGTTTACCGTATCGGTTTAAATGGGTTAAGGAATGTCTATATGGAGTCATTATTCAGAACGATTTAAAAAAAAATCTTAATATTTAAATTTCAGTTTTTAAACAGTAAAAGAAACAGAGTGCATATACCGTCGTCTTGAAAATATTAAACTTATTTATAAAAAATCTTAGATATTTTAAAATTATTTAAGAAAGGTCACACGTGCTGCACGTTGCTTGCAGCAGCGCATTAAAGTAAGGATAATGCCCTTTACAGGAAATGGATGGAAGGGGATTGAATATTATAATGATCATAAAACAGTAAAGGCTACTGGATACATGAATAATACTTGTTAATATATACTGCATAGTTGATAACAATCCTTCGGATTAGGAATAAAACATCAATGTTTAAATGTTGATTTTAAAATTTCAATATCAATTATTCTAGAATGTTACTTTCGATTTGATTTTACATTTCAAATCCGGTCAATTACTTATATTCATTTACTAAGATATCCATAGAGCGAATAAATATAAAATTATGCATCATAATTTGTTTCATTACTCTATATTTGTAAACTGCTTTATTACCAAATTAATGATTTGTTTATATAAACGTAACCATGGTATCCTCTTTGTACTAGCTTATTTCATTGTAAAACAGTTTCAGTATGGACAAAACCAGCGATGATATATAGATAACATTTTGCAATACAATATGTATGTACAAAGGCTCTATTTTATAACATAGAAAGACACCCCCTCCTCCTGCCCACCTGGAAAGAACAAATATTAATGTGAAAATAAATTGAGTATGAAATACAATTACATTAAATCCAATTCTTAACACTCCACAGATCTCGAATTTCTACTACCAGGATCATTAGCATACGCAACGCAACAGACCATGAGAACTGAATAAATTCGACGAATCAGCATCGACACACGCACGGGCTACACGAGCCCCCAAAAAGCAACGGATTATACAAGCAATCGAGGTGTTCTACTACGGCGACACTCGCATCAACCTGATTAAATCAGCTGTTCGGATACGCCTCCGCCTTCGTTTATATTGCTCTCGAACGAGAACGGTAGCCCTATACATTTGCATTTTTTGTAATGATAAATGCCCCGTCGCAAAGTAGTTCTCGATGAACGAATAAAATAGACACGTTTTTGTTACAATCAATAAAATACAGAAATTGAACACCTAATAAGGTATGCAGACCGTCATCAAGAGAGATTGCCATTATAGGCCTCTGAAAATATAATGATTTTTTTTATCACGGCGAATTATGTTGTTGTAGGTTAAGAATTTGCGTCAAACAAACTTTAAAGATTTCGGGAACTGTGTGTATCCATGGCATATGTTTGTTGTTTCTAGATAACAATTTGTAAGAAATCAATGTTTTTGTGAAAGGGAGATAACTCTGGAACATTTGATTCTCGGTGATATGTTTTTCCAAAAGAGAGTGATCTTTCTTTAATCATTATCTATACTAAAATTTGCATTTAAATGTCATAACCAATACGTTGTGAAAATAAGTTGTCTGTTGAAGTTGTCCAATGTCGACTATGTATTATTTTTATCAACGATGCTTAGCTCAAAACCGTTTAAAAAATGGTGTGTTATGTATGGGTGGGTGTGTAGGTGTGGGCAGAAGTTTGTCAAGAAGGATTTCATTCTATAAAATGAAAAAGAAAAATGAAAAGAAATCATAAGAATTAACAAACAATACAATACAATATCTGTATTTGTATACAGTATATCAACAACAACAAAATAATTATATGCATAGGTTTAAATTTGAATCAAACCAAATCTGAATTACATGTACTGAAAAAAAGGATTGTTTCAATAGATTAAATCAATATTGACTGCATAGTCTAAATTGTTGTTTAAACCTATTCTAGGTCATCATATTTTTTTATCTACAGTTTGCGAATGTTTTTGTCATCTCTCTTTTCATTTGTTAGAGGGTTTATAAATTAGAATGTGGCGTGTATAGGGTGACTGTATTACATAAAAAATCGGTTTTTTTATCAAACGAATATATCATTTATGCCTTAATTGTGTTGATTTATATTGTCCTAGATTAATATTTTGGTTGCTCATTTCAAACATTCAAAACTGAACGTCATACTAGCTACAATGTAGCTACAAATATGCTCGTTTTTCAGATAAATTTCCGGATGAAACTGTAAAATACAGATCAAATAAAATTTAACCTACTTGAACAATGAACTTTCAATCTCACCTCGTTTCCTTTTCACGATTTAAAAACAGGATTAAGCTTTAAAACCAATTGAAATATTCCTGTTTATTCTGTTTTTGTACTTTGTCGATGACTGTGCGAGCGGAATGAGGAAGAGAAATAACCACTCATTAAGGCAGGGTCATAATTATATCAAGGATGGAGACTTCAGATTGCAACAAGCACCCTGCTGTGAAGACTTTAATACCATTCTGTACAACGCGCTATTAACTATAATGATTGATAGGTAATTATAGTGATTTCAGTTAAGATTAGGTTGAATAAGAGCATTACTGATCGATTTGATATTTTTCCCATTGGAAAAGTGAACAGTGTTGATGTACACACGCAGATCTAGACTATACTTATAATTATTTTTTTCTCCATTATTGTTAAGTCTCATAAGTCAATATTCAGCTGCAGAATGAATAGAAAAAACTATATGCTGTGTATCTGTCCTTTTTCGTCTATATTTTAAAGATTGTTAATGCTTAAAGTAAGAATATGGCCTGCACGATAAAGGATTTTAAATATCAAGAAGGTGTCCCCAGAAACTTTATTCGTTATGCTATTAGTACCATGCAGTTAGTATTATGTTTTAAAATGTTAAACCCTAATGTTAAATAGTTGAGCAAGTGTATATCACTGAGGTAGGTGCTGTGGAAGTTAATCGTATTGATGTTGCCCATACATGTATGACAATCAGAAGTAATCATGTCACATTTAATAACAAATTAAAATTGCCGTTTAAACTACAACCGAATAAAAGTAATTTATATTAAGGTTGAAGAACACATCATCAAAAAATGGCTGATCTCTGATCAGAATGACATTTCTGTTTATTATAGGGATTTTATCGACAGCAACATGTAAATGTGTCCTAAGTGATTGGATAAAGTGTCGGACTTGTGATCCGTAAACCCCGAGTTCAAATCCCCCAGAGCCGTTTGTTTTTACTTACTGAATTGAATTTTTTAGATATTCATTTTTCATTCCTAAATTGCATATTTTGTGCTTATTTGTCACACGTACAGTTTATATAATTTTCATTTTATCTTTCATTACCAAATAATTTACTTTTAATTTGAGCGCCTTTTTGCATTTGTGTTATTTCACCTTAAACTGAACTTTATTTATATTGCAACGATTTATAAAGAAGCTCTACACCATATAGTAATATCTGTTGTTGGCACGGATGCTCGGTGTGGTCATTAATGTTAGAGGAAGCCTGAGTGCGCGTAGAACACCCACGTGTCCAAGCGGACGACTGCCATACCCTATCACATGCAACCATTGATGAACTCGGGTCGTAGCGGTGATAAGCGAGTGCATTGTCCACTGCGCTAGTTGGGCGCCACAACCAAATTGATTTCTTCCTAATTTATATTTATCATATCAAATATACATTTTTGAAAATGCTTCAAAGATCAAGTATCGGTTGTATACTTTATAAAAATCGTGCATATTTTTAGTAAATAGTTCTTTTTTTTTTTTTTTAGAAATTTGAACGAAGTTTCTCTATAGACATGAATGATTCCATGACTCCCTACTTTCTAATTAAACATATGCAGCAGCCCCATCGAAAAACTTCGCCAAAATTTCTAAAAAAAAAAAAAAAAGCAAACTATTTTAAAACTATCTTTCCCTATCCAAAGTAACGTTATTGCTCGGTCACAATTATATACTTTATACAATAAATACGAGGGTGATCCTAACTAATTCAAGGTTGGCTCTTTAAGAATATAATGTTCATACATTCATACCTAAGAGACTATGCATGAGTACTAGTACATGTATCTACAGTTTTAGTAAATTTTAGTGTTTTTTTAAAGCATTGTAAAATGTATTTTGAATTAAAGTTTTAATTTTTTTGAAAATTGTTATTGCAATTTCGAAAAATACTCTGACAAAAAAGTTATCACCATATGAAACAGTTAGGTTGGCAGATAAATGCGTTGGAATTATTGAATATTTACTTAATTAATATGTTAAGTTTAATTGATATCAAATACATGTATGAAAGAGACGAATGACAGATGCATTAACAAGATAAAAAATAGTATTTTTTGTATAATTTTGAAGATTTTTTTAGTACACACTGGTATATACATCAATTTTTTTTACTATATCATATTCGTTAGGGCTCTTCCTTGTTAACATTAGTTTACGCAGACTCTCTGCTAATGGAAGTGCCTTGAACAATATTTATATGTCTTTGGTTTTCATGATCTGCAACTAAATTCGAACTTTCGGTTTTTTCTTCTGTAATCTCAATATACACATGTTCTTGAACATCATCATGAGTACTGTTTGATTCATCCTGTCTGCTAGTACTTTCTTGGTTGCAAACTCTCTGTTCTCGTAGATTGATCTTAGGTAATATCTCATTTTCATTTCTTATTTCGTTTTCAACAGTGCGATGTGATTCTCGACTCTCATTGCCACTAAACACTGGAGTGAGGTATGTGAAATCTGTATTCACTCGCCCTTGTTGTTCTGGATGTAATGGAACGAGCTGGGGTTCCACTGCATCAAAACTCAAAGATTTGTATTGAGCTTGCCACTCGGTCTCTCTTACCCCATCACTAGCATTAGTTGCCTTACGGAAGCATTTAAAATATATATACGTAAAAACAAATATGGCAAAGCAAAAGACAAACACTCCAATTAAGCTGATTATAATACGTACTACTAAATTGTCTGTTAGCAAGTCAATGCCTGGAGGCACAAAAGACAACGTGGTATCACTGTATTTGTTCGTGCCCCGCGAAAAATCATAATCAATAGTTTTGTAGTTAACAGATATGTTCGATATCCCAACTGTCGACGATTGAATCGATGGTTTAACTTTCACTTCCTTTGTTGATTCTGTTATAAAAAGAAATACAGTTAATTAACTTATAGTTGATTACCAATTTCACTATGCAGAAATTAGAATAAGTTTTGTAATGTATATATCCGAGTCTTTGCCATTTGAAGACTCAATTTATCTTCCTTACGAACAATTACCCTAAATAATTAGCTAGAAATACTAGCTTTAAATTAAAGCCAAAACTGTCTCTCTATGAATTCAAAATTAATAAAAATACAAATTTAAAGGGTTCTCGCAAAAAGTGCATGTACAATTAAACTGGGAAAAAAATATTTGTTTTTTTCATCAATTGTATAAACCCGATTTTTTTTTATCAATAGCAAAACCCTATCATAAACATAGTTATAAATAGTTTTACAGGCATGGAAGAAACTTTTTTCTTTACGAAGTGCATAAAATCACCGTGTATTTAAAACAATAACATATATTCTTACACATAAGTGTTTTTATTCTAGTCATTTAATATAAAGTGTTGTAATATTTGTTATTTTTCATAATTGAAATACCCTGTTTTAATATTAGCTTCCAAACTTTCATGTACTAATATTATTGAATATTAGAATGGTAAAAAACTCATATATATAAATTATGCATACGTAATCGTTGATTGCCCGTAGCTTCTTTCTGTCCCTGAGAACATCCAGTTACAAAGTCGCACTTATCCCGGGAACATTTGCATTCAGACTGGCAGTTCCCTCCATACGTAGGGTAGATGCATTGTTCAGAGCAATTAAGGCGATAATATCCTACTGGACACTCTAAAAAATTTGGGTTTCCTTAATATTTTGATTTTTAGATATATAAGCGTCAGTACCATTAAGCAGCATTTTGTGAGTGCCGTTAGATTGATTCATGCCATATATCTTTTCTTCCAAACAATTATATATCTTTAACTAAATGGTATAAACTATACATGTTAGGAAATAAGGAACATATCCATGTTCCTATGTTTATGTGTCTCTTCATTTCAGTCTATAAATTTTAGCACACTTACTTTGGCAAAGTCCAGTCGAGTGGTTAAGAGCAAAGCCATCGCAACACATCCTTCCATGAACTCTAAAATTGAAGAAAAAAGTGCATTTAATAAATATGATTTGAGGTATTTATAATGAACGATTTCTTAAGAAGGACTCACCCTGAACAAAATCTATTCTCTGTCAACCTAAATACATTGACCGTTAAGAATAGAATAAGCGTCAGCATCATTGATCTGAGGAAGACACCAGGGAAATTGTTAACTGTGAATTACATTTAATGATATTAATTTGCTAAAAATATAAAATAGACATTTCTTCCTGTTTTTAAAAATACATTGAACAAAATCTACTTTGTTCAAACCATCGGCTTTATACTGTTTTTTTTTATTTACAAGCTAGCAGAAAATTATTTTAATATCTTTACGGATAATGTATGTACATCTTGCATTTATCAAGTTGCTGATGTAAAATAAAGTCACTCGCTCTTAAAATTTGATAGTGAAGGAGTAAAAAATCTTTATCATTTACACATAGTGCATTTACAGGTGAACGCGCAAGGTATATTCTGTTTACCGTATCCGTTTAAATGGGTCAAGGAATGTTTGTATGGAGTCATTATTCAGAACGATTTAAAAAAAATCTTAATATTCAAATATCGGTTTTTAAACAGCAAAAAAAACCCACCAAAACAACAGAGTGCATGTACCATCGTCTTGAAAATATTTGACTTATTTATATAAAATCTGAGATATTTTAAAGTTATTTACGAAAGGTCACAAGTTGCTAGCAGCTGCGCATTAAAGTAAGGATATGCCCTTTACAGGAAATGGACGGAAGAAGATTGAAATATTATAATGATCATAAAACAGTAAGCTCTGCCGGATACATGAATAATACTTGTTAATCTAACTGCATAGTTGATAACAATCCTTTGGATTAGGAATAAAATATCAATGTTTAAATGTTGATTTTAAAATTTCAAGATCAATTATTCTAGGATTTTACTTTCGATTTGTTTTTACATTTCAAATTTGGTCAATGACTTAAATTCATCCACTAAGATATTCATAGAGCGAATTAATATATAAAAGTATGCATTATAAACATCTAGTTATATAACAAAATGAAAAATTTCTTAAGTTATTCAAAATCTACTTTCGATATGATCTCTATAACCAGCTCAACAAATTAAAATGTTGTAATGCACCTTTAATGTGAAAACAAAGATTTGTTCAAATTTTAAATATGTAGCTAATGTTTAAAAGTTGTGATATTGTTTATGTAAATGATTAACTAACAAGCAGTAACGTGTATGATATAATTATATAGAAATATAATACCCAATGTTGGCCACCTCTATCTTTTTCTTGCTTGAATTTATTTCGTGAAATGTATATGAATAAGAAATCCTTTACCATTTTTGAGCTATGCATAGATTTTACCGATTTATAAACTTTAACGTTTTAGAGTGGCAGAATGAATTCCTTGTTTCGCGTGCCACTGATACTCCTGATGCTGATTCTACAGGTAATTATAACACGTTTTAGTAATAACATATTGCATGAAACTATATATTATTTGTTTTTAAAGCAGGAATGTACGTGGATTTCCTTAAAATTTGTTTTCCTTTTGAGAACTCAAAACATATTTATCTTACTTAATCTCCTACAATAGGTATGTAGAGTTGCAAATGGTTACTGTCCTGAAGCCGTCAAGAGTGTGGTAAAAGTGGAATCCTGTCCAACTAATTATCAAGAGTGGGAAACTGCTGCAAATCTCAAAAATTGTAAAATAACGGCAGCTAAACAAAAATGTTCGGAAGCTGACAAATATGTTTATCATTGTGTGATAGACGGGTTTGAAAATGAGACATTAGAAGTATGTGCACCACAATTATTAATTACAGGTATACTTAATGAATTACATTTTGTTAAAAATGTAAATTTGTTGAAATAGTAGATTTAGATATTGCGTATGAGACGAAACGAAGAAAAATGTTTGTTTTTTTTTCTTTCAGGACTTTGCACTGAATTTAATGTTGATGGGGGAGTTATTCACATCCATCATACAACACCATGTGGCAATGAAAAATTTCCGAGTTGTTCTGAAACATATAAATCCTCCGAAGCCTACAAATGTAAGACGACTTATCTTTCAAAATTTTTGTTTTTTGTTTGAATTTAAAATGTCCTTTTTTAATGGTTTGCTTTCTTTTACTAACAATCTTCTCAATGTATATATGTAGAATAATTTTCATTACTAACACATTTCATTTCAAACACTCCATAGTAATTAATATTTTGGTATTGTCTGAATGAAACACTCTGGATGATAATCTACAAAAAATATATCTTTCAGATCAGGGTTGTTACGAGCTTGTTTACAGTAAAAAAGGTATAAATTCAACCAGCATGCCAACTAACGAGCCATCGACATCCTATAAGCCAGAAAACGAGTAAGAGCTTTGCAAAGTAACATTACGATCCATTGATTATTTTAAAATGTTTTAACTTGTCGCTTATGAAAGAAATGCATAAACATGTATTTACATAATAACATATTGTTTTGTTATAGTTCACGCCTTATAAGTTCTACAGCAATACCAAAGGATAAGACTCCCGATGAACCAGAAAACAAGTAAGGGCGGATCAGCCTGATTTTTCGTATATAAATTTATATTTTTTTCGGCATATCAATTTTGTGTTTAACATTAAAATAATGCAACAGAAAACAGTTAAGCTTCACAGTATATAATTATGATAAAAATCAATCGGTATGACAAACATAACACTTTTGAAGTCATCAATTTTCATTGTGAATTTCTAATGACACTGAATTGTTCTTGTCATTATTAATACTGTTAATGAATATTTCAGTACATATTCCTACCCAGAAACAATAGCAGATGAATTAAATTAATCATGAATTAATTTATGAAATTTCTAAATCAAATTATTATATAGCGATTGCGTCTGGCAATTATGAGCTTTGACACAATCAATAATCGCCTTAAACACTGCATTTAATTTCTATGCAATTCCTGAGAAATGCTGACAATGAATAACTAACGCTTGATTTGGCTGTGCTATATTCACCAGTCACATTATTGACAAAGCAAGATAAACTGTTTATCCAACATACACGTTCCTCATTTCTAGATTGTTAACATGTAGGTTAGCTAAGACACTCAAATCATGCGTAATGAATCATACTTAAGTGAGTTGGTAAGGATCACAAGCCTCTAGAGTGTTTTTGGGAAACATTTATTTAACTTGCAAAGTTATACACTGTCTCTAAGTAAAGTAAAAAAACAACACCTTTGATATCAAATAAAAAGTACTATATTTTTCTATTGAATTGTAGGGACACACCTACCATTATTGCGGTTATTGTAGTCTTCGCAGTAGCGCTCCTAGTTTGTATTGCAATTGCCATCATATATATTTTTAAGAAAAGTAAGTCTTCAAACCAATTAAAGCAATTTGGTTTTTAAAAAAGCATAATATACATTATAAATCATCCTGTACATTTTATAAATATCAATATTGACAATTTAGAACGAAATACGAGGAAAAGGAAAGAACCATCAGTAGACAAAGAAGAGCGGAACTCCTTGATTCAAAATCCTGTTGACAATGAGCAAGGTAATTTAAAATAAGTTATATTTTCTTTTAGCTTACCTAGGTTATAATCGTCAGTTGAAGTTAATGTATAATTCCGATTGTTAACGTTTCACATTATCACGTCTTATTCATAACTGCAAAACTATAAGGTGTTAGAAAATTAAAATCCAAAAAACGTAACTACACATTTTTATCTATAAACTGTAAAACACATAATAATAATAATAATAAGTAGAGCAAAGCTCGTTGCAAAGCAACGAGTGGGTCTTCCGTTTATGTCGAAAGTAAAGCTAGATGTTCCTGTAAGAAGCAGAGTTCTTAAACCAATAACAAGAGTAACTAAATCAAAAATTTTAAAAAATCGAATAAATCCTGGTACGACGTAACAAAATAAGAATGATTTTAAGTACGAATTAACAAAAACCGAAACGATTTCAAGAACGATTAATAAAAAAAAATTAAGAATGTGTCAAAGAACGACTTAACAAAAATCGAATTATTTTTGGTATGAGTTAATTTCACTATGACCTTTACGCTATTTTTTTAAGGTATCTCACTCCTCATGTTTTGATTTCATTGCGCAGATGATCATTATATTTGAAATGAATATGATTTTATTTAATTAATCATCACAGATAGATTATTATTTCATAATTACACAACATTCATAAAGAAAATCCATTTGAATTCAAGAAACAAACAATTTTTTTGGGGAACTATTTTTTCGCGCGGAAGGTTTTTTAGACGAAAATGACAGAAACAAGCAATTTTATGAATTTTCAATATACTTTTCTTTTTATTATACTTTATTCACTATTCACATTTTTAACATTTGATAGGTTTGTAACATATTTTATAGGTTCTGTGTGACATGTACAAAATCAAATCTTGAGAATGTGATAGCTGTTTAGCATAAAATCATGCAAATATATAGAACATGTCTGAATTTTTTAAGCCAAATTTTGCGAGAATTTTATCTTTGAAGCCCTATATCTAAAATTTGACATCACTGACCCCCATGTTATATAATGTCAAAATGATACTGAATACATATCTAGGCAAACTGGATTAATCTTATAAAATTCTTGATATTCAAAAAGTTTTTTATTTCAAATCAAATTGTAACTATTATAGAAATTGTCCATTTTAAGTGCAAAAAGGTCACACAAAAATTTATGCAGCTTCGTACAAATTTTTTGCGTAATCCCTCTACTCAGTGTGACCATTGTGCATAATTAAAAACAATATTTGAAGAAATAAGTTTGCTTAATCAAAATTACTGACAACAAATCCTAATCAGGATGAAATTGCATTTGCGAAAAGGTCAAATCAAATAGGCCATAACTCAGAGGGATGGATACTGACCCCCCGTTATCTTTGTATTTTTTAAGTATGTTTTGTCTACAGATTTCAATGATATACTTCTCAAGAAAATCTTGATACAACAACATTGAGGAGTGGGATACCTTAAACCAAGAACGCAGAATCAAAATTTCTGGAAAAATTAAATGTTAAACCCCGATATCTCTGTAATGCTTCGTCCAATTTGAAAATCTCATCCCTTTTTAAAACGTGAAAAAAGTCAATATCTGACAAATTTGATGACGTCATCAAATAATCTTTTCATATCATAGAGATCCTTTAAAAACTCATAATGCCTGTAAATTTCTAAGCAATCGATGCAAGCGTTTTTTGAAATATTTGAGTTGGAAAAAAAATAAAAAGAATAATAAGAATAAGAACTAGAGCAAAGCTCGTGGCAAAGCAACGAGTGGGTCTTATGTTAATGTCAAGAGTAAAGCTAGATGTTCCTGTAAGAAGCAGAGTTCTTAACCCAATAACAAGATCAACTAAAACGAAAAGAACAAAATAAATCGAATAATTCTTGGTACGACTTAACAAAATCTGCATGATTTTAAGTACGAATAAACAAAAACCGAAACGATTTCAAGAACGACCTAACAAAAAAAACCGAATGTGTTTAAGTACGACTTGGCAATTATTTTTTTAGGTACGAGTTAATTTATTAAGAACTAAATACTACTTTCTTAACCAAAAAACGCGGAAGACCCTAATAATAAACTAGACACGATCTCGTTGCGAGCAACGAGAAGGTCTTCCGTCTGATTTTAGAATTTGAAATATATGTTCGATTTTTATTTTGCTGTGAACAGCTGAACATGTTTTAGAATAGAAAAACACAGTGTACATTCAAAGGGCCAGATACTATTTTGTTTCAGGTGTAAGAGCTTTGTTTAACCAGTGTTTAGAAATTTGTCACCATTCTTGAGATATCTGAGAAAAAATGTTTTAGGGGCTGGTCCATTATCTTCTTATTGGGGCCACTGTACCAAAGTTTGAGGGTTGCAAGATTTAGGTTGTAAGATAAATATATTTGCTTCTACAATCCATTACAAAATATCCCTCGGTAAAGAGCTATAGAAAAAGACTTTAGAGTCCTTGTAGGTCCCTAATATTAGGAACCAGCCCCTTTTTCGTCGTATCAAATGAAGTTCATTTAATTTTGAAGACATTTTGCTCAACCGTTTTTAAGAAATTCGTTACCGTTTTTGAGATATCTGAGAAAAACGTTTTAGGAGCCAGTCCCTTATCTACTTATTAAGGCCGTTCAAATTTACAAGACCTTTCTTTTGATACCAAGAAAAAGGGGCTGGCCTCTTATATTTGGGACCTAGGGGGCCCTAAATCTTTTATCTATAGCTCTTTACCGAGGAATATGTTGTACTAATTTATAGAAGTAAATATGTTTATCTTACAGTTATAGAGCACGACAGTATAACAATTTTTATGTGTTACGTAATTAAGGGTTTTTAGGGGTCAAAAGTTCAAAACTTTGATAACTTATACATCCAAAAAGAAAAATATTTTGAAATGCAGTATAGAAGAACATATGCTCAAAATGATGTACTTAACAACATGTAACCTTTAAAATTTGGTTCAGCGACCCCCATAAAGGTGATAAGGGACCGGCCCCAAAATGTTTTTCTCAGATATCTCAAAAATAGCAACGAATTTCTTAACAACTGTTAAGCAAAATGTTTTTAAAATTAAATGACCCTTCATTTGATACCAAGAAAAAGGGACTGGTCCCTTATATTAGGGACCTAGAGGGCTCTAAAATCTTTTATCTCTAGCTCTTTACCGACGGATATTTTGTAATAAATTATAGAAGCAAATATGTTTATCTTACAGTTATGAAGCCCGACAGCATAACACTTTTTTTATGTTACTTAATTAGGGGTTTTAAGGGATCAAAATTCCAAAACTTTGATCACCTATATCTCAAAAAGAAAAAATATTTTGAAATGCAGTATAGAAGAAAAGATGCTCAAAATGATATATTTAACAACATGCAACTTTCTTTCAGCTTACTTGAGTTAAAGATCTGGGATTTCAGAATGTATAATATTTTATAACGTTTTTCAATATAAATAACATTTTTGTCAATTTTTGAAAAAAAATTGCCTGAATAATTCAATAGAATTTGCATTTTTCGCTAATTCACTTGTCAATGTCATATTATACTTAAATATGACCTCTTTGTGTAAAAATTAGAATTATTTCAATATTCGAAGCATAGAAAAATAAACAAAATATCGTTAGACCTTTAGAGAATTAGAGGAAATGCGGGCTATGTCATATCAATTTCTAGCTTAGCTATTTATTTCATTGGTAATCAGCACTTAATTTTATCATTTCAATAATTCCATTGTAAGAGTTGAAACTTTTTTTAGTTTTTAAATCCATTTTCAGTCTGCTTTAAACAAGCGAAAATGCCCCAACCGACCTGGCTACAGGAACAAAATGATCAAATCTGATAAAAGTTTTATCACCACTTACAGTGTAATATGGTTATCTGTTTGACTGTGTGGAAATTTTATGCATTTCGTGGTACACTAGGTAGTATAAGATTTATTGTCTTGTATAAAATGGGATAATAACCGTGTATCCCATGAAAGTACTTGTGGTTTAAAATGTGTTAATATCTTTGCAATGTTTATCTCTATGATCCTTTAAAATGATATTTAAACTGAATTTTATCACTATCTTAAGGATTGTATATTGTGCAACGACAGCATTTTTTATATCTTTATTTCTAGATGACCGAATGGTGTGCGCTTGCCACACCATAGCGCCTTCCGAAGATCTAGGGTACAAAGCATCAGCCGGGGCTAATGTGGAGATGACCGATAACAGTTTAATTTTGATATATTGTTTTTTAATCTATTGCTTACTCTTATTTTAAGGGCCGTTAAGGGAAAATACAGCCATGGATGATATCATAGGCAAGTTGATTTTTAAAAATCTCGGTTAATAAAACTAATTGATTATGTTTATTTTTACCATGTAGTGGAAAACCAATTTTGACTTTTTTAATTTCTTTAATTGCATCTCTTTTAAATTAAACTTAAAAAAGAGATACATGTAACTATTTTAGATGCCAAAAAGTAAGAACTTTTTTGCATCAGTATGTGATACATATCATACTTCTTAGTGCAATTATAACAGCGTTCAATAACTGCATGACAAATTAAATGCACGTTCCAGCTGTTCTATTCTGATATCATATAAAATTGATTGATAAATGTAAGGAAAAAAATTCTGGGTCAAGTGTGTAGTTTTTAATATAAACTTGTGATTTACGAATCATAAAATTCCGACAAAAACATTTACATTTACTAACGCATTTAGACATTATAAACATCACACTTTAAATCATAATGAAATTTCTGATTAGGCACCTAGCTAAATCAGAAACTAGCATGAAATATTTGAAAAACGAATTAATGTTTACAAGAACCAATTAACTTCAACATCTAAACGACATATATAAACATTGATTCTTTGAACATGTAGCACCACTGTTGATCGTTTGACATTGCAGTGGCTTCTTAAGGGTTAATGAGTATGTAGTTAGCAAAATATTATATATATATTACAGTTATAGTAGTAAAACATCTGAAGATGAAGATGAAAAACGCTTATGTTTTACTCGAACTTTGTGTTTTTATTCATTAAGTTTTCTATATTTTATGCGACCACTGTGACTTTTTTATCTGGATATATATATATATATATATATATATATATATATATATATATATATATATATATATATATATATATATATATATATATATGTGTGTGAGTGTGTGTGTGTGTGTGTATGTGTGCAATACAGTCCAATTTCGATGTAATTCGAAGATTTTTCTACTTTGTAGTCAATATCTCATTTTTTCTTAGAGCAAGGCATTACGTTATTGGGTTTTTTTGCCTGTCATATATTCTCAATTCTCAAAAAAAAAAAAAAAAGAAGAAACCAAAAACAAAACTAACAAGAGTATGACTTTTCTCGAAATGAGGTCACTTGGTAACACAGTTCAATCGTGAATAAATGTATTGCTGTTATATTTTTCTTCAATTATGAATATTTGCGCAACATTACACTTATGCCAAGTGTTTGTTAGTATCTTTATGATAAATTAACGTTTAGATTCCAAGGTTCATTAACTTTGGCTATAAGGATACATGATATGAGGTAATAAAAAAAATGAAAGGATGTTTCAAAAAATAAATGATTTTCATTAAAACAGTACTACCTACGTTAACATTTTAAATATAACAAGTTGCTATTGGTAATATTATGAAGGAATCTAGGAATGTTAAATTACACTGTATGATATGGCCGCCTAGGGGAGTTAACTCCTGCAAAAGTGGGTCTATGGAAAACCATACATGTTTATTTCCTAATGTAACATTTTTCTATTCTTAAATATTTAATTAACTGTATTCAAGCCAGTGTTAAAATTTTAGTGAATCTTTTTTAATTGTTCATTCGATTAAATTTTTTTTAGAGAGAAAGCGTCCAAACCCAAAAGATTCCGAGGCAGGTACTGGGACAGATAAATACAGTATGTATTTTTTTTTTAGTGAAAGCATTGTTATATCTTATGAAATGACTACATGCATGTGCGGTATTGTGAAATATCTACCCCGAGTTCAACCAATTTTTAAATAGTATCGTATAAAAATAAAATCTTCTCATATCATTGTTAAGACGATGCCTATAACTTTAATCTTGATTTTTGTCATCATTGCGCATTTGCTGTGTATCTATGACATCACTTAAATGTCCTAATTCCCGCAAATTTGCAAACAAATGAAAATATTCTCATTTTTGCTCTATATTTTGCATTCGGAAGTATAGAGCGCAGGTTTGCTCAAGTGCGATTTAAACATATGTTTTTCTTTAGATACTTATACACATTATACTAAAAAATGGTACTTGAGCAACCCTGCCCTCGATCACAGGATGCAGCTCTGAATGGTCTGGAAGGTGACTGAATGGCACAAATATGCCATCATTCAGTCACTTTTCAGTTACCTTTCAGTCACCTTTCAATTGACTGAAGGGCAGAGATTTATCCTGTGTATGTTTCCCAGTCGAAACACATTGGAAAACACCCATATCTTGTTACGAAACATCAATTTATCAAAATAATGTAATCTTCATGACGTTTTTTCTACATTTTGACGTCACTGTGGTGATAACCTTTTTCAACCTTATTTCCAATATGATTTTACTATCTTTCACCTTATTTTTAAAGCTCTTTCTAAAACTTTGATTTTGGGGGCAAAAATGCAATAAACCGCACATAATCCTTTAAATTATTTTATTTTTGTAGCGTTTGCTATGGTAAAAACCTTCGAGGATTTACGTGAAGAAAATAAAGGCAAGTGCTTGCTTTCTGTATAATTCATTGTGCTATTTATAATAGAAAAATGATTGTTTATCTACTACATGTAAACACCTTAGTAATGATTCCACATGAATTATTTCTTCTTACATCCTGCTAATCTGTAAGAAAATCATTAGATAATTGAGTATTAAGACGTCAATCCTACAGCATACTGACGTTTTTTGCTTTTCAATAAAAACTTGTAAAACTGTTATAACCCGTTTACTTTTTTGAAATGCAAGCTTTTATTTACTATTCAATTCTGTAACTTATTTAATGGCAGTCGGTGTGATAAATATTAGTTACATGCCTAACATAAAAAATTTAAAGAACTAATCTTATAAACTAAGTTATAGTTAGATCATATTAAGTAAACTTTACGCGATTAAGAAGGGGTGGATTGAGCTAAGCGACAAAGCCCCTTCTTAATCGGCTAAATTTTACTTAATATGATCTTACTATTACTGAGATTATAACCAACTTTTTTATTGGCTGATCGAAAGTTCTGTACCAATCAAATATCACCTCCCTCTTGTTCTCAGCTCTCACAGCTGGCAATCGTTATGTGACGTCGCTGTGAATTCATTACTTAATTGAATATTTAGCGATTGCTGATTGGATTAAAAAGTGGGTTATGTTCTAGATTTTTCTACACACCTTAAACAAATGTTCAAAGATTCTATTAGGCATCAAAATTAATGAAAATGTTCCTTGCAAAAAATTAAAAATTGAACTTTTATGCGATGTTACCTTAACAAATGTGACAAACATATCCGAACATAACATAGTGTGTAGCTAAACCATGTAAAGTCTTGTTCATGTAACAAAGATATCTTACCAACTTATCTCTTTTGTTAAAATGACAGTTCGGAAAAAAAACTATTAAATTATTCATTTTATACAAAAATTAATAGCACTGAGCAAAGTTTTAGAACTTACTTCACAATCCCATAAAAATGACTTGATATTCTCAATGGGTGTTCATAACAATAAATTAACAGCTATTTTAACATGCAATCGGAAAGTATATTTCTCCCAAGCCACATGCACCTCCCCCAATTTTTTTTAAGGGATGTTGTTTTATATGCCAATATATTTCGAGGGAAGTCAAACAGCACTCAGTTTTTGATGTAATTAAGGTTCAAAAACTTTCACTGATAAAAATGATAAAATGTAACTAATAACTTTACTAACCGTTTGCTCTTTTTCCAACTTCGACTTCCATTTGAACACTAAATGAGCGTAGCTGTAACCTCATCATAATTACGATAGACGTTTAAAAATAAATACCTTGAAGACCTGTTGAGAAATAGTAGTAAAAAAACAGTAAAAACAATCGTTACGTTGTAGAAAAGTGGCCTTTTCCCTACGCAATAGAACTCTTTTAAATTTCTCAAATATACATTTTTACCTAGATGGCACGTAAAAACTTATCTTTTCGGTCTCTTAATGTATCATTTTAATGAAAAACATGGTGTCAATTACGACACACAATCAAATGAAATTTCATCTGAACAACATTTCATTAAGATATCTTCAAAGAGTCAATACTAAATTGCTTTACTTTTAGCTCACCTGAGCTGAAAGCTCAAGTAAGCTATTTTGAACACATTTTGTCCGTCGTCCGTCCGTCTGTCCGTCTGTCTGTTTGTCAGTCTGTAAACTTTTCACATTTTGAACTTCTTCTCTAAAACCGCTTGGCCAATATCAACCAAATTTGGCACAAATAATCCTTATGGGAAGTCAAATATAAATTGCAGAAATGAAAGACCGATCTTTATTCAAAGAGAAAACCTCGAAACTGTGCAAAAAAGGGGGTGCATTTTTAAAAAAATCTTCATCTCAGGAACTCCTGAGTCAAATTCAACGTAATTAAGCATAAATAATCATTATTGAAAGGTAAATATATATTTTAAAAATTAAGGGCTAATTCTGTTTCAAATCTGAGTTATTACGAAAACTATCATAAAGGAAAGACGTGTTTTAATCAGTTTATAGCTTCGGGTTCGGTATTCCATACGAGTCTTGGTAAAATGGGTAGGCAAACCCGGGCCAGGACAAAATAAAAGCCAGGGCAGATCGAGATTTTTCAATTTACGTCGATAATAATATACAAATGTCATTGAAATTTTCAGGATATGTTACAGACCAGTATATTTGTATTCGCTGTAAATATTGATAGAAAACAACGCGTATCTTGGAATTTATTGACGATTGTTGATTTTCAAATTGGTAAAATGGGTAGGCAATCCCGGGTCGACATTTTACGGGTTTGTTGACTTATTTTAAAAGAAGAAACTAAAATAAGTCATGTTTAATTCCATACTTGTAAAACGAGGTTTTTATGTTTCAAGCAGCCATGACGTAAGATAAACGGGTCGATCTGACAAACATGAATTTGCTTGTTTTCCATCAGTTCGCGTGCGAAGGGAATCTTTGAAACATGCAAAATACATTGGTGCCGATTTTGTGACGTAAAATGAGGTTAAATATTTCAATGCGTTAAAGTTGAAGTTGAAGTCTTTCCCATGCCATAATTTTAAATGTTGATCAACATGTGTGATATGAAAAAAACCCATCATATTTTGTTTACTAATTATATAAAAGATTGCTTTTTTTAATTATGTTCTTAAACAAGTTGATCATTAATCATTTATTAAATTAATTAAGTGTTGAACGAAGTGTATAAAATAGAATGAAGTATATAAAATATTGATTGAATTGTTAATTCTAGTCTGTTTTCTTCAAATTACTGAATTGTAGAGTTTCGTACTACGTTAGATTAATAATTAATCTATCAAAACTAATATGGTTCGTTAGAATCATCAATGGGTTTTAAAAAAGATGTGTCGAAACGCTTTTGGAAATATAAAGAAATGAACAGGAACACCAACTGTACTTTATATTTTAATTCTCTCACTATGTCATATTTCATTTTAATGTTCTTCATGTTTTGTAGACGAAAGCAAAAGATATCTGAAATATTACCAAAGAATTGACCAATATTTCTGTGAAACAGAGATGTATAAAACGGCAGAGGCAGTGTTTAACAAAAATGGCATAGTCGTCTTTACAGGACCGCCCGGATGTGGCAAATCAATGGCGGCCATACATTTGATACGGAAAGAACTGCATGATTGGACTTTTAGAAAATTACATTCATTGGAAGAGTTGTCATATATTGATGATGATAAGTCCTTGGTTTTTATAGACAACATTTTCTTTCGTAGAACGATGGACTCAGATCTTGGAAGTTGGTGGGATGAATTAGATGGGATTTATGAAAAATATTTTGCCAGTTATGATGTTGAAGATTTGTTAAACCGTCTTCGCATTGTAATGACCGCCAGATCGAATGTAATAGAGAAAGCATGTAAATGCATGGGAAAAGTTACACCAATTCTGCATGAAATGTATTTGATGGACGCAAGCAAACTCACAGAAAAGGAAAAAAATGAAATATTAGAGAAACAAATTCAATTTGCAAAAAAAGAAAAAAGAAAACATGTGCCACTTATAGACGATCAATTCAAAAACGAAGTAATAAAAGCAGAAGGACCGATAGGATTTCCACTTTGCGCTCATTTATATGTTTTGGGCGAAGAATATCAAAAATCAGGAGCAAGTTTTTTCTCTAAACCGATTGAACTTTTGAAACTTCAGATTAAGGACGAAATAGCAGGTGACAAAACTAATAGAACGAAATCGCTGTTCTTTGTTCTGTTTTTCTCTGAGTGGCACACAAAGATGGGGAAAATAGAAAAAATAGATTTAAAAAGCGAAAGTAGTTGTAAAGAGTTTTTGAACAAGATATCTCCAGATCTGGTTAAAAATTTCGAGCCGTTTGATTTTAATGGACTGGAAGAAAAGGCTCAAAAATTATCAGGTGCGTTCTTCAAAGAAATAGGTGAAGTTGGTGAAAACAAGTACAAATTTGTGCACGACAGTGTGTATGAAGCAGTTGGGGCGTATTTTTGTGAAACATATTTTACTGAAACTGTGAAGCATTTCCCACTTGATTTAATTCAAAACCAAAATTATGAAAACTTATCTAAAAGTCAGAAAGTAACTCTTTCTACGCGGTTACTGTATGAAGCACTTAATCAGCAACTTTCACAAGTATTTGCCTGCAAAATATTTCGAGAAGAAGAATTTTCTATGTTGTTTTATTCAGAACTTAGGAAAAAAGACAACAATATAATTGATCTTTTATTAACTGTGACCAATGAAAGCTCCATCGTTAAACTGCCAATCTTATTCTGGACAAGTTATAACAACATATTTCCTTTAACAGAACTGCTGTACGAATTGGTTAAGAAAAGAAATATTAGTCCCGAATACCAACTTTATAGTTTGCTTTTTGGGATGTGCTGTGCTAGAAAAGAAGGGGTGTTAAAGACAGTGAATGGAATGTTGCGTAATAACATCGAAATGTTACAGAATCGTGTTCTAACATTCGTAGATGATGAAGGCAATTATATCCCACACATAATAATTGCTTCAAAAAGTTCAGACGAGTTTGTGTTAAATGCTTTAAAAGAAATTTCTAAAAAAAGTGAAAGCATTGCAACAGAGAGGAATAAAACTAATATGACACTTTTAATGATAGCTGTCAAACAAAAAATTCCAAGGGCAAATGTTATCAAATACCTAAAGAATACATCACCACAACATCTTCTTGTTAAAGATACAAATGCGTCAACTGTTTTACACCATCTTTTAGGATCTGAAAATGATGATGAAACGTGTGCACAATATCTTGATACAATCATGAGCGATAAAAAAGCTATAAAATGCTTGCCCAAAGATGATTTCAAGGGTGACACAGCTCTAAGCATTGCTGCAAAGGAGATTAAACATAGTAGGATATGGAGCATGTTGAAACTTCTTGAAAGTGGTGAATGTATCGTTGAAACTTTAAATGAAAAAGGATGTTCGCCTTTACACCTTTCTGCTAGTTCACTGAAGGGAGATACTCCATACCTTAAACTTGAATGCTGCATAAGAGTAATAATTCTACTTTTGTATGGAGCTAATCCTAATAAACAAACTGATAAAAGCGATGAGCCAATAGATGAATGTGAATACGATGGTATCAGAACAATTTTAAAAAATTCATTAGACGAGAAAACCATGGAAAATATATTGGATGAGTATCTTAAAGACATGGACAATTTAGAAAACTACAAGGGAATCAAGAATTTTGAATTGAATCTTTCAGAAAGGTTTACTCCAGGAATACGTAGAGGCATTTCAAAAGCTGTGCAGTACTTGAAAAACATTGAATTTGAAAAGCCAACATAAAAAGTAAATGATTTTAAAAGTGTTTTTATGTAATTTTGTACAACGTTTTATATAATAAATCTATATTAAACATTTCAAATGATAATGTAGTTGTGACATATGACCACATGTTATTTTAAAATGCTGGTCATTTGATTGAAAACCATATATTGAGAATGTATTTGATCTTAGAAAGTATTCTTCTCTACATTAATTACATTTACAGCAGGAGGGGGATAGACTGAATGCTTAGTAATTATATTGATTCAGCCATCTACCTACCTGAATTATAAAATGAATGGTCCCTTGGTGTCAGGGGTTTCGGCCCTAGGATAGACCAATCTGGCCATATAGTGAAAATGTATTAAATCTTCTTCTCCACTTTCTTTTGTATTTGATATAATTGTAAACCCCCTGGTTTTGTGAAATTCATAGCTTTGGTTCAAGAGTGTAAGTCCATGGGTTGGTCAATATGGCCATATAGTGAGAATGTACTAAATCTAGAAAAATCGTTTTCTCTACATCCACAGCAGGGGAGATAAACTGAATGCATGGTTATAATCTCCATTTGGTCCTCCACCTAAATTTTGAAATGAGGAATCATCTTAACCGTCCATCTATTCGTCCGTCCTTTCATCTTGATCTGTCCGTCTTTCTGTGCAATCGTGTCCAATCCATATCTTTCTTATGAAGGAATATTGGAAGAGTTTACTTCACATAAAGAATGCACATGTCATTAAAATAAAAAGTGCCAAATTCGTGTCGGGTCTATATTTTGGAGAAACATGGATTTGGAAGTTTTATTCAAACAAAAATTACTAAGGACGTTGGGATGTGTCATGATTTTGTCCCAAAGTTCAGGGGCACTGGAAGGTTACCGTGCTAAATTCATGTCTTGTTCATATCTTTTTATGGAAAAACATTGGAAGTTCCCACTTCGCACGAAGATTGCTCATGACCTGAGGATGTGTCATAATTTTGTCTCAAGGTTAGTAGGTCACGTTCAAGGAAGGAAAAGTACAAAATTTCTGTCCGGTCTTCGTCTTTCATATGGAGAAATATTGAAAGTTCTTACTGCAAACAAAATTTTTTTATGATTTGGGGAAGTAGCATGATTTAAATACAGTTTGTGAAAGTTAAATGCTTTTAAAAGAAAACGCTTAGATTTTATATTTCTTTATACTTTTCTTATGGAAAACCACAAGAAGTTCTTACTTAACATAAGGATTGCATATGAACTGAGGATGTGTCATTATTTTGTCCCAAGGTCAGTCGTGAATGTTCAAAGTCAATGTTTTAAAAGAAAAAAATGTGTGAATCCTTTCTAGACCTTTTTTTGTAACAAAAAAAATGTGAAGCTAAAATTTGACAAACAGATTGCTTGTGACTTGTAAATTTATCTTGACCTTAAGCTTTGGTCATTGGTGGGAGTTCAAAGTCACTCTTAGAGATGTTGACTTACTTTCTAGTTGACCAGTACCTAAGTTATTATATTTTCTTAGCGGGGATTATCATTTGTGAGCTTGCTCATAGTGTGTCTAGTTTTCCTGTACTGGCATTGTCGTCGTGCATTGTTAGTATGTATATAATGCGTTGTTATTAACTTGTAACATTTGCTGCAAATGGGCCAGAAGTGCAGGGTTTTTATTCAGGGGGAATGACAAATTTTGCCGTATAGCAAACCTGTATTTTTTTTAGGTTACCTAAATTGCTCGAGTAATCTACTGCGGTTCGTTGTCTGTTAACAATTCTACATTTGAAAAAATACATTTTAAAATTCAGCTTAAAAATAACAAGGTAAATTTTTTCTTAGCCATATTCTGTTTAACATCTAAATCTACTTTTTTTCATGCATGTGTGCCTGTATAAATAAACTGTAAACCTGTTGTGTGCATTATAAATGAAACTGAATATTACTGTATCAAATATTGACCATTAAATACCCGTAGTTTGCTATTTACCATTTGTTTACAGTGTTTTGCTCCTTGATCTATATGTACATGTAGGATATAGATAATCCGATATTCCTCCAACTCTACCTCCCCCCCCCCCTCTTTTTATGATAAATGTTTACAGTAAGAGGATCACGTTTTAGACTCCAATATGAAGCTTAAAAGTAAAAATTGAGACTCTCTGAAAGGTCAGTCTATAGGCTATGATACTTAGATGACAGTCAAGGCTTGTAGACCTACTGTCAATGTTCGAAACATTAATGTTTCAATGGAATCAATGAAATGGTTTGTCTGTTACTTTAAGAAATATAATGTCGAAAGATTTTTAAAATTTTTGACGTATCATTTTTATCAGACAAGGTCAACTCTTCATTTCAAGTGGTCACTTTTAAATATGGTTTAAAAAAAGGTATAGTTCTGCCACTCAGTTACTTTGGAGATTCTTCAGTTGACATTCGGCTGACTTAATAATAGACATTTATCATATGATTGTGAACTAAGTATATTATTTAATTTAAACTTTTCAAATTTGGAACTTTTCATTTATTTTAGGGGCTAAATGATTTTAGGAGATAACTCAATGCATCAAATATGGCAACCTTAATTTACTAGGATTATATAATTTAAGTATAGGTTTGTAGAGATCAAGTTTCTGTTCTTCATATTTATTTTGATCGTAACACATAAGACTTGAAATCTGCCAATTATACACGAACCTATATGTAAGTTGAAATGGCTTATTGGTTAAATTTGCCGCATCAAATGTAAAGAGGCTAAGGACACAACCATTTTTTTCTAAATAAGCCAATCTTAAATATAGAAAAATAGTTTGTTTTCAAAATTCTATTATTGATATCAAAGATTGTTCAAAACTTTTTAATATTAGGAAGCATGGGATGGCATTTATTGGCATATAACAGGTCGAGTACACTACCTTATATGGATAGCATTATTTAACACGTGACAGTATTTACATCAAGCAGATTGTCCAATCCACTGAATGAGTTGCAATGCATGACGGTCTACAACGTGTTTACGATTCAACAAACGCACGTGGTTTTTGTCTGTTTTATTCACAATATTTAATTGCTTGCCGGAATGTTTGTACATCTTGATTTTTACTTTAGAAGGTAGAAAAAGAAAGATTACGTACCATTAACTTTGTTCCATGCTCACATTGAAAAATACTGTTGTTTTAGTTGATCAATTGTTGCTTCAAAAAAGGATCAGTATCAAACGACTGACAAACATACGCATACAAGTACAAACAGATTTTGATAAGAAAAAACTGCACAATTGTGTATTGGTGACTTTATCATTGTGCACTAGAAATAAATACAGGTAACTGTATATTTTTAACAAACGTTACATGTAATAGCCACGGTAGTAGAAATGCACAAATATACAAACGCAGAAGCGCTAGCTATGCAGCATTTATTATTTTGTCCGTTAAGCATTCTGATGAATTTCCCTAAAGAAAATATCAACGTGCATTCTACTAATGTTGTCCCAAATTCAATAGGACTTGCCTCTCTTTTGAACATTGACAATGGGTTATTTAAAGAGGTTGAAAATGGGTTAATATAAGCCCTCATATGCAATATTTTTTAAATGTGAGCATAGAAATTGAAGTTCAGACATAATTGTCCATATTAATTTCAAGGTATTTATAAATACGTTTCTTTTGAAAAACAATGGTACAGCATACAGTACACCGAATTTATCTATTGTTTTTAAGATGAACGTCCTGTCAGCGGTGATTATTTGTGCTTAGGTCCAAACGCTGTTTCACTTTCGGTTTGCCAGAGTAACTGCATAGGAGAGTTGATTAAAATCAACTCCCAAAAAAACTATTTAGATTTAAATTTAAAAGAATAAAGAGAAAAAAAACCAGTTAAACATTTATGTAGATATTTTATATTGTCAAACGATTATTACACAACCAAAATTACACAACTTTAAACCGAGACCCGTGGCACTAATACATCGTAAATGTATGTAATTATATTGCAAAAATAAACAAATGTTTTAAAAGAATATGAACCAGGGATAAATACAAGCAAGATCACAACAGGGTACAAAAGAAAAATAATATTGTATTTATTGTTTACAATTTTGATCAAATTAAACACAAATTACATTTTACAGACAGGTCCATTCTCCAAGAATTAAAAAAAAAGTTTTAAGTGGAAGTGGAAGGAAATCTCTGTATTTTGTACGAATTTTATTAAACTTAGAAACATTATATAACTCTCTCTCTCTCTCTCTCTCTCTCTCTCTCTCTCTCTCTCTCTCTCAAATTCTTTGATGTAAGTTGATAACTGTCAAAATATCATCAAGTTAACAATGATGCAAGGTATATGTAGTATTTTCTTGCCGCGTTCGCCACAACGGCTGCACCGTTGAACATATTGATTATAAGATATACGTTGATGATCAAGATTACACGTTAAATAATTACTGTATTTGAAAAATGTTTCCTATATACAGTTAAGTATTACAAAAATCACTCATCGCTCACTATATATAATAATGCAACACAAGAAAATTTGATTTTTTGATTATTGCAACATTCATAACAACTTGGAATCCAAAGCCCCGTCGTGCATTCAAAAGCTGCTAAAATCATTTAATAATCAGTATATAAAGAATTTGTGTCAATATATGGTTTTTGAAATCTTTTAGCCGAAGGAAAATAACTGCTTTGTAACTTCATAGACACATTCTAAATCTCCATTTTTTCTGAAATAGTTTGGCATATTTGCTCGGTTGTTTCATTTAGGCTGATAATTTCCTCATAGTGTGGTTTGGCATCAGACACAGGCTCTAGGTAAGTTGGGTCTCTAGAATGGATGCTTTCTTCGTGTACGTTTAATTCAAGACTATTATATTCTTCTCGCTCATTAGAAATTTGATCAACTTTCCTGCTTTTAGTTGAATAAGACTGCGTGTTACAGTGCTTGTGGGAGTATATTCCAACAAATACACCACAAATAATTATGAATACTCCAACTAATACAATCAGTATATAGAGTAGTGTAGAAGGAAGAATATGAAACGCCAATGATTTCCCGGATGATCCGTTTTTTGGGAGTAACTGCGTTGTTCTTTTACCCCTGTCATCTGTGTAATCTAGTAAAGATATAGTGCTCCGAACTGATGTCTCTCCTAAGAAAAGCAACAATACTATCAGATTAAATTCTTTAAACAGCCGTCTCAGCTAAAAATAGAAAAGCTTACGCCCGTTTAAAATAATTTGCAAATTCGTCATCGTCAAAAAAACACCATACCATTGTATTTTGTACAGCCAAACCTAAAGTCGCATAACTCGATGTCGCATTTGCATATACTCTGACAATCTTCTCCAAAGCTTGGAAAACTGCATATTTCAGAACAGTTAATACTGTGATACCCTATAGGACAATCTGTAAAATAATATTAATGATGCGAGATTCATTGCATCTGCAGGTACTAGTAAACAGTAAGCAGTTAAAATAAATAAATTTTGTTATAAATATTTTTTAAAAATATTTACTTTCACATGATGACGTTTCTGTATTCCAATAAAAACCAGGACAGCAAGTATTCCCTTCAATGCTACGAAATAAACATAAGAAAAAAATTATAACGAACAACTCACATATTTATCTCATTTTTTAATTAAAATAAGTTACGCTGTACCTGCCACAAATCGAGATGACATATCGCCAAGTCATTGAAGATAAATACAAAATCCAAACCATTTTTATTTGTTCCTTAAAATCCATGATATTTTTTTTTAGGATTGTGTATTTCCTATTTAATAATTCCTTTCAAACTGTGTAATGTTTCAAGTATAATGAGCCCGGAAATAAAACAGATTGCCTCAATGTTGTTTTTAACACATTCAGCGCAACAGTTTCGTTATCAAATGAACATTGCATTTGTCCATGTGAATTATGTTAGATTCTATATACAAAGTGTCAATATACATGTGCATCAACTAATTAGATTTTGATATTAAAAACACATTAAACAAACCTTTAGATTAATTTACTAGTATATTGTGAATGCAAATACATGTTCCTTTAGCCATTATCTGTATTAACTAATAATACATTTCATTAAACGGCATTTTTTTCTGTTCATGTGTCTTGTAGATACCTACTTACATGTACTAGGGATCTTTCTATGGGGTTCTGTGATTTTCAAATATGAAATACACCAGAAAAATAGCAAAATTATAGTCAATTTTGGTTTTATTTTATCAAACATAAACCCAGCGTTATATCTGGTTTGTTAATTAAGGTCTTCAGCTTCCGAGCGGAAAATATTACTATTATTCTGAAATATTTTCAGATTTCTTTTTTTTCTTCTAGACGTCAAATTTGAGCCTTAATATCTCGCTCGTTTGTTCACTGATTGTTTTGAAAATTTCACGTCTAATAACATGCCGCGCGATGTTGTCGTTTCATTTTTTAGCTCATAAAAATCCCAATCCGGTTTTGAATTATTCCCCTTCCAGTAAAATATTACTTCTTTTGTCGGATTGGTTTAGCATTAACGATGACTGGCAGAGTCTCAAAGGTGGGCTGGTTTGGAAGCTGATACATTGAATTGGTGCAAGACATATTTTATTTGTTATTTAAATGCAAATAAAGGGTTAGAAAAAAATGCCAAAAAAGGTTGAAAAAAAAATGCAAAAAAAAAATCGAATATTTTCCGTTTTAGTTTTCTACCTGATAATAATTTGTGATAAGATGTATTTTAAAAGTTCTTAGTCTTACCGAGACCTTTCATTCGGTATACAGAAAAAGGGGCTGGTCCCTATAATTAGGGAGTTAGAGGTGTCCAAAGTTTTTTGTCAATAACTTGTAAAGGAATAAAAATTTCTAATGCATTATTGAAGCAAAGTTGTAAAGAAATTAATTCCGAATCCTTCCGTAGTATTCAATTTTATGTTTTCGTAATTTATAGTCAATATTCGCAGAAACAATGTTTGTCAGTTCGGTCCAATTTTGTGGGAGTGTGCACGTTTAGGAGGTAATGAAAGGGCTTCTTGTAATGCACTTACTGATACATGCAGCGCGTAAAGATGATTCCACATAAAATTCCCAAATGTTTTTATTTATATGTACATTTTCCTTTTATAGAGATGAACCTATTTGACCTTATTTTTGTTGTTTGTTTCATAACTGTGCCCCTTTCTATATTTAGATGCATTACGAGATTCATGTAACCGATCGATCGTAGAGTCGCTAGCTGTACTCAGGCCGTCGCCCAGACGACAGTGCAGGTGGTTGTAGAGCTGAACGTACACATGTTTAACGCCCCAATGTTTTACTGAAACGGAGACATTTTGAATTGTTTCAGTACTGGGAGATGTGTTAATAAAATGGTTCCAATGCATGGTAATTAAACACAACTTTTCTACAATACACGGCCGTCATATAAGGAACAATGTGTATTACTGACATGACAAATGTACGCTGGCAATTTAAACGAACACGGGATTGCTTCCTATAGAACATTTCTTTTAAAACAGAACAAAATACTGATTTACGATGAAGATACTATTATCATCGTGGAGATGATTTTAAAAAGTGAACTTAATATTTGTATACGATAATTTTTGAATCCAAAGCCGCTTATTTTAAGCTACAGTTATTAGGGATATTAATTATGACTTGCCCCGCGTTTCCCGTTTTATATTTGCAAAACATCTACAAACGAAAATACCAACCAACCTTCAGCAGCAATTTATATATTTTTTATTACATACACAATTCTAAAGAGGCAATTAAATAAATTTCATAAATGCTTTATAATTGTATTCGTTATCTTCCATGGAAAAAAGTGGCATGGAAAAAATGTTGTTCAATGTTCATCAAATACGCTGTAGCCTTAGCAATCGAAAATAATTAACAAACTGTATATTGATAGATTGACGCATTAACAAACATACATACCTGCAATGTGTGTGGGTTTTTTTTTTTTCAAATTCTATAAAACGTAGACTCAATAACTGGATTCTTTACCGTTTTCCGTCTGGGTTATTTTGAATAACGTGTGTACGCTATGTGTACATATAGATTAATAGCCATATAGATAAACACTTAAAGTGTTTAATTTTTAAAAGAAAGTGTGTGCATGCAAAGCAATGCAATGCTAGGGCAATTAAATTTGAACAGTGTATATGGTGAGGGTCGGACTGATACTAATTCTGCTTGTTCTACAAATAGACGAAGTATTGGGGTGTTATTTTTTAAACAAAGATAAGTATTGCTTTCTTAAAAGCTTGAATTACTAAACAAAGTATTTCATTGGAAGTATTATTTGTTAACTTAGCTGCATATATGAAGCTCTTGGTCTGGATCCCGGAAAAATTGACTACTATCCGAAATTTTTCATACAAGGTCTACAGACTTGCAGCTAACATTACCTTTAAAAATACATTTTAGAATTTGCTGCTGTTCATAAATTCATTAAAAAGACGCGCAGATTTAAGTGGTAATATGTCGTTCGATATGGGATTTATGACGTCTATTTATATTGTTTTCATTAAAATTATTTCATCATTTCAAGGTTGTGGGTGGAATGAAAACAGTTTCACATGTTATATGACATAAAGATTAACAATATTCAAGGCCTTTCCGTCATTAAATTTAGGCAATGATAAAAAGGACTCTCAAAATAAGAAAATAGACGCAAAGTAAACTGCATTCACGGTACATGTTCACATTTTATGATGTGTCTCAAAAGTTCCTCTTTTGGACTCGTCCACTCTAACTGCGAAAAATTAATGAATGAGACCAATTTAATCGTTCAAAGTTTTGAATTGTTAACAACGATATATCAGATCGAATGTTTTAGAACAATTTCTCAATCCAAAATACAGTCATTTTTAATTGGTTGACGTGTGAGCAAGTGTATTTAGTGGGCGGGCATCCTTACATCATATTAATTTAGGACAAATGAAATCGTCCAGCAGATAGAGAAAACAAAACCCCCTGGAATTTTAGTTCTTCCAGTTAACTTTCCAGACTGCATGTTATAAGAAATTAATGATTTTGTTTGTTAATATTAATTTAACATCAATTATAAATTACAAAGAATGTTCACTCTAGTTCGCTAGTACACAATCTTATTGCGATGACAACCCCCCCCCCCTCCCCCCCCCCCCCCCCCCCCGGTCATGATACCTATTTCTAAATCAGGATTACACACGTGCTTGCATGTAGCAGAAGACAAGCTGAGACTAAACTGTTAAATGAACTATAAGTTACCGATATCATCTCTTTGGAAATGTATTTCTCCTTAGTAAGTACGTGTAGTAAATGCTACATGTAATTGTATTATAATAGCTCTCCGGAAATTTTTTTTCGAACAACTTTATTAATTGAACCGACATTCAGGACGTCTGCTCATATCCCGTTATATCGAGATGACTGCTTGAATTAAAAAAAAATTGTCAATGTTTCACCTGCGTGATAGGCATTTTTTACCTATATATTACCGACAATGCAAAATAAAACATTTCAAGATATAATTTATACACATTTTAATTTCACGACAATTAACCTTAACTTTGGAATTAATTTTTATTTATTTATTTTAGGGAGGTGTCGTTTCTCAGGTCTCATATTAATCAAAATCTCAAAACCAATGTCTTTAAATATAATTTGTTTTTCTTATTGAAACTTTGCAGCTCAGTTATTTAATTGACCAACTGGCCGACCCCGTGTAATTTCCGCCGGGGGAGGTGTGTTCTTGTCTTAATTTTGTGGTAGCGATAAGGATGCTTTGGGAGATATTTTCTTTATTCAGCCAACTCTATACTTCAACAATTTGTTGCATGTAATCTAATAAAAGTGCGTGTATTCATGTATCTATATATATCTATATTCAAACAATGAAAGTCTTTATATGTATTTTTTTCCAGTTCTTAGAAGATATCTGAAGCCGATCGAATTCTTCACTCGCATCTTTTATACATTCTCTTGATAAAATATACACCAAGCTCATGATTTATTTTTCCAAAAAATAAAATCATACTTCCTAAGAAAGGTTGTCATCCAGAGATAATATGGTTATAGGCCTACAAAATATTTTTTTTATTTATTCCGTCCCGATTACGGCATGCCATTACCTGCAGCTAGCCTTTTCTATCGGTGACGTCACTGTTTCCATGTATGGCCATGCGAAAATTCGACAAACTTGTAGACTTAACATTTGTCGATTTGTAACATGTCAGTCGTGCTATTTCATAAAACGGAGATACAAATGCAGAGACTACAGATGAAAAGTCTGTTTTAAAGTGGCATGTTACATGTAAATAACAAACAGCATTTTACAGCTGTAATTGTGCATCTGTAGGAAAAGTTTGATTAAAGGCCTCCGGGTCAGCTCTCGAGTGTTTTAAATATGTCTGAGTTTTATAGGTTACACGATCAAAATTACACTCAGTCATACTCAGGCTCACACACCAACATGATTGCATATATCGAATTTACAAGTTTACAAGCATGGATTTCTGAACACGATTACCCTCCATAGACAGTATCATATTTGTCCTAATATAGGCATTTAGCACGCCTTATACATGTACCCCATCTTCTTCAAACCAGAATAGTAAAATGGTAATAGAATGATCTTTTGCTAATCCTAAACACACAGAAAATGTGATGATTACTGTAGGTGCAAAGCAAGATAAATTTTTAAACTTTTTATTTTTTTTACTTTTATAAAAAATATATTTTCATTCCAACATTTTTAACTCCTATTCAAAATTGAACGAAATATGAAAAGGTTATATGTAATTGGCTGTTTTAGATTCGACTCCTTAATATATTTTTTTATCTTTTTGAATTATGATCGTAACACATTAGTTTAGCTACATTCTTTGCGTACAATGTCATAAAATGATATTTTTTCATTGTAAATTGAATGCGGTAAAGAAAATAAATATCACTGATTTTAAATTAATTAGTATATCTAATACAAAAACTGAAGGGCACAAATCACCCCTACCATTCCCTCCCCCAGATTAAAAAAAATCAGTTACAGGAAACGAGAAAGAAATCATCTTTTATTACAATAATAATTTGAGTAAACGATGTGATTGGTCAATGATAGATGTATAAATGTCATATCGTAAAAAAAATACCATCTTTAATAGACCGGCGATGATTTTCAATGATACACAAATTTTACAATTCGTTATTTATTCCGAAGTCTTCTGTATGAGAAGTAATATTTCTAGAAAATTAAGATGTCTTCTGTTTTAAAAATTGTGCGTTGTTTGAAAAATGACAAAGTATAATAAAAGGAAGGTGGTACAAAAGCGAACTAAGAATCTAAGTCTGGTGAGCTTTGTAGCTGAGGTGACATTTGTGTATAGATTTCAACCTTCTTTTTAAAATGCATGTTTATGCATATGTAGGGCGTCTAGTTACCTCTCTTTGCAGACAGTGTACAATTTTAGAACTTCGTAGTTAAAAAGTTCTATCTCTGCCAATCGTAAGTAAATTAAAACTTTGTATGTGAAATGCCTACTTAAGATTTTACAATTTATCTTTAAAAACGTATGAACAAATTAATCAACAATAACAGATTTTTATGAAATGCCACTTTCGTTTTATTTGTTATAATGTTCGTTAAGTTCAGTTTTTATAAAGAAATAGGATAATATACCTAAAAATACGTGAATGCCTTAATTTACACGTTTTGGTAAAAAAGATGGAATGTATGTTATATTATTTTAATCACACTCTTTTAAAATTAAAAACAAAAACAGTTGACATGCACCAATACTTTTTAGTTTCGGTTTAGCCGTTCTCGATGTTCAACCTTCGCGTGCAAAGTTGTAAATCAAAACATAAGTTGTACTTTTAAAACACTGGTCTGTATACTAGCGTACAAACAACAGGTAAATTCGTTTCAAAATTTTCTCATTACCAGTTCGTTGATTTGTAAATCTTCTTTGACCTTAACAATCACTCTTTTAAAAATACCAAATGGTACATGACGTATTTTTAACGGATAAACGAGAGAAAAAGATAAGTTTAATACATTATGATTGAACACAATATTAAAAACATCTTTTAAAATCATTATGAGGCTGACATAAACCGAATTCAGAAGAACGTATGCTTTAAAAATCAAATAAACGTGTTATAGTTGAAATCTGAAAAAAGTCGTCTGCTCTGTAAAAATGAGAAAACAGGCATCTTTTCAAGTAATATATGGTAGGTAATGAATTAAATGCAATTATAAGAAAAGAAAAGAGCTTTTTTATGAAGAAATTTGTTAGAAAATAAATTATATTGAATAGATATCTTTAAAAATTTACATTTCCGACAGACTTCAATATAATAGATACATGTACATAGACTCTATATTCAAGAGGTGATTAATTTGTTATTAATCAAATATTTAAAAAAAATTCCCAATCTCAATTTTAATATTTGATAAACCATTTAAAATCATACTCAAATTTCAGTGATTAAACTTACAATCTATTGGATATATATGATGATAATTATGTTTGGATTTCCTCTATTTAAAATTTATCAAATTTGGCATTAACATCGTATGTTATATAATGTTTTGTTTTCATTTCTGTTTCATTACCTTTTCCTGGGTCTAAGAAAGTGTTTACAGAACGTTTTTGACTAAAAATGATGACTTTATAAATTGAAAATAAAATTCCTTTGACTATAAATTATAATTACAAATAGTTTTTATCCCCTCGCGCAACCAATTGCGAAGGGGATATAGCATCGCTGCTGTGTGTTCAGCTTGGAAGCAAGTTTATAAGAAAGCCCATTGCACGGATATTTATCAAACTTCGTACACTCATTTGGCATGGTAAAAGGACAAAGCCTGGTAATTTTCAAGTCAAATAGTTGAGTAATTTTTAATATATCATTAAAATAACACAACTTTAAATGATATTTTTTGGGATTTAGATCTAATACAAGTAAAAAAGTAGTTTTTGTAGTAATGGAGGGTTATTAGAATGAGGTCTCCTCATTTACATAAATATATATTCCTAAATAATGCATCCCCCCACAATAACTCATGTTGCGATGAGATGCTCCGCTGAGCGGTGCCTTTGTTAGTTTGTAAGTTGTGCTTCTGAATCAGGACTTTTCTGTATATTATCCCATAAATCAATTCAATCTACACATGTTGTCTTAACGCTCTTTGTCTTTGATACATGTATGTTGAAATCCAGACCCAAAGTTTTTCAGTAGGATATGAGTTGCCTAAAAGAAAAAAAGATGTGACGAATGCAACAGATTATTCATTTGTATTAATTGAGTACTAAGGTTATTTAATGTAATGAAAAATTTGTATTTTCGAATGCATTTCTTTATAAGTTTATTTATAAACAATATGCGTTTGTGTAGATTTGCGCATGTGAGCTTACGTTTTACCATATAACATAACTTGGGATATTTTACGCTTTTTTATTAGACATAAACGTCCTTACTGAATTAATATCAGTTGAACTGGACATGTATGGTAAACATTTAAAATTTCAATCCGATAAAAAATTAACTTTAACTACCTGCATTATTCTGATAAAAAATTAGAAGATTGGTATAATTGTTTTGCGGTTTATAAAAAAGCGTAAACTGTACTAAGATATGTTATATCCTATAATATTGCTAGATATTAAATTCGCTCCTTATTCAATGTTCCCACTATTAAGATTCATAGCGCAATTGTCGTGACAATCCTGTTAATCGTAGAAAATTTGTTAAACTTGTTGACTGTCAGAATGTTTTACTATCAACTCGAACATTTTTATCGTAATTATTTGTTATCTTTGACGCCGGTCGCACTGCTTCGTTACAAAGGGCATCATGCCGCATCCTATCGTGTCACCTAATATTATCGTGATGATCTTATCAGTCTTGGAGAAAACAAACAACACGCTACGCTGTGGTCAGTTGCGATGCGTCAATAATCTCAGTCGGGCTGCATTGATATATCGCTGGAATAGAATTGTAATGGTCATCTTCAATCATGATCGTGAAAAAGAATCGTCGTAATCGTCATGTCCCATCGCGATGGAGCTAATCGTTTCTTGATGAATGTATCGTAAATATACGAATGCCTATGCATCTGCACGTACACTAGCATCTTAAAGCTGGGACACCTGTCGATTTGGATCAGATCGAAACCAAATTGGGAGTTTTATCCAAACAATCTTGCCAGAACGTATTTAACATATCCAAACAGGCACTGAGATTGTGGCCGATCGCGTCATCTGAAATATATTTATCGCCACTCGCATTGTCTCTTACCTAACCCTAAAAATCAAATAGAAGTTCCATGATCAGTTACGATTTTTCAATTGTAGTGTTCGTAACAGATGGAATGACAGTGGCACTTTGCTTAGATAACTCGTTAATACGTTTTGTAAGTGCATCGTTTTGTGACGTAGGCAAGTCATGTTACAACCATGGTCATGTCAAAAATCGATGTTTGGTTCTGAATACAGAAGAGTACTACATTGAGTCAGCATCCAGTGAATAGCAATTTTTCTAACTTGAAATGAGCATAAAGCTTAATTATATAGTTTTCTTCAAAACAGTATGTTCCACAGTTATCAATTCAACCTCTTTATTAATTTCAATATTAATTTTTTTTTACTTTCCTTCCCCTTTAATATCTGACATAAAATATCAGTTAATACAGCAAATGTTTAAAAGTAAACACTATTCAAGAAAATGTATAAGAGAAAATAAATCGAATGTAAGAACTGCATGATACTCAGGTAAGCTATGTGATCCACATATCTATTGCATACACACAGCACGATATCTTTAAAAACAAGTTTAGACTTTGTATAGGGTGTCTATTTACCTATCCTAGTAGATGATTTGCAGTTTAAAGAGAGTTATGGTTTAAATAATATTTCTGTGACAGGTAAGGAAAAAATATAAGTTTATAGTTGTATATATTTTGAATGTCGATGTTTAAAATAGTTAAATTACCATTCATCGTAAAAATAAACGGTAATTGAAAAAATAAGTTTCCACTTTCGTTTTACTGTAATTGACCTTCAGGATTAGTCATTATATCTAACTAAACCCGAATACAGGTTGAATATGTTTTTTAAAAAAGAAAATTAGGCAGCAGATTAATTGTTAATAATGTTGTTTAGTATAGAAATGAAGTCAGAAAAAGTAAATATTACGGTTTCAATAGACTGAAAAAGTCGGTAAGTTAGTTTTATATATCTTAGTTTCGATTCAGTTGTTCTAGATTTTGACTTTGTGTGTGCATTGATTCAGACATTGTCCTTTTGTAAAATTAAGAGACAGATAAAACGTAAACAGGCGTTAGATATAAAAGAAAAATCTGTGATAATGAATGGGATATTTTCTTTGAATTTAACATTGACCTTAAAACGTTTTTAAATTAATGAATTACATGTATTTTATTAATCCGTAACTTATGAAAGACAGGTGGGGAAGGTTAAATGAGTTATTGAGGCCTTTTGGTAATTTATAAGACTTAATATTTATTTTTAAAAACAAGAAATAATGAAGATGAATCATATTTTGAAAGATTTAATATTTTCAATTTGTTTGCAGTCAAAAAACTTAGTTTCGGTTTATTCTTTTTTTAGTTTACCCTTAGTCTGCATAAATTTAAGCTCGTCCATTTAAACAATCAAAATGTTTAGGGATATTGCGCCATTTTCATTCATTTAAAATCATATCAACTTTTTTTATAAAAGAAAATCGATTTTTTCTGATATCCATATTTGCATTTATTTGAAAGTACCAGTACATTTTTGTGAAAGCAGGGTGTAACTAAATCACAAGAGGTCCATTGGTGTTAACAATTACCTTAGTATGATGCAACCCCGTTAAGTATATTATAAATATGAGTGCAAAATAAACTGATGGTGGTCAGCTTTTATCGAAAAAAGGATTTATGGAATAAGGAAACTTTGTGCAATCCTGTACAGATAAAGGACAATATTATTTTTATCCTAAGAAACAGGCCTGTGTTTTTAAAATTAGTTTTATATTCAACTACAAAACCAGTAGCTCACACCATATGTTTTGTATTTGTTTGAACATTTTATTAAGATAGCAAAAAATTGAAAAGTTTTTCTGAAAACCTTTTACGAAAAAGGAGTACATATATTGTAGAGATTCTAAGCCAAAAAAACCTACTTAGATAAGACATTTTTTAAATGACCAAGTAACTATTGCAAAAGAAAAGGCATTACTTAAACCAATTACAAAATAATTGCTCAATCTGGTAAACTTGGTAGTTTCGGGAAGAAGCTGTAAATGTTTAATTGATATTTGTACTAGTTTTACGTAGCACAAACACAATTGTTTTTTATTGCTAGCACGTGCATTACGTATATTTTTTTTTCTGCAGGCTGAGCAGAAAATTCAATGAAAATGAAACTAAGGATATACGTTTTCTTTTGCATCCTTGAAGAACTTTGTATGGTAAATGTTTATTATCAAAGGTGTTGTATTTATAAATTGTTAAATTTTCATATTAATATAACTTACAATGTTAAAATTAAAAGGGTGACATTTTTATAGATATACATGTAATATTGAAAATGAGAAATAAAACTATATGCCTGTTCTGCAGCGAACCAAATAAATATGTTTTAATAGTTTTTAACCCTTAAACATTCTTGTAGGTTATTCATTTTAAGCATGTAGATCTTATTGTTATCTAGTTGAGCAAAGCTCGAACTTGTATATGGTCAACAAATACCGTCGAGAAAGTTAAATCCTGTCCAGTGAGCATTTCCGAATGGGAAAGAAGGAAATATATCAAAAAATGCAGTTTACTGGCTCAGAAGCAAAACTGCACTGATGTTTCTAATTTTGAATACCACTGTGTCATTAATGAATACGAAAATGCCTTTATTGAAGTATGCGCTCCAGCCTACATAATTAATGGTGAGTTTTTAAGAAAATAAATATTTTACAATTAACGTGGTTACATTTGTTAAAAGTATTTCTCCAAGATGGGTATTTGTACACCAGCCGTGTAGCTACATAGACATGAACATACAAATAGAGTAATTTAGAACATCACCAATTTAAAGGTCAATCAATAGTTTTATTCAACATAACTTTTTTTTCTAAAAGCTTGATAACTATTGTACAAGTAATTAATTTATAAATTAAATCAAATCTCAACAATGTATAATAATTTACAAAACAACTGCAAAATTAAAAGCACTGTATTTTTGAGAAAACGATTAATCCTATATAAAATTTAAATTCATTAGTCCAATTACAGGATATTGTGCAGAATATAACGAACTTGGAGCGCGAATACAATTACACTACGGCCTAAGATGTGAAGACGTGCAACCTCCATGTGCCAAAGTTTACCGATCTACTGAGGCTTATAAATGTATGTTGAAAATAAAGTCTTCACGGAAACATTAGCAATATCTATTTACAAAGAAAAACGTATTTCAAATTTGACAGGCTAAACAATTTATTCTAGAAGAGAAATTTTTTATAGCTCTCACATATTGCTAATACAAGAAATTGTTTAACACGCAGATCCAGGTTGTTATGATATAGTCGAAAGAAAGCTTCAAAGAGAACTAAATTTGTCATCGATAGAAACAACCACCATTGGAACTAAATTCTCAAGCACTACATGGAATGCTAGCGTTACTGAAACAGATGAGTAAGTCGTTCTTAAATAAATTTATGTTTGTCTTTTTAATATCAATTTAAAGTACAAAGAGTACGTCTTGCCAAATTTATACGTATGTTGAATATTGTTTATTTTATTTTAAACGTAATTTGCTTTCGAAAAACTATTAAAACTGTTAGTATTTTTTGTAATCATATTTGGTTTAGTAAAAATCCTAAATGCATGAATGTTTAAGAAATAGTTAGATTTATTCTCAACGTCAAATCAAATTTCCCTAGGGCGATTCCTTAGAAAATAATATTTTGTTTTGAAGACAGGAGATGGGAGGGAGGTGTGAATCTTCATATTTCCCTCACAATAATGCAAATAATGTATAGTATTCAAATGTACTTGACCTATGAGGTCCATATCACATTTCGTTTTCTCTTTCTTAGACTAAAATAGATTGTCAAATGAAATGCCACGTCTCTCAATTTGTTCAGTTATGATGTATTAACCAAAATATTTACTTTATAACGCTCAATTTGAAATGTCTGCATCGATTCGTCATTGAATCGTATAGTAAAACAGTTACTGCTGTTTTTATGGTCAATACAACGATTTATCAACACGTGAAGTTCAATATATTGATTGTAAAAAAGGTAGAAAAATGATATAACTACATTGTAATTACTATAATACATGTTTAAGGTAGACTAGAATTTGTATATATTACATGGCAAATGGTTAAAAACAAACAATAGTTTTTGGGAATAAAACTCAAACCACCCTTTGGAGGGTATCTTTCCAAATAAGTATTTAGAATAGAATTGATTTTTAAAAACTACAATAAGCTCGATTGCATTAAACTGTCACATTAAATTGTTTATTGAAAATGTATTTTAGAGAATTAAGGAATTTTTACTGCTACTTTTAAATAGTACATGAAAATATCATTCCATACAAAAACAAATAATTACTTGATCCAACTTTCTATCAAGAATTTGTGTTCTCTGTAAAACCTCTATATGCATATGACAATCATATATGTGTTTATTATACCTCAATATGATTATCCTATATAACACGACATCTGATTGGTTCTAGACAATAACGTGTCAGGGCAATAAATCTACATATTTCCATGTATTCGTCATATTTTTCGTCATATCCAACTCCTTCAATTTTTTTTCCCATTCTTATGAAAAATCCCCATGATTAGCATATGATGTAATTAGATAAATAATTCTATCAAAGAGTCGTTTTAAATCTTTTTAATATTAGAATACTGACATAGAAAGTAACCGGTAAACATTAACTACATGTACGTTATTGCTTTACTACAATTGGAGAACGATTAGAACAAGGTGTATTCTAAATTAATATCACATTTCGTTCGGTATAATAAACAATTTATTGCATGATTGTGAGAGAGAAATGAAGAGTTATTCCCCCCGAAAAATCATTTTCCTTCTCGGGCGTTGCCTTTGGGAAATACGATTTTCAATCGGGGAATACATCTTCACATTTCCCTTACAATTACTAGTACGCAATAAATGTATAATATTACTTGGCAATGCGAAAGTTCTCTTGATTATTTTATTACTATTATGTAGAATAAAATGCACATGTTTTAATAATGCACTTGGAGTAATTGCGTCTTTAAAAGACTGAAAGTTAAATGGTGATTTTTAAAAAAAATTCTTTGGATATTTGCGTTATATGAAAAATTTAATTTGATTTTTTGACAATAAAATAATTTATTTTTTTCTTTTTAGATAACAATCACGTGCAATACATGTAGCACCATGAACTTTTTTCAACAAATGAAATACATGTACCTATATTTAAAAGAAATACATGTAAATTGTTTGTAAATAAAGAAATACAAAAATGCCAAACGTTTATGAATGCAGGCGTGTGTATGTATATTTCATTACTTTTAGGAATACAACTGGAAGTGAAGAAATGATTGGGATAATAATGGCCGTTGCTATCCTTTTAATCGTTATTGGGATTTTAGTTCTGCTTTTCATTTTTCGGAAATCGAAATCAAGATGTGCATGTAAGTTTTAACCAGCATTTTCTGTATGATCTTTATATTCATTTTAACAAATGGTTGACTTAAAAAAGGATACATATTGTCGTTCTTTACTCTCGCGTATTAGTGTTGTCAGAGAACTGATGTTGACTACATATAAATCATTGTTTCTTTTCAGCTTTTTGTTACATTAAAATGTAATGAATGGAATTACTTTTTCAGCATCAAAGTTAATCTGTTTTTTGTTTTACCATAAATAATATTTTTATTGAATTTAAAGCCTAGTTGTTCATAAAAGACACATAAATCAAGATTTTATCTTGATTTTATTGGAAGTCTTACTAGACATTTTTTAAAAATTAACTCACGTAACAATCTCTTTAAAACGGTGAAAACTGCGTTTAATATTATGTTACAATCTAATTTATTCAACTTTCGACATTGTATCCGAGATTATATCACAGTTCTACTCATCTATTAATAAAAAAAATATTCTACGAGGGTTGATCCAAAAGTAATGTCACAGATGCAATAAAATCGGAAAACTTAAACGTAAGACAAAAACTTGTGCTTTGGGGTATTTTTTTTTAATTCAGATCTAAAAATGTCCATGCATGATGATGAATATTTCTTAAGATAAAATATTTTTATAGCGTGAAGCAAGGATAGTCGCCGCAGGCTAGCGACTTCATTTCTAGATCTTTGGCGTTCTGGTTATTTAGTGCTCTCTAAAAATTAGCCACGGTGCTCAGTTTCATATTTTTTAAATTCATTTTCTTTTTCTTAAAGTAACTAATTTCTACTTTTGTAATCGATGGGTTAATATAGTAAATTGGATATTATTTAAAGTGCGATCAGTTTGCGAGGTCTTGAGCTCATGACGTAAGAACCTAAGTTTAACTTTCCTTCAGAGTGTATATCTTAAGTCTATTTAATCTATTTATCAACACGACTGATGCTTTTATTAGAGATTAAAACCACGTTGATGGATACCCTGTTCAGTCGCTCTCAATTTTAGGTTGATATAACAATTCTATACATTATCTGGTGATTGCTATCTATCGGAGCAAAACATGCCTCGTATCACTATTCGCATTTCCAGTATTTTTCCCTGGTCTAGAGACAAAAGGCATTTCGTAGATATCTAAAATAGATGGTAATGTTCCCTAATTTTTGAAAACAGAAAAAGTGAAAAATGTGACAAGAGTAAATATAATATATATCTGTTTCAAAATAATGTGTTGTTTGGGTCTTTTTAAATTTTTAGTTTATGTTATTTATACATAAATACGAACCTTAAAAAAGACGTAAATTCATGACGCAGCGATGTCACGTATATATCATGCTATAAACATCAACATCTTGTTAAGCGTTTAACGAAATATGATCAAAGTTTTACTTCAAATTAGAATTTTGATAAGGAACATTTTGATGAATCATTTTATACAATACAACGCCGGTGTGAAATGCGGTGCATAATGTGACGTTACTTTTGGATCAACCCTTGTATACTGTGGCGTTAAAATTATGAATAATGAATTTACTGAAAAAGAAGGTAATAGTATATTGGTTTATTTTCTACTTTGTATTCAGATTCATTTACGTTGCAATTTTTTTTTTATTAATTCATCATAATCTAAAAATTAATGATATGCTGCACCCGTCAAAACGGTTTTACCGTTAAACATTAAACATTTTGATGGTTTTGAAAGAGAGCGAGTAACAATATGTACATGTATGTTAATCATACGATCTTATCATTCCAAAGCAATTTTCACAGCTAACTTAAAGCACGTCTAAAATGATTTAGTAAACGCACGAAATATCGTTTCCGTATGTTACATGAAATAAACATTTATAAAGATCTACTGTGAAGCAGCTAACTAGCCTTGATATGTGGCGTAATTTGTCATCAAATTTTATCATATCTAGTAAAAAAGATATGTTCATAATGAAAATATTTTCAATTACAATTTAATTATTAATTTTTCACTTCTTTGTAGGCTTTTCTGTATGTGATCGAAAAACAAATGACCAGGATAATGACGGTAATATAAAAAAATCAAACATTTTTCAAAATAACGTTTTATTATTATTTTTTAGCTTAAAAACATTGTATAAAGAAAACTAATCCTAATTTACTAAATTTTTTAGAGATGATATCACTGACAACACCTAATGGACAGCCACAGAAGCCTGATCACTCGTCTTCCTGTACGTTTAATTATGGGGGGTTGTTTTTGTTTTGTTTTTTTTTCCTGACATACACTCGAAAATCCAGCGAAATATTGTAGAAACTAATAAAACCAAACGTAAAAATTCACACCAGTAATAGATCATCTTTTCTGATATTTTACAAAAATCTTGACAAAAATAAAAACTTTTTTTTTTAAAGATATTGCGTATGTTTTATTACATGTAGATTAAATATAACTTTGAATTTTTATTGTACCTACAACAGCATCTGCTTCTCAGAATACCTGTTTACACAAATACCCGTCTTTCATAGAATAACTAACATGATTGTACCAATTTATCATAAGACATTAGTTGATTTTAAATATCTGAAACGAATCCAGTAACTACTTTTTTGCAGATTATAATATCAAGTATGTACCAAGTAATTTCTATATATCAAATGTGGGTTTTTTCAGTACCGATGAAAGGTTGTGAAAAGTGTGATTTCCAATACGGTAAGATGTCTTTCAATAATAAAACAGAGAGAGAGAGAGAGAGAGAGAGAGAGAGAGAGAGAGAGAGAGAGATGGATGAAATTCCTCAGTGGTCGGTGCAAAATATACATCTTGAAGTTTTCATTAATGTAAAACAACTTTTATTCTGAACGACTTTATTTCGCGATTTACTTTTGATAAACTGGTTTACGACAACTAATGTTTGCGAAATTGCCTTCTCCAGACAAGTCATAACAACCGTGATGAGAAATTTTTTGAAACGACAATGTCTTCACAAACCTCGTGTACCTCGAACAAAATTCTCGCACGCAAATTTAAGTTGGTTTTACAGTATATCATTTATGTTTTACATAACAAGCATGGTAATGTTACATTTTTGTAAAACATCGGAAGATAATAGAACGAGTAAACCATTTGCATTTTAATTTGTGCGGATTACGGATGTGGTTTAGAAAATATGAAAGTATCTATTTTAAACAACAAATGATAATTATAATAACTCTTTGATAACTTGAAAACATAACTATGACACTTAATTTTCATGAATTAATTTTTCTAAATGTTGTTGGCGGTAACGTAAAAATATCCAATAGTTGAAAATGAGAAAACTCATTTATCAAACCAAAAATGATAAAAGAGCTTTGTTGTATAATCCCACTCCTAATTATGGGATACGTGTTTATTACACTGATTTTTATAAGTTTTCTAGCTTGTAAAAAAATTCAGTAAATATTCATTGCAATAAAAACTACTTCGTATCTGTCTCCTTAATATATGTTCTGCAGAGGTCAAATTTAGAGAAAGAGTCAACATTTTCAACATAAGGTTTTCTACCTTTTATTAAACAGCACAGTAACTAGTCGTGTTGGCCTCGTATCATCTGCTCTCAATCGCTAATGCCATTGTTGTTAACCTCATAAATTAAAATAAAATGTCATTCAGTCATATTACAGAAAAACCACACCAAAACTGGCGGAGTAATTTGAGAAATAGTATTCCATGGGGTGGATAACACATTTTATAATCAGACATATAGCTTTTCTATGCGTGAACTAGGTTTGGCTATGAAAAATAGCTATTTAAACTCTGAACTTCATAATAAATGCATTTCACAGATTTAATTGTGCTTCTTTATCGGTAACATTTTTAGCAAAAAAAAAGAAAAATGATAAATTATCAGTTTTATATCCGTTTTATTATTGGTATAATACACGTACACAGACCAATGCCAAAAACGTGAAAGGAAAAGTTTAATCTGCAATATTTAGGATGTCATCTAACGTTGTGTTAGGAGAGTAAAGGTGCATTTGTGTCATTTTATTCCAAAATTTAATTAAGATACTGAAAGGATTTTAAAGAAAATATGATTTTTCTATTGTGTTTAACATAATTTTAAAACTCTGCAGGTAAAAATAAAATACATTTTTACTTCCATTATGATATGTTCCATTCGTTTAAATGATATTGCCTATTATTTGCAGATGGTAGAAAAGCAAAAATATGAAATTCGAATTTTAGTTTTGAATGTACCGAATCATTGATATATGTATAGAACCTCTTTCTTATCCCCCCCCCCTCCCCAATCAATGCATGGAATATATAAATAATTATTTATTGGTACATTGTTTCTATTCAATCTCCGTGGACTTAAGCTTCTAGCCCACCCCACATTTAAAACCCTTTACAACACACAAATGCATTTAGGTACACTAGATTATAATCCGCGCAAGCGCAGGAATTAACACTTTACACATTATTATGATATAAAGCGTAATATGTTGAACCATTTATTTGTTCATTTTTGTTTATACTTTGTCCGATATTTTGCCTTCTCTTATTTTTTTTCAAAACTTAAAATAAAAAACATACTGATTTTTTTGTATTTTCTTTTTTTCAAAACAGTGAATGGGTTTTTTAGTGTATCTCTCTCTAAGTTTGGTTCTTTAGTTTAATTTCCAATGTTATTTCTATTATTGTCCCAAATAAAAATTTCAGATAAAAACTGAGGGAGGGGGCATCCCCATTAAACTTTCCCGTTTTATGCATTTTATGCATCCACCGTTTATCCATATAAACGTAGACTACAATAATCTGTTCATAAATGTTTACAAATTAATGTCTAAGGTTTACAACCAATCTGTCGTGGTATGAAAATGTATGAAATTAAAACACGTTAGGTTGTGCAATATTATCTATTTGTACGCATAGTTTAAACCTGCCACGATCGTTAACTCGCCCTACACTCTCCGTCATGATGAGGGAACCCGTTTCTGGACACCTCCCATTCAGCATCAATATGTTGGCTCAATATTGGTCCAACAAAACTGCTCTAGAGAGTTATTTCCATTAATACTAAAGTTGCAATAGTTGTTACAATTTATTTATCAAATGTTTGTATTAATCGAAGTCTGATCAAAGGTATATGCCCGCGATGCATAAAAAACTCGTCCTACACTTTTAGTTAATTAGTCAACATGCGTTCCTAAATACCCCGTTCTTGAAAGTTCTGTACCATTTTATCAAAACTAAAATCGCCCACTAAAGAAACGAATTGATTTATTTTATATACTCAACGTTTGTCAAATCTTAACTTTTATATATGCTCTAAATAGGTTCACAGTAAATATATTCAATCTATAAGTAGTCATTCAATATTATTTCATTGCAAATATATATATTGATCGAGACTATCCCTGACTTCGATCCGCCAAAGCGTGTCCACCATCTTACTCTCATTTTTTCTACTTCAGGGTTGTTTATCGAAAATGAAAGTAGGTTTTTGATAAATTTCACAATAATAACTTATCACTTAAAATTCAATTATACATTACGGGCACTATCTCATATGTGTTGAAATACAAATTGTGTAAGCAAGTGCTCTCGTGCAGGTATTTTGTAGTTATTTGCAAAATGCCTTAATTTGTTGGTTTAGTTATGATTTATAGAATTAAGTCAACACCCTACAGAATATAATACAACATAATCAATATAAAATAACAATTCGACATTTTTATTACATTTGAAATTGATAAATATGGACCTATGTATTTCATCAAGCATAAAGTGATATTATATTACAATGGTAACGCTCTTAAAGTTTCCATTTGTCTATAAAAAAAAGTTCTATAATAGTTTAAATATTCACAATCTTTTGAACATAAAAGCAAATATTTTACTTCTTTGTCTGAAACTGCTGCAAGCACTTACAATGACTTTAAAATAGTTTAAAATTGAAATTTTTCAAAATTTTCAAATAGCAAACTTTTGTTGGCATCTTTATTAACCAAAGCTAATAATAATATTAAACATGAAAAAAAAAATCTATGATGCATTGCCACTAAATCTTGATTACATATACATAAAATCGCTGTAAGTGTCTTAAACTTATCTTATTTATGTTACATGTATGGTCATGTCACATCAATAGAGGCAGGACACAACCAACATATTTTGTTTATCTTTTGACACTTAACATAACGTTTAGAAAATTGAAAGAATATATTTTCCGTTGTGCTGGGAAGGGAAAAAGATGGTAATTGATTTATTTTTCAATCAAATTGTGTTATCGAAACTGCGTGACTTTTGAATTTTTCGGTTTGTTTTATATAATTATACATTCTGACTAATATAGAAATCAGGAAATATAACGACTATAGAGAAATGTATATGTGTTTGTTGTATTTTTCTAAGGGAAAGGAAAGTCAAAAACAAGTTTTATGTATTTTGATATATTGGTTTAAATTATCACGTGGTCATGTTGTTTTGAAAATAAACTACTTAAATTATGTAGTTTATTTTGAAAGCTTAAATGCACGCTTGAAGTTAACGAAATCGTATTTACTGGAAGCTGACATGATGTGGAACGCTTTCTTTTCCCGCTTTTTTACCCTTGATGTTCCGTTAAATTACAAACCAACGTCAAACGGGACATGTTCATTCAAATTTAAAAGCGGAGGTTAGATTCGGAGGAATCACGGCGTAGTTGTAGAATTTGTCAACAGATGTCAAGTACTGTAAAAACCGCGTGCCATCGTTAATTTGACATGGTATTTCCGACCTAAGAGAATGTATTTTGAACATCCCGATTACAATTATAGCATATTTTTTAAGTCAGCAAAGAACTCGACTTTGAATAAAAATTTACTCGAGGTCATTTTCAACTTTGAATGATACCAGCTGTCATTTATTTAACAAACGATTGAGTAACAGAAAGGCATAAATCAGCGTTTGATTCGGAGCCCTGTGTACACTGTATATGTAAACTAAACCGGAATGGGTTGACGTAAAAAAATTCATTATTTTTTGGTTTTTTTAATACAAAAAATCTACATCATGTCAGCCCCCAAAAATACGATTTCTCTCACTTAAAACGCTCATCATAAATTTATTATGTGGTTTATTTTCAAAACGGCATGACCACTTCTTATAATTAAACCACTTTATTATTATAAAGAAAATATATTTTCGACTTTCCTTTCTCTTTATAATAATTCACTTTTTTTTTTATCTCTAGCATGTGCAGCCGGAAAACTGTTACTTGACATGGTGCGAAAAAATGGTAAAAAATATTTACCCTTAAAGTGACATAGTGACACATAATAACATATATATCATTATTGTTGAAATAATCTCCAAATTGTAATGGTTGTGAAGAAATGATAAAATATATGAAAACAAATTCCTTAATCTCAAGGTTTTTTTTGTTTTGTTTTGGTGTGCCTATTCTTTTTTCGATGTCATAGGCAAAAAAATGGATTTTTTTTTGGTCACTGTGCCGCTGTTATTTAGTATAAACAGTCTATCTTGACTGTTTATAGATATGAATACATCAATAAGTTATGTGAATGAAATTTTCACCGGATGTTGGTCCTAATAAACACTTTCGACCACATTAGCTTTTTAAAGTTTGCTTTTCATATTTATTGTTATTCAAACAAGTATTGTTTGCGTGGACAACATAACTTTTTCATTTCGCGGTATTTGACTTCAATGCAGTAATTACATTTGTATTTCATCTCTATTGCTGTTGATAATCAAAAATGGAATCACGTGATCAGTTTTAAGCGAAATTGTTCAAACTTTTTAGGTTTCTTCTTAATTCAAAAAAATAATTAATGATGTCAGGATATTGTTGAAAACGTGAAAAATTTCCATAGTAGTTAGATAACGTAACAATTTTTTTTAATGTTGATCATGAAAAATAAGTCGAATAGGTTTTTAACTATACATGTAAGTTTACATATACATGTAATTATGTGTCTGTTAAGGCTTATTAAAAGGTAGCTATTTTTTTAAATTACACCTGAATTCCAGATTTTGCTTACTCAATTTTTTGTTATTAACAGTTACAGATACAAATATGAATGCACGACGTCAGGACAACAGAGGTATGTTAAATTTAAAGAAATCTAGTTCATATCATATTAGCTTTATTTTAAATCCAACGAATGTTTTATCGGATAGTTAATATCAAAAAATATATGTAAATGAACAAAATATGTTAGTTTTGAATTGATTAAGTATTGCCGAAAGATATAATTCATGGAGTTCATTGTAAGATCCCAACAGAAATAATGTATTTGAATAGTAAATGAAGTTTTAGTACATTGCATAAAAATGTTATACTTTAAGACCTGAATCGCAGACAGCCATCATCATTCTTAGCACCACACCATCAGTGTATTTTTTTTTAAAAAAAATTTCATATTAAAAATCTATAGACTAGTCTAAAATTTAAAAAAAAAAACAATGGCGTGAGAAATTCTTTTTTATTTTAAAATACACATGTACATGTATCATACAGTACATAAACCAGTTATAAAAGTAAAAGATAAGTCAATCAGCAGGAGGGGCTCCAAAACGTAACTCTAAATCTTCACAGATTTATTTATAGGATTTAAAACCATCTTTTATACTTTTTTGGGAGTTGATTTTAATCAACTCTCCTGTGCAGTTACTCTGGCAAACCGAAAGTAAAACAGTGTTTAGACCTAAGCACATATCATCACCGCTGACAAGACTTTGTTCTTGAAAATAATAGAATAATTGAAAGTCATGTATGCTGAAGCATTGTTTTTCAAGGAAACTTATCAATAAACACTTTTAAAATAGTCAGATTTTATATAATACGAACAACTAAGATATTTTATCGTCTCATGTATTCCTACGCCAGAGTTTAATATAGCCTCGTTCAACCAAACGCTCGGTTGTCTCCGTAAATCTCCGACAAGCAGAAAGGCTCTCTTGCTTGTCGGAGATTAACGGAGACAGCCGAGCGTCTGGTTGAACGAAACTAAGAGTTCGATATCAATAGTGCTTGGATCCATAAAAGATTTAGAATTGCCTCGATTACTTATACATAGCTTGAATTCTATCTTTAAAAATTACACAACACGATTCATATGGGATTTCTCGAAATTCTTATCGGAAAAGTCTCAAATTCATATAATAAAAAAGTGCTTAATTCAAATACAGACTACAAACTAATTGCCATGAAAGATAAGTTGTTTTTAAAATAAATGATACAACTCCTGTCAGTACTTCAGTACTTTGATTTTATTTATTATTGCATTTAAATCCAACGTAAAATTATTTCATACCTTTGGGCATACTAAACAGGTGCACATCGAACTAATAATTTCAACTTAAATATTATTTGTGTCTTTTGTGATGTATCTTATATTTAGATGAAACCAACGCATTTCTGGAAGCTTATAATAAAGAAAACGAAAGTTTTGTGGAAACCAATTTGACAAAGAAATGTAAAACCCAACTTGAACAAACCGGATTGGTTGTTATAATCGGAAAACAAGGATGTGGTAAAACGTTAACAGCAGTTCATATTATGAAAAGCCGTAGCTATGAAGGATGGGTGAAACGGAAATTTACATCATGGGAAGATCTTCTAGCCTTCAATCTCAATGATAAAACTTTAGTTTATATCGATAACATTTTTGACGGATATCTGTATCGGCATCAATTGAAAAAATGGTGGGACACTCTCTGTTACTTCTATTTTACTTTTATTAAAGATAATGATTCCATTCGTCTCATCATTACAGCAAAAGATAATGCCATTAAAAATGCATGTGCACATATCAAAGCAAACTTTCCTGTTCTCAAAAATCATTTTTTTGTTGAAGAAGAGTCTTTTCCTCTATCAGTCAACGAAATGTTAAGTATAGTAACAATGCAAGTAAAACTTGCCGAGGAGATAAAAAACATTTCAAGGCCAATATTTACAGAAACATTAGTAACCACAATAAAACCAGGCGATATTGGGTTCCCGCTGCGTGCTCATCTATATGCGTTTGAAAACAGACGTAATGAAAAGGGCGCATGGATTTTTGACAATCCACGAGCTTATGTAAGAAACCAAATAGCTTATGAAATAACGAAGGACAATACTAACGGTGTGAAGACTCTTTTTCTGATTCTCTTGATGTATCATAGTCAACCTGTGTCAAACCACAAGATGGATTTCAGATATAGTGAGGAATGGCTTGGTTTTTTAAAGGAAAAATGTTCCGAATCACTGATTAACGATATGAAACCACTTAAGTTTGAAAACCTAAATGAAAGAGCCAAAGAATTAGAAGGCATAATATTAATAAAACACTTTGCGATATACGAATTCCAGCACCAAATATATCTGGAAGGTTTGAGTGATTACTTTTTTAGGATTCATTTCGAGGCTGCAGTTCAACATTTTCCATTAGATATTCTTCGAACGTATGAGTTTCATGACATTTCTGAGACACGATTTAACATCTTAGCTCATCGTTTGATACAGGAACTTTTCAAAAGTGCATTATCGGAAGCATTAATCTGCCGACTATTTGAAAGAAGTGAATGTGAAGAAAGATTTTGCAATGAACTACAAAAAGAAGGAAAATTAATAGAACTTCTTTACATCCCGGATAAAGCATCACCGTTTAGCTTACCAGTAATATTTTGGGCAAACAAATACGGTCTGAAAAAACTGTCAAAATTTCTATGGCATTTTGTTGAAAAAAATACAAATAAAGAAGACGTTCATTCCCAGTTTTACCTCGCTAGATTTGGGGAATGTTGTAAAAATGACGAAAACTACATCACACGTACAAGCATGCTACTAGACGTCAATGACTACCGAGTATTAGTATGCCATTACAGATTTTCAGGACAAAGAAATATTTTGCATCTTCTTATTTCTTCAGATAAATCTGATTATGATGCGCATCGGTTTATGATGAAAATTTTAACCGACTCACCAGATGAAAACGTTGCTGTGGATTTGGATTTGTTGACACTTGCACTGACAAATGTTAAAAATAGCAGGCTATTATGCATCATTGAAATACTTTTTCAACTGAATAAAGGTACCAAAAATCACGAAAAATTACCAGGTTCGTGTCTGGTTGAATCTTTAAATACATGCCCGATTGACAAATTTTGGGAACTAGAATTAGGTGTTCGCATTTGTATCGTTTCAGCGTATAAAAAAATTAACATGCTTACAGATTGCGTTCAAACTAGGTTTGTCAAAGGAAATAGTCACATCAGAGCACTTTTTCAAGAAGAAAAAATTGCACAAACTGAAATGGCCCAAATAATAAAAACTTGTGTCGCAGAGTGTCACAAATGTTTGCCGTCGAGCTCGGAAAATACTTTTGATGGTAAAGAAGTACGTTTTAGTAGCTTAATTTGTAGAGAACTTATGCAGGCTGTAGAATCATCTATACATGTAACAATGCAATTCTGGAAAGATGATTTTTTCTGAAAAATTAACTTTCTTACAAATGCCCATTGCGTTTTGTACTACACCTGAATTTGGAGATAAAGATCTGGAACATGAAGATTTATCAACATTTTGCACAAAACAGAACTTTTGTCAGTTTGATTTATTTGCTTTTCGTATTTCAGTATAACATTTCAATTTTAATTTCGGAATGTATTAAATTCATAATATGATAATCATCATTCATTTGTATATCAGTTAAAAAACAAAAAAATAATAAATTAAATTAAAGTTAAAATTTTGATTGAAATGATTATTATAAATTGTCCACTTCTTTGATAATGTCCCGTGTTTTCTCTATTAAATTTTATATTTTTCTTTAAATACTCTGCAAAAAGGTTACTCTGGAGAATAAATTATTGCTCACAAATAATGAAATAAACAATTCTTCAGATTCTTTAGATTTGTACTTATATTTGATCTTAAAATAAATTTTAAGAAAATAAATGTAAAACTGAATATCAAAAGATGTTTATACAATTATATACTTAGTTCCTGTGCATTTCTTTTAAAAAGCTTATCATGTTTACTTGATATATCTTCATATTCAGATTAAAGATACTTTTATTTACAAGTTACCAAGTTTTCTTTTGGCAATTAAAAGCCAGGCCAATAAAGGGGCAAGGTCACGTTTTTGGTATAAAATTATTTTTTCGATTTTATGTTTACGATGCTTCAGCAAGGCATTTTTAATAGTCAACCAAAACTTGGTTGAGATATAAGAGAGTTACAGAGCCTACAATTCTTCGCTACATTTACATTTGTTTACATTTTGAATGTTGAAGTAAAAATTTCAGTTTAAGACTCAAATGAATGTGTTAATATAACTGTTTATGTATGCTTAAAATGATAAAGAAGGTAGACAAATCGGCTTGAAAAAGATTTTTTACCGGTATATTGAACCCATGTAAACAAAAACAGGGGACAATCCTTGTTTACAATACGAAAAATTGTGAGCCCTGTATCTTGCTTAAAACTCATTTACTGGCACCCAAATTTCATTTCATTATTATACATGCATTCCTAAAGCATTGTACATAATAAAAACAGAACATTAAAAACAGAACATTAAAATTTGACTAAAATCATGACCATGCCCCTTTAATGAATTATAAGCGGCAGGAAACTTTAAATTGAGTTAATAGCAAATTTCAAAACATCATAATTAATGGGTTTTATTTGTATTATTTATTAGCGGACATTGCAAGCTCATTAGTCATTAATATCTTTGGATTTTTGAAACTTGTACACTCAGTCTGTAATTTGTACAAGATTACAATATTTCAAAAAATGAATATAACATTTGCTGTTGTTTTTATCAAATAAACCGAATTAATTGTCAGCCTGAACGGTCACATCCCTGAATAACAGTTTATATAGTCTCAGCATCTACAAAGCTGAACTCTGCTTGTAAATAGGCACCGTCAGACAGGTTTATAAACCATTTCGATTTCGTCACATCTGACTGCCCACCTGTAATCCGTAGCCGACATTTATTGTTCCATTTGTGGTCTTTAAATTTAATGCATTTATTTCCTATTTTGTAGACATATTTTTTCCTTAATTTACGCATTGACCCGTTTGCTTGATATTAGCATTCTTCTGACTTGAACAAATGTATAAAATTGGAAAGCTGCATCGCGACCGAGTAACACGGCGAGTCAAGATTTACTTCCTTACATGTGATATCTCTACAGTGAAACACTCGCTTAAACTGTTTAGAGGGCTGAGGCATATATAGAGATTGTAGGGAATGTATCATTTCGATTATTAATCCATGTAGATTGACCTGTCAGACAATCACCTCCACCCAAATTTTAAAGACCTTAATTTTTGCCGCATTGACAGTTTATTTCACATTTCAGTACAATACAGCCGTACACTATGTACTTAACACCAATGCGTTTAGTTAAGTAAAGAAGAAATATTATAAGATTCAATACATTTTCACTATGTGGCCATATTGGTCCTACATGTACCAAGGGTCCTGATCACCTGATCTAGGGATCACCAATTTCATCAATTTTGTTAGAGGGTTTAATAAATATCAATCATGCTTTCGGTTTATTTCCCCCTGCTTTGGATGGACAGAGGATTTTTTAAAAATTAAATACATTTTTGTTTATATGGCAATATTACCTTTGCCCTAAGTTTAGAAATCCCGATACAAGGGCCACAAATCTCAAAATTTTTGGTGGAGGGCTTCATGATCATCGGATTTTTGCATTCAAAATATTTCCTTGGCAAACTGCAGCGGATGTACAGTAAACCCTAAGTAAACATAGAACAGACGCAGAGCGGACACGGTGAGTAGATCCTGCTTACAGAGGTAAACTCTAAAAGCAGACCCGGGGTCCAGTCAAACCAAGAGACCTGTCAATCTGTCAATCGAGATATCGCGCTGACCAATCAGTGTGTCGCCTGATCAGATCTCCTGTTAAATGGTTTAATGCGTTGACCAATGAGCTGACATTTATAATATATTCAGTGTTCATGGGATACGTTGATTACGATAAATATTATACAATTAACATGTAGAAATTTAAATGTTTACGTACAATTTTCATATGCGTAAATTGATACAATATAAATATTTTCATTGAATTGATATTTGATAAGTTATATCAATCTTTTTATTCCATTAAGTTTCATCACTGCGTACGTACATGATTTTGTTTTACTATCGAAAACTCGCTTTAAGCGTAACCGTTCTTCAGCCAAAATTTAAAAAAAGTTTGAGTTGAAATCATATATATAGGAACAAAATTTCCCCTTTTTTTAGACGGGGTCATGTGACCCCGTCTATTAGTTTACTGTCAGCCGAAGTCTCAAACCGGAAGGCACACGTAAAACACATGAATCGAGTCTACGCGTAAGAAAATAGTGCAGAAACTTTTCATGCATTTCAGTGAATATATATCATAAAAACACGCATTAAATCGTTTTAAGACCTCTACGTGTAAACCAAATTCTATAAAGAAAATAATCAAATTGCTTTATCGATCAAGGTATTCTTGCACGGGTTCAATAGTTGTAGTGATTTGTGAAATGAGTTACGTAACTGAATGCACAACGCCGTTGACGATCCAGTTGGTGGACGAGCTCATTAATCTATAGAAGAGGTTGAATGTTGAATCAAAGGTAATTTCCCAAACGCATTTTTGAAAAGTTGTGAATTTTATTTCATCAATCTATCACCTGAAAAATACCGAACTTTATGCACGAGCCGAGGTTAACGTCTGGAGGGGTTATACACAGATGTCTTACAAATTAAATAGGTGTTAAATTGGCTTCCAGTCTACTTGCAGTATGACTGCTGTTCATCCCTAAAGGAATTTTGTACATAGAAAATAAAAACAATTCTGAATTTGCCTTCTCGTTCATTGACTCTTAAGTTAATTAAACTGAATTTAGATTTTGAACAATGCATTGTAAGCAAACTATATATAAATGACACATTTGGGGTGACCAATGGATCAAATAATGTATACAATCTTATCGATTGAAGAACCAAGTTAAATGTTAATGTTCATGTTGTTTGGCTTAGTTGGAATATATAATTATGTAATTTTTTTAATGTTATGAGACATAAGTTTACACTTTTTTCTATGATTTGTAACGGACAAAACCAGTCATATTCATGATTTAAAAGAATTCTTCATCAATATCTTAATGTCTCTCATCAGAAACTCTGCTGATCTTTCTCCCATAAAAATATATCGCACCAATATATTAGACCTATGAATTCAGAGGTCAAATAATGCATGGTTATGTCTTAAATTTTTAATTTACCGTGTGGTAGTACATACATGTATAAATAAATACATGTAGTACTTATCGCAATTTTAAGAAGATAAAAACTACAAATCTTTACCGTTGTTTTAAAATCTGATTTACAAATCCTTTATTGAAAAAATTGAAATTAAATCGCTTTTGAAATCAAGTTAATTTTTTTCCAAGACACGCATGAAAATACGCGCTTAATAGACGAGAGTGTAAAAGGACACAGATCCCTGAAATGACAATGTCCTACAAAATTTGTTTATTTTACTGTTGAATGCGTTAACTTTGCATATATTAGAAATTTTAAAATAAAAAAATTCTGAATTAATAGCTAACATCAACAATTTTCAATTATCATACATATGTACAACAATATTTGCTTTATCAATTGTCATTATATAAATAGTGCCTGTTTGGGAGGGTAACAGTTTAAATTGACACCCCGAGGAAACCATTGTCAACCGACGCGAAGCAGGCACTATTTATTTTATTATACTGAATGTCTTAATTTTAGAGAATATTTTTACTGTTTTTATATAGAAATGACGTGAATTCTACGGCGAACCGTATGCGCATAATTTACGCGCATGTAACAATTCGTTGTGTTACCCGTTGCTTAGTGTGTTGCTAACGCTGAGGGTAATAGAACAGATTATCAACTGCGTCTAAACCAATCAGATTTCAGTATTAAATATGAAAGTATAATAAAAAAACATATTACCGCCATGTGAATATTTTTCTTAAAGATGAAACCAGCTCTCCTTCATTAGCACTAAGTAACTGATCTGGACATTTTCCTTATTTTTTTTTTCTAACCAGTCCTTAACTGACTTATCTCTGTACATTTATCAATTAATGTCTTTATTATTCTGTTGCTTTATTTTTTAACGACATATATAACAGCCAATCAGAAAAGGTCTACCTTAAAATATGACGTGATTCATTCACTTTTCGTCTCCATTTTCTAGTTTTGTCGATTTGAAAAGCAGTTGACTAAATTCGAAGTATGATTTTTCATGAAATTAACGGTTGTATCTTAATTTGTGTAGATGATGCACGAGTTTACACAAAAAGTGGTAAGTGGTGAACGAATTTGTTTTTACTAATTAATTTTATATGAATCGCAGCAAGAAAATCGTGACAGATAAGTCTGTCTAAAAAATCAAAATGGCTACCGTGACGAACTTTTTTATTGTTATAGTACTTGGAATATTCTTATTGAAAAAAGACATGTTTCTTACGTCAGGTCCCCTGTGTTTGTTATCGATATACAAATGTTAACTTTGTTCGGTAATTCAGCAGTTTGAGAGTTTTCGGGGTTTTTCCATAAACCTTGTGGATTTTCCCTTGGATCCAGATTTAAAAAATTCTAATAATTTAAATTATCTACATGTACCTAAATAAAGTTGTTTTGATTTTCCCGGTTAGTTGTAGTTTTTAGAATTTTTCATTGGGGTCTTATTTTACATGAAATACCGTTGTGTCAATTTTCTACAATTATGAAGAACAGTCCCGGTCGGGATTTAGTAAAATTTAGACACAGTATCAGGCAATTACAAAAAGCTGAATTTTAACATACTAGATTGAAACAACTAATTCAAACTCATAATTTTTGGAACATATTCAAGGAAAACGTGGACAATTAAAAATTCAAACTTTCAAGACCCCGTCTTTCAGTACTCTCAGTACTTTGATTGTTTATGGTATTCATCTGATACTGCGGGAGTAAGACAGTCGACATCCTGTGTAATACGAATTGTACAGAAAGACAAGATCAGAGTTTCACCTTTTCAAATCAAAAACTGCATTCTTTATTAGATTCAAATAAACCCGAAATAGTATCCATCGTTCTTTGCATCAAAAAACTATTCGGCGGTGTGTTCGCCATTTTCTAATCAGCAACCTGTTAATTAGTCGCGTGGTCAATGTTTTTTTTTTCAAATTTCAAATTTCAAATTTGCAAGGAAGCATACATTTGTCTCGCGCCATACTTCACAATTAAATTAAGCGCAGGAAAAATTAACAATAATGATGTAAGGAAAAGTCTTTGAGTTTCTTGTAGTGTAGATTTATGATTAAAATGATGACAGTGTTTAAATAAATCTAAAATTATTATTCAACTATACTTGTCAATAGTCGGTGGTATTTTTAACCATAACCAGTTATATATGGATATATATATATATATATATATATATATATATATATATATATATATATATAAAATCCAAAATGAGTAAAGTTAATCTACACAAGTAATAAATAATAAAAAATAACAGAAAGCCGATTCAAAACTCTACCGGTTTCATTATAATCTTCAGAAGATTATAATGAAACAGGTAGAGTTTTGAATCGGCTTTCTCTTATTTTTTATTATATATATATATATATATATATATATATATATATATATATATATATATATATATATATATATATATATATATATATATATATATATATAAGAAATGCAACATAAACTTAATACATGTAATTAAGCAATGTACTAAGTTCTAAATCTCGGAAGTAAATTCAACGAGGTTTATTAGTTCTGCTTTTCTTTTATATGTGTACATGTATAGCTAGGTTGTCGTGCTACCTCTCTTCAATTAAAAAAAAATCAATAGTTTAAAGGTTTTATCTTTGCAACTGGTAAGTGTATAATATAGTATATTGAATGCTAATTCATTAGATGACATTTTTTTTTAAATATTGAGATGGTTTTTAATCGATATTCCTTAAGCGCCGGGACAAAATAAATTAAGATACTTTAAGAAACATAATTTTTGTTTTGATTTGAGTAATCAGTTATTATAGTCTCTATAACTGGAAAACGATATCCGTTAACTTGTTGTTTTTATCCAGTTGAAGGAAATCAGACTTTTACAAATACTGTTTACTTACATACATGTATGTACGTAAATATGCTCTAAATTTACATCATTTACATACTTAGTAATTTAAAAAAAGTTTTTTTGCCCATGGAGATACAGATAACATCACAAAATCTGTATCTGCCTTCGGGCCTGATGCAGGTTATCAGCACTGTAGGGCTGATACGGATCCGTATCACAACCCTTGCGAAACTCCTCTGCTTTTTTTCGCTTCGGCATTTGTGCATGTTTTGCTACACTCAACTTTTTAAAGTGCAGTTGAAAACTTCAAATGCTTGCAAATGTTTTAAAGCAGTAAACATTAGAAACCTAAGGAAATTTCCGTTCTGTAGCTACATGTTTGTCAAAACAATTAGAACTCATATTTTTAATAATACGGCCCTCGGACTGATATTGTAGCTTCGGGCTGAAAACAAGCTGTAATATGAAAAACGGTATGTATTATTCTCTATATATTCTGACATTCATAACTTTTAATTAAGGTGCAGAAATACAAATGATATAACAAAAAATAGAATTCCTAAAAAATATTCTCCATAGAATATAGATACATATTTTGTTACCTTGGGAAAATATATTTATAATTCAGAAATATACATGATTTAACTCTGCTTAAAATCATTTCTGAGTAAAACATAGACATGTGCATCTGAGACGGTATAAACTGAAGATTATTTTAGATTAATAAAGTAAGTCACTAGTGATGATGTTCAATTCCTCCTCAAGTTTTGTAATTTCACATATTTTTGGTTCATGTTCGTTGGTATTGGTGTGACAATAAATTTAGATTTCAAAACTTTATAATCTCATTAAAAAAATATGTTTAGAAAATTTTTTATATCCAAAAATGTATCATGTCTCTATGAAAAGGACGATCAAATTTGTTTCCTAAAGAAATTCATCACTCTCAATAAATGACCAAATATTCTTTGTGTCAATAACTGATGGAAACAATTCAACTTTCAATTAATAACTGAAACACACCAAGTCTATACATAGATAGTGGTCATGTTAATATATGTGCATCAGAGATAGTGGATATAGTCTGAGATAGTGGACAGCCTACAGATCACCTGTTACATGTAGCTGCAAAGGAGCGGTACTTTTTTTTTGTTTCGCTTTACATTACATTTTTGCCAATTATCAAGACACAATAGCCGCAAGCACCCACCAATGTGTAGTTTTTTTTAAAGAATATCCTTGATTCACATAGTACGTTCCCACAGTGTGGCTGCTTCATATTCTATGAAATAGATTTTTGTTTGAAAATACATTTTCAAGCACATGGATATTCATCAATTAATAAGTAGATAATACCATAACACTTGTGGTTATGAATTTTATCAATCTAGAATATCATCATCTATAATACCGAGTAAAAAATATACATGTAGCTACTATAAGAATTGGGTCTGGCCCCTTCACGGTTTTTCAATGTAACTTTTTCTTATATATTCTATACAAAAATCTATTTAAAAATGTATGCTGATTGGACCCTCTTCCATATGTCTGCTCCTCTCTCTGATGAAAACAAGGATATGTTTCGGTTTTGTTGCATTAAACGTATGTAATGGATTACCTAAAAATATTTTATGATAATACTTTTTTTCTGATTACCATCTTATTTCGAAAATTTGACCAAAATTGTCATAACAAGTTTAAAAATTCAAAAAAGAAGTTAAAAATATCAAGAAAATCTAATACGTAAGACGACGGTCAAAAGTGAACTGCAATAAGACACCTACCTCAGGTGTTTACATGTTGGCAAAAAACACCGCACATTACATCTACATATTCAAAACAAAACGTTAATTGTTTTCATTTGCATTTTACAGTCGTGTTTATGCACACATACAACATTTTATGCAGTAAAACTGAAAGATAACATTGTATCATTCATTTCCTGAATTGAAATGTCTGATAAATATCAGTCATCCGGCTCCGTCTAATTGTCAATTTCCTCATAGTGTACACTTGAGACTGGTTCAAGATATACTGGCTTGTTATTATTCTGAATGTGCTGATGTAGCATATTGTACCGCTCTTGTCGATCAGAAAGTGGATCCTCTGCCTCACAATTGCTTACAGTTGTCTTTTTTATACAATGTTTGTAGATGTCGATGAAACAAGCCCAAAGAAAGCAACAAATGCAACAACTATGTAAAAAATTGAGCTTTCCATGGCTTGAAGAAAAGATACGTCTTTAGATAACTTTTTTTCTACCAGTTTTGTGGTTGTGTTACGGATATAGACTGATGTTCCATATGATGGTAAAGATTGGACAGTGTCTGCAAAAAATAGAAATGTAAATGATTACAAATGAATACCTTACATAGCTTTAGATAATTGCAGACTGAATTTATTACGAAGCATACCTTTATATTTCGTACAACCCAATTTATGGTCACACAGTCTGTAGTTGCAGTTGCATTGACTCTGACAGTCTTTTCCATAGAGCGGAAAGCTGCAGGCTTTAGAACAGTTAATATCATAGTAACCCAACGGACATTCTAGATAGAAAAATATTTTAATGTGAAAAGAATTATTATACATTGTATGAATATCAATTATTATATTTAATTTAACGATCAAATACAATAAAATACTTACTTTCACATCTTGATTTCGTTTCATTCCAGTATGTGCTTTCACACCATTTTTCTCCTTGTAAGCTGATTTTATTTATTAGAAAGCAGCATTATTCTTGATTTATCATTGAAATTGACGGAGAAGTTTAACCAGAGATATGAAGTTTGGTCATACCTTCCACAAAACGAAAAAGCTGATTTCCACATCAAAGGAAACATACAGAGTAGCAAAATCATGTTAATTTAGATGCGAAGAGGATCATTATCCTAAAACTGACTTTAAACTCTGACATATTCAGGTGATGATGTAATTTTATACACGGAATTCACACAATGCATTCTTACTTTGTTTATTAAGATTTTAATGTTGATAATTATTACTCAAAACTAGAGCAAAGCTCGTTGCAAAGCAACGAGTGGGTCTTCCGTTAATGGCGGAAGTAAAGCTGGAAGTTCCTGTAAGAAGCAGAGCTCTTGAACCAATAACAAGAGTAACTAAAATAAAAAGATGAAAAAATCGAATTATTCCTGGTACGACTTAACAAAATCCGAATGATTTTAAGTACGACTTAACAACACCCTTCTTGATTTCAAGAGCGACTTAACAAAAAAAATCCGAATGTGTTCAAGTACGACTTAACAATTATTTTTGGTACGAGTTAACTTTACTTTGAACATTACACTATTTTTTAAACCAAGGACGCGGAAACAAAATTTCCGGAAAAATCAATTTTTAAACCCCGATATATCTTTAATGCATTGTCCGATTTTAAAATGGATTTCAGTGTTAGATTCAGCTTGATAAGCTCTATAAAACACATATTCATTTTTGATTTGATCAGAAAATTCATTTTTTCGAAAAATTTGTTTCACTTCCGGTTTCGACCGGAAGTGACGGATTTTTATTCCCAGCCTTATTGCACATGTAAATTGCCAAATTCATAACAACAGAAAATTTCAAGACTCTATCTTAAAGCGTTTTTGAGAAATGTCGCGGACAAAATTACTTTTTTTAAAATTTAAAAATGACGTAACGTCAAAACGGAAGTGACGTTGTTATGGAAACTTTAACATCTTTGAGGCATTATAATTGTACATAATCCCTGAAAGTTTCCTTTAAATAAGTTGAAAACTTTTTGAGTTATGAAGCCGAAAAGGAGTCAGAAAAAAAAAGAAAAAGAAAAAAAACTAGAGCAAAGCTCGTTGCAAAGCAACGAGTGGGTTTTCCGCTAATGTCGAAAGCAACGCTAGAAGTACGTCTAAGAAGCAGAGTTCTTTATCTAGTAACAAAGAAACCTAAGTACAAAAAGATAAAAAAAAATCGAATGATTCTTGGTACAACTTAACATAATCCGAATGTTTTTAAGTACGACTTAACCAAAAACCCTTAACCATTTCAAGAACGACTTAACAAAAAAAAACAATGTGTTTAAGTACGACTTAACAAATTTGACTTCATTTTAGGAACAAGTTTACTTAGTCTGGTACCCTTCCCACAATTCCGTTCGCGCACTCTCTACATTGTAGAGAGTGCGCGAACGGAATTGTGGGAAGGGTACCAGACTACAAGTTTACTTTACCTTGAACTAACATCTTGTTTCTTAACCCAGAATGCAAAATTAAAATTTACGTAAAAAATCAATTTTGTTTAAAACATAATTCTGAGCAACTTTTTCTCTTCACTGCTTTTCAAAGGGTTGACCTTTCGTACTGTGTGCTCGTTGCGTCATTAATTGTCAGAAACTTATCGATGTAAAGTTTACTTTACTGTACCTCTGTGAATATTTTTTATGTAAAATTACTATGAACCAGACAACATTGAAATGGTGAACATTTCAAAGGGCCCCGCTTATGTTATTTCAGAGAATTCTGCTTTGACCTTGACCTATAACTTGAAATTTTTCCAGCTGGCATAGAACTTTTAGTTCAATTTCATTCCCCCTAACATACATGCATTTTTGTTCAATCTGACCAAGATTAAGCATATTTGGAAAATAATCTACTGTCTAAAACTAATTTTAAAAAGATCTGCTATGACCTTGGCTTCACATTGACAGACTTGGTTCAAGGTCACTGCAAGCCATTAACCAATAAACTCTGTAAAGGTAAAATATTAGCCAAATAGGGGCTAAAAGGAGAGTATATCTATGCTCTTAAAATATGGATTTTTGTGTGATCTGATATGACCTTGACTCTTCATCTACAAATATCATTCGAGGTCATTGCATATATTTTGATCAAAGGCATCATGTGGGTGAAGTATGAGGCTGAATGGAGCAAAGGGAGAGAAGATATACTCCGGACAGGATTTTTAAAAATATAATTCTGCTATGACCTTCACAATTTCTTTTCACTGAAAATAGGTTCAAGGTCACTACACACCCTTTCACCCTTTACTCAAACGCTCTGCTTTTGTGAAGTCTGAGCCAAATAGGGGTTAGTAGAAATTATATATGCTCTCAAAAAAGGATTTTTGCATGATCCGATATGATCTTCACCCGTTACCTAGAAATTTCATGCAAGGTCACTGCACATCGTTTAACCATTGAGACACTCTGTGAGTATTAGCCAGATTGGACCAAAGGGAAAAAAGATATGCCCCAGACAAGGATTTTATATATATAATTCTGCTATGACCTTAACCTTGTACCTAAAAACATGGTTCAAGGTCACTGCACATCCTTCAACCAAAGGAACCCTGTGGATGAGGTATGAGCCAGATTGGGCCAAGGGGAGAGAAGCTATGCTCCTGTCAAGCCATCTCGGATGGACAGACGGACAAATTGATCACTAGAAGGCGCCCGCATAAACATGCCATTTTATCTAATTTAAAATAGTATCCATGCTATCTGCCCATGGTGAGTAGTCATCAAAACCATTCATCAGCAAAATTTGATTTCCCTCCTTTTTAAGGTAGTATGGGACATAATCTGTCGATATTAATGTGGATTAAAGTACTATATAATTGAAAAATTTTCACTGGTTTAGAATTTTCAAATTTTACAATATTTAACCAAAAAATAGCTTTTAAAAATATTTGAAAAGGTAAAAATTGTAAAAACCCCAGCGGGATTCGAACTCATGACTTACAGGTTCCTAGTAACCCTCTAACCCACTGTGCTAAGGAGTTAGGTGACCATTTTTGAAAAGAAACTACATTTACTTATATAATTACACTTTATTTTATTGTTTATTTCGATAAACAATACGTCACAACATGGAAGTGTCCCATATTACCTTAAACTCGGAACACCTCTGACCTAATAAGATCGCCGCATTAAATACAAAGTTTGATTTAACTCTAATTTGTTTATCATCAAGAAATTCTGCATCGCTGACAAATAAAGTTTTCTTCTGTATAATGAAATACCAATTAACTGACTATTTGGACAATAGCAAGTTTATTGTCCCACTCCACAGCAACTATTTCCCTTGGCTTTGCCTCATTAAATAGTTGCTGTCTTTGGGGACAATAAACTTGCTATTGTCCTCATACCCAGTAAATACTAAATAGGCATATAATATCCCATCCACCTACATTTCATGTTATATAACCTCCCGTTTGTAACCTTCAATTTCACTGTAAAGTCAACATATCTGTCATAGCCGCAAGTTTCACAATTTATTTCTGCTTCTCATGTACTTAAAATTAGGGGCCTTAATATTGCTTACCAATTCCAACAAGAGACATCCCTCTAACTATTGATAATCATTAAAATTCATTTCATGAATCTACGCAACAATGATAAACCTTCAAGTACAGTCACTCTCAATTTTACAAAAATATTGACGGTACTTTATCCGAAACTGTTCCTTGTACCTTTAACTTAGTACACTAACATTTTTATGAAAAGACTAAGAAAGCTAATGCAATTCTGAGAAAAAGAATACCACATATTGCCAATTCCATTGAGGTTTAATAAAAATATGGCCATTTAAGTGAACCCACCATTTCCAATTTCCTTTAGTAAACACAGATTTACAGGGTTCTCCATAGTAAAACATCTTTACCTGACCTTTTAGAGGTCAACTTTTGTTCAACCACCTTTAAAAAGAAACCTTATTCAATACAACATACGCCTACATGATATAATCATGATAAAAGCTTCACATCACTTAGAAATACCCTTACATGTATACCCCCCACCCCTCAATCTTTTGATTTTCATAAAAAGTCATGGTTTGAAATGTTTTACCTAATTTTATGAAACGTGTGGCAATTTCCTTGAGTAATTTCTCACACATATTTGAAAACAATCATCAATGATTCTAAAATTTGATCTTTATTTGTTTATTGTATGATTTGTACCATTTTAATTAACAAATAGACAGCTGTCCTGCTTGTGATTTCTTGTTTTCATGAAAAAAGTAAGCTAACAATCATATTTAGTGAATATCTAATCTATTCTGATTTCTAGTCTCCTTCTAACCATGCTAAAACAGTAAGTTACAACCTACAAGTTAGACATCTGCCTTAAATTAAAATTAAATTCAAACACACCCAGGTAGCTGGAGACAGATCGAGTTGATTTCCATGAAAAATTTTCAAGTTTGACATGTTTTTCTACTTTTTTTATGCATATATACCTTAGAAAGGTAGAAATAGGTTGTTTCTTGTTCATTTCAAAAGTAATTATCATAGCAGATGTTATTTCAAAGTCAAATGTACATTTACATATCCTACATGTAATCTTAATGCAGACAATTAAATAGAGGGGGGGGGGATTTTTCAATTATGTAAACACATCTAAATATCTTTATGAAATAAAAAATAAAGGAAACATAATTGCATACTTTTATTGAAAAACAAATTTTCACAGCAATTATGAATTTCTTTATAAACAGCCTTAATTTTGTTTTCATAATTTCTTATCAAACACAAACCACAACATGGCATGATGCTTTCTTCAAGTTCCATTATTGTTCATGCATTATCGGATTTAATTTGAATTACCGGTAAATAGTCTGTAGAACACAAGGAATATGCATGTGGATAGAGGTGACAGGTTAATCTCAGGAGCTGACCCACAAGAATCAACAGGTACCGGTAAAAGCCATGTGGTAACAAGAGTCTGTTTTGAGCTGAAATAAAAAAAATAATAATTAGCTGTGTTTACATACATGTACTAGTAATAGCTGTGTTTACATTAACATATGCATAGTATATCTGGAAAAAATACACTGACCATGCAGTGTAATAGGTATGACATATCCCAATACATGACATAACATTTAGGCAGTAAAAGATCAAAAATTTGCATATCAAGTCATAATATAATATTAAAAAATTTTCATAGGTATAAACACTTATCAAATTGAGAGAGAGAGAGTTTGAGAGAGAGAGAGTTTATTACCATACTTGTAGTGCAACAGTCAATATTTCAATTCGTAAATTACAAACGAATATTACCCACCGAACAGCGTCAAAGTACATGTACTGGTATTAGCTTCTGGTATACCATTTTTTATCAATTCTACTGTGTTGTTTTTTTTTGCAAATAAATTAGCGAGGGTTTTTGCTTATTTTCTTATAAATCACATGTTTTAAAAACAATACTATGTGTAATAAGCATAAAACATGTATGAGTAAACTTAATGAAGAATTTTTAATAGATTATTTTTCACAGAATGTGGTACATTACATGTATGTCAATCTTTATAAAACTAGCGTATATTTCGTGCGCCATAAATTGCAAGTTTTTTGTAAATATCATTTACTTGCATGATAGGTATATATGGTCTAACCAAAATTTTCTTCATAAAGCTACAGCTGTATGTACCACATATATGTTTTGTCACAAGTATACATTTAAAAAAAAACCAACCCAAATTCCAACAGTTGAAATAAACTCAACTCATTCTCTGATAAGTTCATTGTGTTTTGTGCGTGCATATCTTATTTGTCTGCTGCAACAGCAGCCAATCAGCGGTAAGCTGAATCCACAAAAAGAAAGTTTGTGTTTTAGGAGCGGGTAAATTGTTTATGCGACACTGTCAAGAAAACCACACCAAATAATAACAAGAAACATAAATATTCACTTATATGTATTGTGTTGTCAAGTAAAAGTTTTTAACACTTATTGCATCTTGCAAAACATGTGATGACCCTTAATCATCTGTCATATATCTGATATACATGTATATGTAAAAGATGGGAGAAATAACGACGGAACAAACTGGGATTCGAACCTGGCCCTCTGAATCTCTAGTCAAGTGCTCTACCAACTGAGCTACATGTATCTGGCACCGGTATTCAAACCAGTCTGACCGTCACATTCCTTCCCCCTTAAATGATCTTCACCCTCGAAGATCAACCCTGGCAGGAGTTAACCTGTTAGTTCCAGGGGTTGGTCACAACACCAATATTGTAACAGGATGGGAGAAATAATGAAGGACCAAACCGGGATTTGAACCTGGGCCCCCTGAATCTCTAGTCAGGTGCTCTACCAACTGAGCTATCTGGCACTGGTATTCAAACCGGTCTGATCATCACATATATAAAGAATTATTTTAAACAATGTTGTTCAATAAAAAATAACACGCGCAACCTTCAGTTTTTGTCTGTAATTAATCAATATTGGCGTGCGATCAGTTCTCGCCGAGTACCATTTCTCACCAGTGCATTCACTGCATTGTTACGTCATTTTATCAACACATAAAATTATATACGAAAATATGATGTAACAGTGCACCAGCGAGAAATGGTCCTCGGCGAGAACTGCTCGCAGGCCAGTACTGCCAGTAGTCAGATTAAAAAAAGAGAATAAAAAATTACATTTAAAACATTAACAAGGACAATTTAAGTACACATCATAACTGCTAAACAAGAAAAATTATGTGAACTGGTAGAATAGTACGCATAGTTCTAACTTGTAACCTACATGTACAAGTACATGTACCGGGTACCCGTTGGTCTGCTAAACCTTTCTAATGATACAATGATTGGCATCATAAAGATATTAAAGTCATGTTTTAACTCTGAAGTCTGAAGTATACAATTTTATTTACTTGAAGTTATGTCTACAGGATATTCATGACTACATTTGGAGTCTTCTGCACAAGAATATATGATATGTTTCTAATTAGACCCTGCTTTGAATTTTGAGTTGAAAATTCACAATCTGTTATTTTTTTAAATAGATAAATTCACTTACCCTTTCCAGTCCCCCATGAACCTCGAGCGAGTCTAAACATCCATGAAACATGTAAAAATTACACGTTAGTAAACAAACACCCACACCATAACACAAAAACAAACAGTGTGCACGTACTTACATGTACATCTATACTATATACTAAATTTTAACTTTAACTTTTTTAAACTTTAAAAGGAGTAAAAGCCTCACCTTCTTCAGTAACATCCACATAAATCACACACTTTAATGTCCATCTTTTCTCCTTTATTACTCGTAGCTTATCAACGGCTGATCGTCGACAGAAGTGTGGCTGTCAGAATTTCCTCGTAAACGATTCACACGAGAAAAATATCCTCCTTAAACAAATATGTAGTATTGTTCCCTGTGCATGTTCATATGTTTCACAGTAAATTGAAAATGCATTTGTACATCGAAAGAATACACAACTTCTCTTCTGCATTACGGCTCTCTCTTTTCTACAATGCCGTTCGTTACTGTTTACATTCGGCGCGCGCGCGGGGGTTACAAACAGGGGCGCCCCGACAAATAGTTGCACATAGAACGTTAAAATAATGTGTGTTCATTGAATTCATAAATGATATAGATGAAAAAAATGAAATTGAATCACAACTATTTATCTAAGATGCAACACAACGTAATGCAGTAAATGCCTGGGCCTTAAAGTGGCATTTGTTCGCTTGTGTGTCTATGTAGACAAATTAACTCGTTCATGTAACGTTACGATTCACACATATTTGTTTTATGAAATTTGATAAAAATAGGGCACAGAACTTTTTAAATTTGATACCAAATGACATCATTTAATATATTAACAATAACTGAATATTTTTTTTTCATAAAATGATAACGATTTTTGCTATTAGAAAAATAGGTGTATGACCTGCTGACCCCTAATTACAGGGGCCAGCCCTTTTTTCTTAATTTTAAATGAAAGCTCTCATTATTCTAAACAACTTTTGTTCTATATGTATTAACAAATTATTTTTAGTTTAAAGGTTATTATACAAAAAGCAACAAAATTTCAGACCCCCCAAAACCTTAAACTTTACCGGCAAATAGCTTAAAAACTAAAAAACATTTTGCCACAATTTTCATGCCAGCAAAACTAAAAAATGTTACCAACAATCCTGCTAAATTTCATGCAACTATCTTTTGTAGTTCCCGAGATCAACTCTGGACAAAAGACCCCCCAATTTTCAATTATAGGGCAATAACTCATAACCGGAAGTGAATTTTAAAAATTTGAAAAAAACGTCCCCAGATATTAACATTGTCTACATACCCTGAAAGTTTCATAACAATCAGACAACAAATGTACGAGAAATGGCCTACACAAAATTTGCGGATAAAAAAAAAAAATAACTAGACACGATCTCGTTGCGAGCAACGAGGAGGTCTTCCGCCTGATTTTAGAATTTGTTCTATCTTGATTTTGCTATTTAACAGCTAAACATGATTTAGAATAAAAAAAAACAGGGTCTACATTATAGGGGGCCAGATACTATTTTGTTACAGGTGTAAGAGCTTTGTTCAACAAGTGTTTAGAATTCGTCACTGTTCTTGAGATATCTTAGAAGAAAAAGTTTAAGGGGCCGGTCCCTTATCTCCTTATTGGAGCCGCTGAACCAAATTTTGAAGATTGCATGTTGTTAAGTACGTCATTTTTAGCATCTTTTCTTCTATACTGCATATCAAATATTTTTTCTTTCTGAGATATGGGTGATCAAAATTTTGGACTTTTGACCCCTAAAAAACCGTCATTACATGACATTACATTGCTTGGATACATAATTGTAAGATAAACATATTTGCTTCTATAGCCTTTCACAAAATATCCCTCAGTAAAGAGCTACAGATGAAAGACTTAAGAGCCCTTTGGTCCCCTAATTTGAGGGGCCAGCCCCTTTTTCTTGATATCAAATAAAGGTCATTTAAATTTCAACACATTTTGTTCAACAAGTGTTAAGAGATTTGTTACCGTTCTTGAGATATATAGGAAAGAACGTTTTAGGGGCCGATCCCTTAACTCCTTATAGGGGTCATTTAACGAAATTTTGAAAATTGCATATTATTTAGTACATCATTTTGAGCATCTTTACTTCTATACTTTATTTCAAAATATTTTTCCTTTCTGAGATATGGGTGATCAAAATTCTGGACTTTTGGCCCCTAAAAACCCCTAATTACGTAACACACGATAAAATCATTACATTGCTTGGATAAATAACTGTAAGATAAACATATTTGCTTCTATAACTGTTCACAAAATATCACTCAGTAAAGGGCTACAGATGAAAGACTTTAGAGCCTTTTTGTCCCTTAATTTGAGGGGCCAGCCCCTTTTTCTTGATATCAAATAAAAGGTCATTTAAATTTCAACACATTTTGTTCAACAAGTGTTTAAAAATTTGTTACCGTTCTTGAGAAATATAGGAAAGAACGTTTTAGGGGCCGATCCCATAACTCCTTATAGGGGCCATTTAACGAAAATTTGAAAATTGCATATTATTAAGTACATCATTTTGAGCATCTTTACTTCTATACTTTATTTCAAAATATTTTTCCTTTCTGAGATATGGGTGATCAAAATTCTGGACTTTTGGCCCCTAAAACCCCTAATTACGTAACAGGCGATAAAATCATTACATTGCTTGGATAAATAATTGTAAGGTAAACATATTTGCTTCTATAACTGTTCACAAAATATCACTCAGTAAAGGGCTACAGATGAAAGACTTTAGAGCCCTTTTGTCCCCTAATTTGAGGGGCCAGCCCCTTTTTCTTGTTATCAAATAAAAGGTCATTTAAATCTCAACACATTTTGTTCAACAAGTGTTTAGAAATTTGTTACCGTTTTTGAGATATATAGGAAAGAACGTTTTAGGGGCCGATCCCATAACTCATTATAGGGGCCATTTAACGAAAATTTGAAAATTGCATATTATTAAGTACATCATTTTGAGCATCTTTACTTCTATACTTTATTTCAAAATATTTTTCCTTTCTGAGATATGGGTGATCAAAATTCTGGACTTTTGGCCCCTAAAAACCCCTAATTACGTAACACATGATAAAATCATTACATTTATTAGATACATAACTGTAAGATAAACATATTTGCTTCTATAACTGTTCACAAAATATCACTCAGTAAAGGGCTACAGATGAAAGACTTTAGAGCCTTTTTGTCCCTTAATTTGAGGGGCCAGCCCCTTTTTCTTGATATCAAATGAAAGGTCTTGTAAATATAAATCTTTTTTGCATTACAAGTGTTAACAAAATATTTTTCAAAAAAGATACAAACTAAGAAAACCATTAAAAATTACGACGTTTTTTTAGTCTCAATTTTCGGGACCAGGCGAGCGTAAACGCTTTTTGAGCATGACAAATATGAATGCCAAATAGCACATCTACAATCTCTTGTCTACAATCCCTGAAAGTTTGAACTCAATATCTTTTACCGTTTAGGAGGAGATCCCTGGACAAGCCGACCCTCTGAAAATCGTTAAAACGTCATTTTCTCAAGAACGGAAATGACGTCATAAAAATAAAAAAATGTATATTAAGTTCGGATTAATATCTATTAGATCTGAAAGTTTCACGAAAATCGGCATAGCCATTTTCGAGAAATCGCCTGCACAAATTTTGTAAGAAAAAAAATAATAATAATAGGGAAAAAGAAACCGAACGAAAACAATAAGGTCTTCCGTTGGAAAACGGAAGACCTTAATAATAAGAAACAGTAGAATAACAGAAGGGTTTTCCGTTGAAAAACGGAAAACCCTAATAATAATAAAAAGAAACCGAAGAATAACAAGAGGGTCTTCCGTTGGAAACGGAAGACCCTAATAAGGAAATAATATATTTGTGAAATAAAGGATAGAGTCACATGTTTAATTTCAATGTTTATCATAGCACATGTTACAGGACATAGATATCAAAGATAGATTATGACATTTTCAATGAAAATGAGATATGAGCCACCTGTTGGTATATACATACCATGAATATAGTGTTATAGCAAATTAAATTCCTGTGGGAATTCTCTGCTTATCAATAAGAAAGTCATCCCCCCTACATGTAAATACCCAAACCAAATTAATTATCATATTTTCTATCCTTTAGACTCACCCTAACTGAAATTATTAAAATGAATGATGCAAACAATATTCGAACAATTCAGAAAAGGGGTGTCTTTTAAAACAATCATAATTTTTTTTTTATATTTTCAAAATAATGAATGTGTTGAAAAGATATGGGGGGGGGGGGGGTTGTCTTAAAATAATAGACTTCATTTTACGCGTGTAACTGACACTTGTGGATGTGGTTCTTTTTTTTCCTTTTAAAAGCAAACCATTGGAACATAATCTATCTTGCAAAGGTTTCCAAACATAATAAAGTTAAAGTACATTTGTAGCTTTACTGGAATATTGGAATCACAATCATGCCATAAAGCTACAGTTCCTAGCATACATGTACAAAAACCGCACAAGTTACGATACGGTGCACAACATTTTTTTGAAACATTTGACGACAATGTTGAGCCTTGGGCTGTATTATGAACGTCTGCAAAAGTTGAATCATTTGAAATTCGCCTTTTGTACTCACAAACCACACTTCAACACATTATAATGCTGACCAGGGTATTTAAAAGAGTTTTTAAGACAAGTCAAGACATTATATATGGTAGTATACCCAATAAATTCTTTGAAACCGAACGTGTAAGGAAATCTGGACAATCGTTCCATAACTAGCGCATTGCTTTACGGAATATCAACCCAAAATGCATATCAAATTTAATATCCTCCACTCTTATTGAAAGCGAAGGGCAAATATTAGGTGAATGTAATTTATCTAAGGATGGTGCAGTGTGTAAATATGTTTTTAGTAATTAAGTGTTCTGTTCTTGGCGTTTATAGCTAATAAAATTTCTTGAAATTTTTTAACATTTGGTATAGTGCATTACTTAGCATTATTTTTTTAAAGATGTAGTCTCATAACTGCAACGGTGTGTGCATACAAATTGAATAACGCGCTAGCGCGCGTTATTCAATTTGCGTGTTATTCAATTTGTATTTCCGAAAACATGATTTATTTTTAAAATATCCGCCTTATTCAAGGAGTAATGTGCAATTAACGGGAGATCCATTGGAACAGCCGAATCATGCTGACAAAGATTGCACATAGAGCTCGAGATTTGATAACTTATAAGAATATTTTTTTTTTCATTCTGTAATTGATTTAATTTACTTTTGTTATACTATTTTGGTATACTAGGAAATTAATCAATTGACTTCATTTTACTGTTAAAATATGTTTACAGCAAGAAATATTTATCAGCGTAAGTATAATATCAGGTCGTGATCAGGTCGTGATCTGGCTTGAAGTCGCGAGGAGAGTCGGTCATGTTCTTCCAGAAATACTAAAGGAAAACTGTATTCATACGCACCAGGTTTGGTGATTATAGAAGACCCTTCTGTGTTATGCGTAAATATCAATCAAATATTAGATCAATGCAATTTGATAGGGGGAAAGATAGTAAGTGTAAATATAGCAATATATAAGCCATTTCAAATATTCACCTATTTTCCAAAAGTCGTAATATTATGTCCGTCGTTACATTTGTAGAGATTATATAATGAAAAAATTGAAAATAAAATGGCATAACATCCGCTAGCACGAACGTATGTTTCAATCGTAAGTCGTAACACTATATCCGCCATTAAAAATGTTATTTTTTAATAGTCGTAACATTATGTCCACCGCTTTGAAATTTTGAAGAAATCGTATTATGACCACACAAAACATTGTGAATATTGTTGCATAATGTCCGCCTACTTGATTGTATGTCGAAACATAATGTCCGCAATTAAAAAAAGGTTGCCTAGTTTCTAAAAGTCGTTACATTATGTTCGCCGCATTTAAATTTTAAAGAAATCATATTATGCCCACGGTAAATATTGTGAAAAAAAACGTGACCAAATTTCCGCCAACAGGAATGTACGTTTAGATTAATAAATAATCTCTAGGGTGCGTCTTTTTACCCCAATGAACCCCAATGAACTTTGAAATACCCCAATGATACTAAGTATTTCATAATTGATAGACTTAATGAATTGTATGTACCATCATGTTACACAAATGAATAGAATTTCAACTAAGCGGAGTTTTTTCACCGATTGATTTCCAAGTGAACCGATTGTAAATCTCATTGACACAAGAATGTGCCTGTACTTAATGAACAATTAACCCCAACCAGACCCTGAATAAAATTAACTTACCAATGATACCGTATTTTAGCTGTAATGATACCTAAGTAAGCCCCAGTGATACTTTGATGAACCCCATCAATACCTAGACATTATTTAAAAGCCCACCCCTTAAACAAAGTTTGGTTTTTATTTTGTGTTTTTTTATGTGGGGGAGGGGGGGGGGGGGGGGAGAGGGAGGGTTATAGGAATTATTTTGTCCATAAATCTGTCTGTGCAAAATTTGTGTCTGGTCATTACTTATACTTATGGAGAAACACTGACAGTTCTCTAATACCTGAGTGTGTGTCATGAACTTGCCCCAAGTTCATTATGTGCGATGACACGATGAAGAGGTAGCGCGATGACGTGATGGTACGATAGCGATAACGCGATGGTGCGATAGTGATGACGCAATGGTGCGATAGCGATAACGCGATGGTGCAATAGTGATGACGCAATGGTGCAATAGCTATAATGCGATGGAGCAATAGTGATGACGTGATGGTGCAATAGCGATAAGGCGATGGTGCGATAGTGATGACGCGATGGTGCGATAGCGATAAGGCGATAGTGATGACGCAATGGTTACAAGGATTAATATATTACAAAATATGTATCACGTCGTACGTGGACCTGAGGGCTGATATTGGTGTGTTAAATATTATGAAATGTATTTTTATTTTTATTACGAATTTGAGATTTGTGTACCTTGATGGGTGTGCCATTTTGGGCCGTTGTTAGACAAGTTTTGATTGCTGTAATGAGGTAGCTTTTCGAAAAATGTGAAAGGCCCGTAAATGGGCCCTTTATTGTCTACTCCAAGGAGCGACTCTTTACAGTCTTGCGTAGGGTTTGATTCAGTTTATTCCACTCAACACCATATAATGGTACAAGAGGTACATAAGAAGACCAAACATATTTACATATATACAATATAGTTGTAAAGTTCAAGAAAGTAAGTGGGGTGAACGAACAGTATGATTAATTTTTTTTAAAAAGAAACACAATTTTCTTAATGTAATGTAATCAACTGAAGACATGATTTCATAGAACTTTTTAGTGTTAGGAGAAGAACAGTAATATGTATCTAAAAACTGACTTCGTTATTTACTTAATGCCTTGCATTCTAATATAAAATGAAATTCATCACCAATTTTGTTAAATTTACACATATTACAATAACGTTTACTTCTTTCAACAATACCCCACCTTCATATTTCAACAGGAAGATGATGATTTGTAGTTCTAAACTTAACTAATATTTTTTCTTAATTTACTGGGTAACAAGAGTAAGTAGCGTTCACATTCAAAATTGTTTTAAAAGCTCTATATATAACACCCTTAGTCGATTCCTGAATATCGTTATGCCATTTTTGTAAAAATTGATCTCTTAACCTTTGGTTAATAGTTGTCTTAATCCAACTGGGGTTAAAATGGTATGATTCATGATCACACCATACATTTGAAAGCCCGCATTTATCTAAAACATTTTTTAAAGAGCATAGCCATGGATTTAATATTTGTCCCTTATCAAAAAGAATACAAACATACATATATATGATTTTGCTTAACTTGTTTTCACTGCCATTAATTATGTTGGCCCAGAATGAAATCATTCTAGTAAAAATGGTTATATACAGAGGAAATCGTCCAGTTTCACCATATACCATGTAACTAGCTGTACAACTTTTCACATTAAGTATGTTTCAAATATTTTAAATGGATACGTTCAATAATCTCAATATTTTCATAACCCCAAACTTCACATGCATACAATAAAACTGGTACAACAACTTTATCAAATAAATCTAATTGACAATCAATAGGTAAATTAAAAGTTCTTATCTTCCTTATAACTCCGTACATGGATTTCTGTGCTTGCTCACATAGCCGTTTATTGCTTTGAAAAATGAACCTGTTCTTGAGAAAATTACACCGAGATAATTAAATTCTTTAACTATTTCAATAGGTAAACCATTCTAAGAAAAGACATATTTTGGTTGACGACCTTTAGAAAATACAACAATTTTTGTTTTACAAATATTAACAGTAAGTTTCCACGTATCACAGTATCTATAGAATTCATTAAGGGCAAGCTGTAAATCATTTGCAGACTCAGCTAAAATAACAGTATCATCTGCATAAAAAAGGATAAACATTTTTAAATATAAAGTTCCTTTTCAATTCCCTCAATAATTGTAGGCAGTCCAGTTACGTTTTTATCAAACATATAATCTTCTAGATCATTAATATACGAGGAAAACAAGAAAGGAGATGAACTTTCTCCTTGTCGTACAACAACATTACAAGAAAATGATCAGATGAAAAACAATTAATATATATTTTTGATTTTATACCTTTGTACATATTTTTAATGTATGTAAAACATTTACCATTTATTCCACTTTTAAGAAGTTTGTACCAGAGCCCATCCCTCCATACTGTATCAAAAGCTTGTTTAAAATCTACAAATGCACATAATAATTTCTTTTCACTGTTGATCAATGTGTGTGTTAAAAACTGCAGAACTAGAATATTGTCAAGTGTGGAAAACCCGTTCCTAAATCCCGCCTGACTTTCTTTAATAAGTGAAATATCATCTGCAAAATGTTCAATGCGTGTACCTAAAATATTAGTAAATACTTTTCCTAAGCAACTAATAAAGTGATTGGTCTATAATTTTCTGGATTAGATGGGTCACCCTTATTTTTATATATTGGTCTAATAATGCTTACATTGTATTAACCATTCCTCTGGGACAATACCAGTATCAAAAATAATGTTTAACAAGTTTTCATACAGTGGTAAAAAACTAGACATTGTAATTTTAATATGTTCGTTAATGACATTATCATAGCCAGAGGCTTTGTTGTTTTTTAAACTATTAATTGATTTCACAATCTCTGTCCTAGTGATAGGGCTATTAAGTAAATAATTCATTCACAGTATCCGATTGATCAATAATATTATCACATGTTTCAGCGCCTTCATCTTCATTCAATACTTTAAAAAAAATATACAATGCATCACTATCTGCAGAACATTTTTTGTCTTATTTAAATTGTTAAGAATGTTCCAGTATTCTCTAGAATTCGACGCACGTAGATTCTGCAAATTATTTGATAAGTCCTTTCTGTATTTCATTAAGGATTCGTCTAAAACTGGAAAGCAGGAATATGACAGTCCCAGCATCGTTGAAATGAATTTCGTCTGGTAGATAGTGATATAATTTATCTTAAGTTCAGAGACGCTTGGGAAATGTGTGGTTGTCAGGCATTCGGTAACAAACATTTAAAAATAATTAACTGGGAAACTATAGTTCTCTTCATTACTTCTTGACGGATGAATAAAAATATATTTCTTTTGATTTCTCACGTATCTGCATGTCAAAGTATTTACTGGGCGTATTTGATTTAAACACGAGTCACCACACTCGAGTCGGATTCCTAAATAAAACACCTCGAACACAACTCGCGTGTTGTCGAACTAGGTCACGAATCCACTCTCCAATTTGACAAGAGTTTACAAGAACAAAGATGGCGGACGGCGCGGGAGAAAAAGTTAGGTGAGGCTGAGTAATTGTGTAAGATTTAGAAATAAGAAATTAATTTGATAGGTAATAATGAAATCTGTCTCAATCTATTATTGGGGCATCTAAAAAATATAAGTATTTTCGCTGTTTATCATTAAACTGATCGTATTGCCAAGCCATTGGTATTTTCAATGTATAAAATTACATGTTATGTTTCATTGATAGTTATTGGCGGGAAATTACATTAGTGTATCCGGACGAGGAGATTACAGTTGTGTTACCGGCTCCAATCATAACTAGGCTACAAGAAGGTGGTAAGTGATGAAATGTATGCCATAATTATAATCACAATTCTGTAATAATCAATTAAGACAACTGTCAAAAACTCGAATAGTTTTGAAAAAAGTTAATATGAACATATTACTAATTATAAAAAATAATTTTAGTTCACATTAACCAGTATTAACAGTGTAAATTAATTGGCTATTTTGCTGTCACTTGTGCATGTACGAAATAAGCTATTTTTTAAATTTGATATTCAAATGATAGAGTGATAAAGGAGAACTACACTATACATCTGTCAAAAAAACAAGTGTAGTTTCTTGTTGTTTGGTTCCTAATTCAATGCAGGAATTTAAGCTGCCTGAAGTAAATTGCTTTATTGACCTTTTCAGATATGAAATTGATGGCTGACATAAAGAAAAACATAAAAGAAACTGGAGTTCCTTTACCAGGTACCAGTCTATTTATTTATTATAAATGGATTATTGGCTATTGCATTTAACATGCATTTTATAATATTAATGAAAGAAATGGAATCTTGTTTCAAAATCAAAACTGTAATTCAAGAATTGAAAAGCAAAGTGATATACTGGGTAGATACATATATATATGATTATTATCTGGTGTCGAGTGTATTTTTAAGGGGGTTTGCACATTTGTTACTTAATCATATCGTCATTGATAAATGTACAACCAAATTGTTAATCAATTACTTTTACCATTTGACATCAGAATGAGGCCTAAACCTTTAATGACTTAGCTGTGAAACATAAATGATCTAAAGCATCAAAAGAACAAATTAAAGGCAAAAGTTATCACTTAATTACAATTGATTACAAATACCAAATTACACTCAGAGTAAAATTATTATGTTTTAGCTGATTGTTCAGAGAAGATGTCAACACAGTCGATTGAAAATGTTGTGGATGACCTCGTTCATGGTAAGTTGAATATATATTTGATGTAGATATTTATTGTGATGTACTTTTATTAAAAACCTACAGAATCATCTGATCATTCCAGATAATTACTCACATGACAAAAAAAAGGAGAGCTACTGCAGATACATTGTACATGTTTTATAATGTTTGCTTTGTATAAAAAAAAACCTTTTCAAAATGTATATGTTTATTCTGACTTTCAGCATGTCCTCAAACACCCATGCCAAGTCCTGAATCAGGTTCTGAACCAAGCACAAGTAAGATATGATATACAAAACATAAATCAAATACATAATATAATCCAATTAATTAAAAATATGATATTTACAGTACACAATACACAAAGTAAGAAAACTGGTTAATTTTTATTTTGTATCATATTTATCCTACATACATGTGCATCTGTAGATACTAGCTGTCATATATTTGTTGCTTGTTAAATTACAGTTAGATTCTTCATTTCTATTTATGAACTATGGGCAATGTCAAATGAAATTGTAAATTAAACAGGGTACATGTAATCATTACATTTATGGCTCATAATGTGACAGTCTTGTACATTCTAAACATTTTTAAAAAATCTGTTATTTTTGTGATTGCTTTATTATCCGGCAGTCTGATGATTTTTCCTATGAAAATATCTTATTTTGCAGGTAGTGAGAAAGAATTGCCAAAAGTGTGGAATAAGAAAGAGACTCAACTGTTATTTCATGCAAGGATGAAGTTGGAGAAGGAATTTTCCGAAGCAAGATCTCATAAAACACTTTGGGACAAAATAGCAAAGGAGTTGAAAAGTGCTGGGTGTTTAGTAACAGCCAGACAATGTGAAAATAAATACAAGTCACTGAAGAGAGAATACAGAGTAACAATTGACCACAATAGCAGAAGTGGAAATGATAGAAAATCATGTGCCTTTTTTGAGGAGTTCAGTGAATTATATGGAATGAAAGCAGGGTCAAGGCCTAAATTTACCATTGGTAGTTTCTCAGGTAGTGATAGATCTCAAATGCAGGAATCTTTTTCCAGCTCTGATGAACAGCTCCCCAGTTCAAAAGAGAAACACACTAGAAATAAGAAAGATGTTCAAAAAAGGAAGACAGATGGAGTCACAGAATGGCTTCAGCAATACGAAGAAAGGCAAGTTGAATTTCAGAGAAACAAGCTGGAAAAAATTAAAGAAATGCATGATGAGAAGATGCAAATGATGGGAAAGTTCTTGAATGCTCTAGAGAAGAAAAATAATTGAATAGAAGCTAGTTTATACATTTCATGATAATTAAAATTAATCATAATTACATGTAATTTGTTATTCTGTTCCAGAAATTTGATTGACCTTCCGGAAGAAGTTAATTTGAAAATAGCATCATTTCTAGACAGAAAAAGTCAGATTTCCTTTGCAGGTGTGAGCAGATACTGCAGGTTCATTGTTTTCAGTATTGTTGAGGATTTTTGCATTTCTTGTAGTGCTCTTGGCAACAATGTTTGTTTTTTGAATTGTATGAAAAGTTTAAGAAAATTGTCTGTTATTGGGCATTATGATGAGAAAAAATGCCATTTGGAAGCACTTAGAATGCTTGCTGTATATGTTCAGGACTTCCATGCACTCAAATGTATTGAATTCTCTGGTGTTCAAATAGATTTTTCTATACTTCACCAAATTATTGTCAATGCAAAGTCACTAGAAATAATTTGTGCAAAGGCATCAACACCATTTACTTTACAGTTTGTTTCCTGTTTGTTGGCTGTGAAAAAAAATATGAAATTTATAGAAGCCTCCATTGATTGTAATGTTGAAGAGCAAAAGGAATGGGCTATTGTAATTAATAAATATGCAGGAAAAATATGTTTTGGACATGACATCATTGATTCTGTGCGATCATCCTTGTTGCACTATCCAAGATCATTTTACAGCATCCCAAATCCATCTGGCGAATATTGATCTCTATTTGCCTCCAAATAGGTGGAACTTAGCCATTGATATTTGCAGACTAACTGACACATCATATGAAACAGAATTGTTTTGTATATCTCAAATGACCCATATATTAAGATTTATATATATATATATGAAAAAAACAAGTTAATTGTTTGCATATTTTATTTTGAATTTCCCTTATTTTAGCAACAAAAATATTGTTACTACTAGTACTAGTAGTGTGTTTTGTATTGATACATATTAAAAACTGAAAAAAATAAGGTTTTCTTTTTTACTTCTATTTATGACAGGCTTACGATTCATCATTGGATTTTAATGTTGCATGTAGCAATTATGAATACAGAGCACAAGAGCATTTCTTTTGTTAACACCCCGTGGATCATTTCTGTATACATTAGGATAATAATTCACTCTGTTCAAATGATTTGGATTTGGTTCCAAATAATCTTCTATATCATCTTTCTTCAGGACACACAAATTATGCAGAATACATGCTGATGTAATAAGATGGCAACAGTCTTCAATATTCATGCAATACAGCTCACGCAACCGACGGAAACGCCCTTTTAAATGACCTATTGTTCTCTCAACCGTTTGTCTGACTGATGACACCTTACGATTGTAAAGCTTTTGAGCATTTGATAGATTACCTACTGCTTTAAACGGTGTCATCATGAAAGGTGAAAGAGGATATGCTGCATCTCCTGAAAAGAACCAAATCAATATCAATATTACATGTAATTGAACACAATATTGCAAAAACATGTAGGTATCCATTTTAAATAATTATGAAATACTGAGTGTAAAAAGTGTATTTTACCAATCAAATATTTGTCTGGTGCCAGGTGAACACCACTGTCATGCTCCAAACAGTTAAAAATTGGAGAATTGCGGTACACTCTAGCGTCATGTACGCAGCCGGGCCACCCAACGTAAGTGTCTCTTATCATCATCTTGTCATCAACAACAAGTTGTAATTGAATAGAAGGATAACCTTTTCGGTTTATGTAATCCTTGTCACCATTTGGAAGAAATGATAGACCAATATGAGTTCCATCAATAAATCCAATACAATTTGGTAAACCACTAGACTCGTATATAACATTAGATATTTGTTCCTGAGCATCATGATCAGGCCAAACAATAAATTTTCGCAAAAGCTTATCACACAACGTCTTTGATGTTCTGCGAACACACCTGTGAACACTAAAGGGACTAACTCCAAATAAGCATGCATCTTCTCGCATAGAGTCTTGGTTAGCCATGTACCACAAGAATACAAGGAGTTGTTTGTCAGGAGTTAAGGCAGGCTTACCCGTACTACGTTGTCTGTATTTAAGAGATGGTCCTAATTCAGTTAGAAGAATATTATATGTATCTCTCGACAAACGAAAATGTTTTTTAAATTCAATTTCATTCATTCTTGGTACTATTTCTTCTACGAATTTGTCAATTTTCGGCACATGATAGCCATCCTTTATTCTAGTTCGAAGGATAAGAGAAAAAAACAACAAATCGTCGGAGATTTCCGTATCGAATTCCTCTTTTTCCTCGCTTTCAAAAAAATCGTCAATAAAAAAAAACAAAACAGCATCCATCTTAACACTTGAGTCCTGTTCTTGACGTTTGATTGAAAAGAGGTCGTGTTTGTTTGTGCGCATGCTTGATATTAACCCGAATCGACACTAGTGCTATCAAATCAAATACACCCACTATAACGTAGGTAAATAAGCGGGTAATTCAAAACTTTCAATGTAGAGGCTCTATGTTTGAATTTCCAGTGTGACGATTTTGAAAAATAATGTATAATGCATACATCATCACAAATTACTGATTACATGTACAGTTCTGAAACGTTTCAGAGACTCTAATATGAAATCTGTGACATTAAGGGCATTTTCAGTATGCATTAAAATACACGTTTCAATATTTAACCATCTAATCATTTTGAGTAGCCAGACAAAAGCAAACAAATAAAAAACTGAAAATCATGTTTGGATAATAGAGAAAACTTAAGAATAAACTACAGCAGAGCTCGTCGCAAAGCAACGAGTGGGTCTTCCGTTAATGTTGAGAGTAAAGCAAGATGTTCCTGTAAAAAGCAGAGTTCTTAAACCAATAACAAGTGCAATTTAAGAAAGAAAAAAAAATAGAATAATTTTTGGTACGATTTAACAAAACCCGAATGATTCTCAGTACGAATTAACAAAAACCTTCACGTTTTCAAGAACGACTTAACAAAAAAATCCGAAATGTCATAGTAAGACTTAACAAAAATCGAATTTTTTTTGGTACGAGTTAATCTCACTTTGAACTTTATACTACTTTTTAAACCAAGAACCCGGCATCAAAATTTCCGGAAAAATCGATTTTTTATCCCCAATATCTCTGCAATGCATCGTCCGATTCTAAAACAGATTTCAGATTTGAAATCACCATGGCAAAATCCATAACACTGTTGTACTGTCTTATTTTGTTCAAAAAAATGAAAATTTACAAAAATTTGAACTACTTCCGGTTTTAAGCAAAATTGATGAATACAATTTTAAACCCCCCCCCCCCCCCCCCCAGTAAATCATAGAATTACGAGACCTTTAAAGTTTATGGAGATTTCCTCCGGACAAAATCACTTTTTTAAAAATTAAAAATGGCCGTCAAATTTGTACGGAAGTGACGTAAATAGTAAAACTTTAACATCGTTGAGGCACGGTAATTTTACAAAAGCTATGAAAATTTCATGGAAATCGGATGAACACTTTTTGAGATATTCAGTACCGATCAGACCCAACCTAACAGAAAGTAAACCCCAACTTATCCCTGGGTTTACTTTGGGTTTACTAGAGTGGACCCAGAGTAAACCCAGAGTAAACCCAAAGTAAACCCAGAGTGGACACAGAGAGTTAACCCAGTCAGAAGTATACCCCTGATAGAAGACACTAACTGTTATTCGGAATATACAAAGGGTAGGGATTACAGGCAGTATGATGGTAAGATAAAATAGAAGTCTGCTTCACACTTCAGTGCATACAGTTGACCTCAAAAGCAATTTCAAAGTAAACCCAAAGTAAACCCCGAGTGGACCCAAATTTTCAAAAAGTAAACCCAGAGTAAACCCCAAGTAAACCCAAAAAGTAAACCCGTGGTTTAGTTGGGGTTTATTCTGGTATTAGGTTGGGTCTGATCGGAACTGTAAAGCCGAGAATGAGTCAGAGAAAAATAAAAAAATAAAATAATAAAAAGAAACTGAAGAAAAACAAGAGGGTCTTCCGTTGGAAACGGAGGGCCCTAATAAATAAATACATTTTGTTTACATCTTGTCCTTTATTTGCACGACACGTGGCTCCAACTGGAAACCAGTTCATAAGGAGATCGACCATACCACATGTTTACTGCTGTTGTTATAGGCCATGCCACCGTCAATTGACGCTCATTTACTAACGCTGCACACGCAGATATTAAATTTTACTGAAATTAAAACCGACAATATAATACCATCCGGCGATTGCTGTTGCGAGGATCCCGATGAAGCCTTTTATCCATCGGGAAGAAATTTGTCTCAGTACGCCCCGTAGTTCCATCAACACTCCACTCCCAGGACCCACCACTCGACTTCACTTACAAAAAGACCAGTTGTGTCGTACGCTATCAGATTTACCTTCCAATACGGACATAACATTTTCATTTAAGTAAATTTGAGGACATAAATTATAAAGGGTGACTAGCAGATGTTCGAAATGTGTTGATACCTTCATTAAAGTTAAAAACATGTTGAAATTGTTATAGATTACAAGGGACAACATGGTGCGCTGAATAAAAGAAGATAAACCAGTAAAATTCTTTTGGTTTACCGTTTCGGCAAAAACTTGCTTACGTGCCCTGACATAATCACTTGGTGTGAACTTCTTAGGAGGGCGCACTATTGACCTTAGATGAATTGGTGATAATACTGGAGGATCCTTGTCAGAATTTGAACCCTTTGCCGTATCTGCAATTTGAATTAAAGAAGGCGGATCAATATGAAATGACATATTAAGGCTTGGAGGGGATAACCTGTCATGATTTGTGGAATTGAGATCTTTTCTGCCTGATGCGGCTGTTGGGGAGGCTAAAGAATCTAACGTTGACAGGATAGGAACATCAATTTGTTCCTCTTCTGTGTGACAAGGGGCGCTGTCTGGATGGCTGCTTTGAGGAGAAAATGAACTGTCGTCTGTACAGTGTAGATAAATGTAGGTTCAGAACTGAATCAGTCGAATAATTTGATGGTTGAATAACTTCTTAAAAAGAATGGTTACATAAATCCCTACTGTTGTCTGTGATATTGGGATTTGAGATTATATTTTTGTTTTGAAGACATGTTATATTTACATTTTGAACATTAACTGCACTATTAAAAACATTCGACTGCATGCCTACTACTGGCTCTAATCTAATAAAATGAAACTCGAACTTATGACCCAAATAAATATGCAAAAGATGTTCCCGATTTTGAGGATTAAAAGGTAAAATGTAATTTAATTCGGACTGGGAGCTCGACACGATACCTATTGCGATGTTAAATGCGTTTGCTATGGCTGTGATGCAGATGTGATCGCCCCATTCGGTACCTAATATGCCCTCTAAGTAGGTGTCCCAGTCTAGGTTAGGAATGAACTGAGAGAAGCAGTCGGCAGCTGGTGTTTCGTGATTTTCGGAAAGCCAATTAACCATGACATATCGGATATCTTGCTGACCAAGATCGGTTTGTAACTGACTTGAGGTCGATCGCGCAACAGCTGTCGTCTTTAGGAATGTTTCCAACAGGAACTAAATCGCGTTCAAGCGAATTTCGAACCAAGTCGCCATGGGCTGTATCGGTTATCGAAAGGCTCGGTCCTTTAAGTTGGTTAACTAAGTTTTCGGAAAGATAGAAAACCGATAATATGAGAGAAATTATGAGACGGCAGCGAACATGGGATTTTGCTTTTGCGGGAACAAAATTTATTGAGTTTGTGTTTGCAGTTACATGTAGGGTGCGATTTTCGTGAGCATGCATCGCTGTTACATTCGCACATAGGATTAAATCTTAAATGATGACGTTTTTACCTTTTTAACAGTTCTTCGGAACGCGAAATCGCAGCAATTATAATTTGAACGTTTATCAAACGCGAAACCCCGCTAGAAAACCTGATTTTATACGAGAACGCGTTGTGTTTAGTAGTGATTACGTTCCCTCTTTCGAAACGGGCTTAGCTTTATTGTAATTCTTGTGCGTTCGAGATTTTACATACACGTCGTCGCCCACGCTATACACACTAATTTGATGTTTTTTTAAATGGTGCTTCATCATAGTTTTTTTTCGCGTATGTTCGATGCCAATAAGGCTGCGTTGCGGACAGCTGATTGCTTTTTAGCTGACTGGAAACGTAATTCGGAACACTCGGCCCAAGTCGAGTAGGTTTTACGCACGCGATTAGATGCCCGACCGTGATACACGTAAAATGGCGACGCCTTTAACGATGAGTGATACTCTTCATTGCGTAACATCGCGTATTTTGGTAAATCTCGAATCGATTGTTTTAAGTAAGTCGTAGCCTACTTTATCTTTGATTTCCACGATTTATGCGACGATTCGATTTTATCTTGACTTTGCGGATAATACGGTCGGCTATTGATAATTTGACAACCGAATACCTCGGCCAATTGGGTAACTGTGCCATGAAATTCTCGACCATTATCGCATTGAATAATGTTTGGCGGTCCTTCGCTTTGATAAATAGACTCTAGCGCGTCTGCAATCTCGGTGCTTTCTTTCGAGCGGAGGGGGCGAAGCCATATGTAACGACTGGACACGTCTATAACCGACAAAATATACCTGTACTCTTGACCGTCATAAAACTCGGTTTATCGCGACATATCAACTAAGTCGAACTCGCACGAATAGGTTTCAGAGGAGATACATTGTTGAATAGTGTATTGACGGACTGCTTTTCCCGGTCAATGGGTTGTGGTATTTGGCGATCGTCAATGGATAGTGCTTTTTCCAGCGACGAATCATCCTTGCAGCGTTTTTCTCTTCAAGGGTAGCCTTCCTTTCGTTGATGGTCCTTGCTCCTGATACGATGTCTGTGAAGAGTATATTTAGATATTTTAAAATGACATTATATCAATAACATTACTGAGTGTAAAGACAGTAAAAAAAATATTAAACATAAATAATCTAACATTTGATGATTTATTAGGAACTTTATCATCTTTTTAACGATTTTAATACAATTGCAACTAAGTTAATCTGCGTAACACCAAAGACATACAATTCAATACTGTTATTTATGTCTCTGGTAACACTAACTCAAATATCTACAATGACAATATGTTTTAAGATTTTCTTGACACGCAGATAATGCCTGTTTGTGTAAGCCAAATTTAATGATATGATGAAACTAAGATCGAAACAAGTTTTGACAACGTACAAAATAAATAAATCATAGCATGTAAAACATAGATATCGTGTCTGATTATTTCATAGCATATACAAATTACATTACAAATTATGTGAAATTAAAAAAAAAAAGTGTAAAGTTTAAATATATCTTTTAAAGAAAAGAGGTCGCACTGTTTGATTAGGATTTTTTTTCAGACAGACGCAAATTAACGAAAAACAAATCTGAATTTTAACCCCGAGCTTTAAACGATAAGAGAAAAGTTTTAAAGATTTTATTTACGGTGCCCCTTATTGCCGAGAGAGATGGCGGAAGCTATGGTGCGAACGTTAACTTAACCGCCTATGGAAATTGTATTAGTGTGATTATACCCTTATAACTGTGTCTGCAGTAATTAGGAAGCGAACCAATGTAACGTTTCAGTCACGATGCAGAATATTTACAGTTCCTAAAACGTTTACTCTCCCACTTAAACGGTGAGTGAACGGTGAGCGCACTCACAGCGAACTATGAGTGCACTCTGAGCAAACGGTGAGCGCACGCTAAACGGAATATAGTGTTGGCTAAAGAACAGTGAACTATGAGCGAACGCAGAGCGCAAACGGAGCGCAAAATGAACGATGAGCGATATGTGAACGCTTTGTGAACGCTAGATGATCAATTTATTCGGAGTGCCTCCGGAGTTATCCTTACATTGTATTTCGTCGGTAAACAGGAAAAGAAAAACCGCATAAACTACATGTACAGTGCTGCTACATGTATTGTGAAAGTTGACAAAACAATCCTATCCTATCTTTAATCTTGTATTCTTCATCTTATGCTGCAAATTTATAATATCTATCCTATCCTATCTAATACCATATATGTTTAGCTATAAGAGTTAAACAAAACAAAATATAAGACAATATTAGATTTAGCAACGAATTATCGAATAATGTGATTATAAAAATGTCTAATAAATACTTAAATCGAAAATCTTTAGTACAAGGTAACTTACTTAAAAATCTGTGCATCGGAAATATGAAATCGTACGCAGAGTGTACACAGTTACGTAAACCAACAAATGGGCGATTATATTTTTGTTTTCATTATTTATACATGGATGTATTATAACAAATAAAGCAGATAAAGAACCTTTATTTTTTGTTAAAACAAACATTTACTTCAATTTTTTTCTAACTGTAAATCATTTGAGTTTATCAGTAATCGGCTGATTCGTTCGACGATTAAAGTAATCATGATTTGGGAAATTATTATTTTTTTATGAATCACTTAAAAACATTGCATTTATCGATAATTCGTTTCGACGTGGCGTGCATAAATAATATTCGCCGTTTTGTTGATAAATACCAATTATATAAATAATGCTTGTTTGGGAGGGTGACTGTTGAAATTGCCACCCCGAGAAAACCATTGTAACGACAAGAAAACGTAACTGCTTTTATTTATTTTTTTAGTGATATTTTATTTTTTCAAACGCATATTAAATTACTTTTTTATACGAATGATGCAATAAACACACAGCGATAATGATTCTTGTAGTCATAAAAAGCAACAACAAAAAACGGACCTGCTCATGAACGTGTACTTTAAATTTAATTGATTAAATACTGATAAAAATGATGTTTTATGTGTATTATAAGTTTTCTTACACCTTTACTCACGTGTTCTTTTCTCAATTTGTTGTGACTCGGAAAGACCGATTCTTTCATTTTGGAGTTTCGAATGAAAATGAATGAAAAAGGAGCGAACGATATGTGAACGCTGAACGCTCAGTGAGCGTTTTGTTAACGATGAGCGCAAACGAAGCGAAGCGGGGAGTGCAATTAAACGCACGATGAGCGCACGGTGAACGCATGGAAAACATTGGGAAAGTAGAAGTTTCAGGGACTGTTTCAATGCATATTGTTATCGCTAATTGTTTCCTCCTATTGAATTTTGTGTAGTCTCATTGTTCATTTAAGGTGCGTCCAATAGACGCTCATTTCCTTACACATACGCATAATTGTATTTATGTGCAGCATAAAGGAATTTATACCATCTCGAGTATTTTTGTACCTTATATATATTGTTTTGTTATTTGTCCGGATTATCATTAACTGTGAAGTATTCGGTTTTCTTTTTAGTTTCCAGAATTTTTTGAGCCACATACATTTAGTTGTTTACTACTCGCCATTTAGTATTTCAAACATACTAAGGAATAAATTGTTGATTGTACGGCCCAGTCAATTATTTGTTGTGAGTGTCAACAGACAAACTGGCTTTTCGCTCTTAAGAAGACAAGGGTGGTTTGTTATTTTTTACTTTTTATTTTTTATTGATAGCATTTTTTCTACCAAGTGTTGTTGAGTCACGTTATGTCCGCCGTCACGTTATGTCCGCCGTCACGATATGTCCGCCACTTTTTTGAAAAAATCGTCACGTTATGTCCGCCATCACGAAATGTCCGCCACTTTTTTGAAAAAATCGTCACGTTATGTCCGCCATCACGAAATGTCCGCCACTTTGTTTTAACATCGTCACATTATGTCCGCCTCCTTATAAATTTCATTATTTTTACTTTTAATCGCCATTTAAAGTTCGATGTTACGAAATATTCGTCTATCTTAAACATAAATAATCTTTATGTCCGCCGTCACTGAACATATTTGCCAATAATTTTAATCAATAAGAGCGTCACATTATGCCCGCACTGAACATACTCGCCATTAATTTTAATCAACAAGAGCGTCACATTATGTCCGCACTGATGAAGGTACACTTAAAAAAACTGATCATGTTTTAAAATTAAATTTGTCGGCTTTGTAATGTGTTTATTTTTACTTTAAGATTAAAAGATAAAGGTGAAAATCAATACTACTTCTTATACGAAATGTCATTCCCCATTTAGCATTTAGGATCGAGTCTTTTAGGTAATCCATATCCCTCTAAAGGTAATTTTAAAATGATCACGTGAATGAATCAACCAATAGAGAACGTGCTGATTATTGCACCTGGCCGCAGGTAAACACACGCATACTCTTTGACCCCTGCTGCGACCTGTGACAGGTTGAAAAGAAGAATGAAGACTATCAGGTAAGTGCTACATAATTAATATCGTCGTGTGTAAAATAATTAAAACAATTTGTAATTATAATAGTTTATGTTTTATTAGTAACTTGATATCTTATCTAAGATAAAGCCTCAGAAAATTTCAAGCAGAATGTGAATGTTTATAAGGCAACGATTTCGTAACGGATCGTGTAACTTCAACTTCACTCAATTTATCTAATTTAAAACATTGTCACAATGCTTGCAATTTATAAAACAGTCTTTCTTTAGACAACTCATGATTAAAAATATGGATATCTTCACTTATCTTCTAATAGAAGGGATGAATTCAACAATCATTAAGTTATTATAATGTTTAGTCTTCCAAGACGTACGCTTTAATTTCAATTGTCTGGTTTTTCTTAATTTCTGTTTTTAAGTTTTTTTCATAATTATAGTTTCTTTTATTTTTCGATTTTTTTTTACCGATTTTCCACGTTAATGATAATGTACAAACATTTTAAGAAAATGCAGATCTAATTGTTTCAAGTTTCAATAGATTATAGATTATTTATATTTGAAGTTTTATATATATTTGAAAATTTACTAGTTTAGAAGTGAACGTAATGGCGCTAAAATCATTAAATTTGCGGTACAATTACAATGTCTTTGATTTAAAATAGTGCAATTCTCGTGTGTTTGTCGAAATTGGCTTCATTGTTTCAAAATAAAAGGTGTTGCAAATATATTGTACACATCCGGTATTGCCCAGTTTTAAAACAAAAGGTGTGAATCTCTGGTGTCTGTTGAAAATGGCTTCATTGTTCTAAAAACACAGGTGTTGCAAATATATTGTACACATCCCCCTTTTACCTGAAAGGTGGTCTCTCTGTATCGTTTGATGTGATTATGACACCCCCCCCCCACCCCACCCCGTCAAACAATGCGCTATCCCATACCAAATTCTACCTGCCAAAAACAATGAAAGATATTGGAAATTGGAAATTTATTTATTTAATTGTCAAATGATTTTTTAATACAATGTATAAAAATGTTGAAAATAATTGTAAGTAATAAATGAAATGTACTAATATTATTAATTAGAGAGACAATTTTACAGGTTGATACAAATTAAGATTTATAAACGAAAGCCGTAAATTTAAATTAGAAAATAAACTAGAAGATTTTTCATTCTTCAGTTAAATTTCCAAAACCTTTGAGATGGGGCAAAAATTAGAAGAAATAATGCTTTAGATATGGCAAGAGCCGACCGAGAATATTATATCACATGTAACGTTATGTATCATATATATTCACTTTGCCTTAATTTGTTTTTATGAAGGACGGATAACAGTACCTCCATTGCCCCCCCCCCCCTTTCATCGAGAAATAAATTTCGTAGTTATTATTTATAATCTAATATTTGACAGACTGGTACAACCCGAAAAGAAGTAAATAGATTGTTGGCGCTCAACAGGCATATTCATTGTTAAATATTTGATTAAAATGGCAATAATAAATATTCGGCGTTGACATCACTATTTTATTAACATGTAATAAATATAATCTTTTTTTTTTAAGACATAGAGTTTTAAGCGCCTATTGACATTTTTCCAAATATTTTTAAAAGAGATCTGAAATATTGAGAAGTTGGAGTCATAGTGTATATAAGCCCCCCCCCCCTTAAAGGGTTGTTTTTGGTTTTTTTGCTCGTCAAGATTTCTGAGGATTTGTCCAGCCCCCCCCCCTTTCAAATTGTTTCCGACGCCACTAACATGTTCGTAATTTTGTAAACGTGATCCATAGATCTGTAGGTAAACCTGCCGAAAATTATAAGTACTAAATTTACATCTATCTGAAAACAAATCCGTAGACTAGTGTGTCAATTAACATATTTTGCTTTCCTTTATCGATCTCGTTGAATTTTTAAAAAAAAATCAAAATCGAATTTAATAATGATTTAGTAATACTTTAATTTTTTTCAACACAATCTGTTTTAAGTTTTATATTTGCGAAAAACATAGCAGAGTAGACTCATGGAGAATTTGGGCGATGTAATAAAAAGAGGATGATATAATTGTATTTATGTTCAGCATAAAGGAATTTATACCATCTCGAGTATTTTTGTACCTTATATATATATTGTTTTGTTATTTGTCCGGATTATCATTAACTGTTAAGTATTCGGTTTTCTTTTTAGTTTCCGGAATTTTTTGAGCCACATACATTTAGTTGTTTACTACTCGCCATTTAATATTTCAAACAAGCATGCTTTAATTTACTATGGAAAAATTGTTGACCCACCTCCTCCCCTTTCAACCGCCAATATTTTATATGTCAAGTTTATATCTTTCATTGTCCAACTTATTTTGTTGTAATATAAAATTCTCTGTTTTAAGTTTTATATTTGCAAAAAAACATAGCAGAGTAGACTCATGGAGAATTTGGGATATGCAATATAAAGAGGATGGTATTATCACTGTGTAGAAACGGACTAGGGTAACGCACTTTAGTCCGAGATGGCGAAAGAGAAACTCGCTTTGAATATTTAACATTAAATTACAAATTTGTCGGGGTAGTATGACGAAATAAATATATTAATCTATACGATTTCTAGCGTATAAACGTAACAATTGTAAAACTTAAGCAGAATTATTCGTAACGGAGGGACTTGATTTGTCAAACTGGCATACGCCTGATGAGCCGGTGGTTGACCTTTAGTAACCCAGCTTGTTGCTTCATTTGACCGGGGAAGACCAGAATGGAATTCGCTGCTTTTTAAGTTTGGCGGAAAATCACAGTTTGGGAAATTAATGAGATGAAAAATGTAGATATTTGTTACGAAATCAGCATGCTCAGTGATTGAATGCATTGATTTAACAACATTTTGAAATCTTGCACAGAAATCACTACGAAATTTGTATTTCCTGGTAGTTTTGGTGAAATAGCATTGCTACATATTAAACAATTCTTATACGGAGGCTCTATATGATCCTCCTCTGTTGCTACCGGTCAGCTTGCATGTGACGTCGATAATGAATTTGGTTGATTCAACGGACACCACCTAGCGGCAAAATTTGCAATATTCGTTTAGGATTCATATTCTAATATTATTATTATTAATTAAAATAAATATCTTGAAAACAAAATATACAATAAAAATGAATTATTTATATGGCAATTAACAAGCATAATTTCTCTCGTAAATTTTGGTCCATACGTCAAATTGCCCGTAAGTATGAATATGCATGAGTTTGAGAATGTTTCGGAATCACAAGCAATGGTGTGTTATCGTATAGTGGCTATTTATACTTTTTATACAGCCCCCTTTCCGTGACGTTAAATAATGAGGATGCTGGAACCATCGAGTGCTGACCTAAATATTATACTTGACATTTTCGAATATTGTGAAAATAATAATCAAAACGGTAATATGTTATTACTATTTCTAGACTTTGAAAAAGCTTTCGACTCAGTTGAGTGGAATTTTCTTTTTAAAACTTCGAAAAAATTAAATTTTGAACCAGATTTTATCAAATGGATAAAAATCCTTTATAAAAATCCCGTTTTCCGTTTAAAAAATAATGGGTATATTTCAAAAACATGAAGAGAGGTATAAGACAAGGGTGTCCGATTTCTGCTATATTATATTTATTTGTTGCGGAAATTTTATCAAGTAAAAATAAAGAAAATAATTCAATACATGGATTTACCTCAAAATATTTACAAGATGAAACAAAAAACGTACAGCATGCGGACGATATGACGGTTACATTAGGATATATAGAATCTATAAAATATGCTATTAAGGTAGTTCCGTACTTGAAAATTCTCTGATAAAAGTTGAAAAACATAACTGATTTCATCAATCATTAGAAAAAATATACATGTCATCGCACTTTTTGAAAAGTCAGATAGACATGAACTAGAGCTTAATTTAATATCAGAAAACCATACTTTTTTTGTTAAAAGTAAAATCTTTGTAGGCAGAAACTTGTTTATTTTTTTAATTTTATTATCATTTGATATTTATTCGTTTAATGAGATATTGACGCTTCTGATTGGTCGAAAATTCTCTTTGATACCTGCATCAATAAAAAATTTTGCCGGATCTACTTTTCTCAACTGTTCTGATCTAACAGGGGTTTCCAATATAAACACTGTCAACAAAATGTAAAGTTGTTTCTGTTTTATTGTCCGCAAACAAAACGCAACCTTGTGAGTATAAAAACTTGAAAGTTTAATCACATTCTTCAAAAATAAACAAAACATTATTTGATTCACGAAATGGAAAATTAAGCGTCTTCTCACGATTTCGTCTGCTTGAGATCGATCAACATTTACAGCGAGGTTGGCTGTCCCTTTTCCAGGAATATTATAACGAACATATAGGCCTTCTAAACTTTCCCGGTAACACTACTGTTCAAATTTGGTAACGATAATTTTTGAATTTACACACGTACATGATCGGTCATCAGAATAAGCGTCGTAAAGAAAAGCTATGAGTTATGCATCAACTCCTTCGGCGCATTCCAAGCGGCAGATATACCATTTAAGTACATCACTGGCTATCTAGTTACCACAACGTTTACAAAAGTCGCTTATACATACTATTCTTTGTCGACATACCAGCTATTTTCGTCCACGATCGCCTTTCCTTGGATGGTTATGTCCAGTTGCATATTCAAGCGATCTCACATGAAAACTAGTTTTATTACGAGTTTTTCTGCACAGTGAATAATATCGCAAATCTATCGCATGTATTTTCCTTTCGTTTTCAATTCAGCCGGTTCAGATTTTAACTCACTATTTGTGTTTAATCCATCAAATTCATCTCAATAGCTCTGCATCAGCTGAAGGCGCATCCATTTTGAATATTGTTGTTGTTGTTGTTTTGTATTCATACGCGCCGCTTCATTTACATTATTTACATTTTTGATCAATGACACTTCACATTTTTTTATTTGAAAATGTTTTATTAAATGATAAGAAATGAAGATAATAATTTTTCTATTGATCGACGTATCAAAGAAAAAATTGACCGGAAAACTTTTTCATAAATGCGCTACGCGCATTGATGAAGTTTTCCGACGTATCAAAGAAAAAATTGACCGGAAAACTTTTTCATAAATGCGCTACGCGCATTGATGAAGTTTTCCGGTCAATTTTTTCTTTGATACGTCGATCAATAGAAAAATTATTATCTTTATTTCTTAAGTCAACTGTGTTAGAAAACTAAAAATACAAACACATTTTAAAATTGGTTTTTGGGATTAAAACAATTATAGCATTTAGACATACAACTGAGAGAAAAGTCAGAAAAAGTGTTATTTCCCCTTAGCATAGATAAAATGTATTTAAAAAAAATTAAAATTAAGGATAAAAGTAAGCTGCAAAAATATCTTGAACTTAACAGTATTTCTGATTACATCCATGTGGTTGTATTCACATAAAATAAATAAAACTATCCTGCTCAAAGTTTAAGGAATTCAAAGTTTTACAATAAAGTATGACATCCCAGAACACTGCATCTACTTTAACACCATAGATAAATATATCCATATAGTTATAGTCACATAAAATTAATAAAACTATCTTGCTCAACGTTAAAAGAATTCAAAGTTTTACAATAAAGTATCATATCACAGAACACTGGATCTTCTTAAACACCAAAGATAAATGTTGCAAATTAGCTGGATCAAAGATAAAGCTATTGTGACGAATCAGGTCATACCAATAACAGAAAATAGGGTAGTACAGGGTATTTCCATGGTAATAGCCTGTTCCCCCTTGGAAGTAAAAATGGAATGTCTCGAGGTTATATAAACGGCGGTAGTCGGCAGAAGCAGAGAGTGTGATCACTGCAGTCAGACTGCGGACATCTCTAGGTGAGTAGAGTATGTGTACAGGCTAATATAAGGCTCAATAAACCTTATTTGCATAGTAAAGGCTACATAATAGGGCGGAATAGGCCTTATTAGATAAAAGGCTACATAAGGCTGAATAAGCCTTATAGTATAGGTTTTGCCAGTTGATAAACCACCGTACATGTAGCTTTGACACTTGGCAATAAAGGCTGAATAAGCCTGTACACCAGTGTCAAAGGGAGCTGGGGAAATCAACTGGTTAGAGACCTCAGGTCAGTAGCCAGAACCCTTGGTAAGGCCAATTGTCTGGGGGCATTGGTCAAGGGGTAGTTTGGTAGCCTGGGCTAGTGGTCGGGGACATTGGATTGCAAGTTAAACAAGGGGAAACTTGTGGTTGATTTAGGCTTAGGTAAATCCCTGTGAAATTAATAATTTAAGTACCAATCGTCGTAAATATCTTGATTTAGTAAATTTATTAAAGTAATCAGCGTAAATATATTGATTCAGTTCGTTTTTAGCCAGAAAGACAACAGGCCAATTTATAATAAAATGCTCTGCAGAATCCCGGGTGTAACCGGGTACGTGTCCAAATAAATAATAGCAATCGCTCGGCTGGACACACGTTACATAATTTTTGGTGGCAGCGGTGGGATTCTGCAGATCAGGGAAATTAATTTTTGTTATTCTGATATTTTCTGGTACTTTAATAAAGGTTTTGTGTGTTTATAATTTATTGTGAATAATGGCAACTCCTGACTTGGAACGAGAATTGACGGCTCTACATGAGGAAATAAGAGAGCTAGAAACAAGTATCCAACAACAAAGAAATGTCATGCATTCAACGCCAAGGCCTCGCGAAATGGAGATTCGTAATAACTATGACTCGGGAATTGCCAGTGGTCGACCTTCTTCAATTATTCCCAGGAGCCCTTTGGCTGACCATTTTCCTGATGTTAGACCCGATAGACAATTTGACCATACTCGTCCCAAAGTAAGGTTTAATGAGGAAATGGATACCATGGTTGAAACAAATAGGTACGGCATTGGACCTGTGGTAAATAATGGCAATGTCACTGAGAGGCGTTATCGCAGACCAACTGTCCAAGGAAAAGAGACGGAGACTCGGAGGTTTAATAGACGGGAGGTCAAAGCGGCAACCTATGATGGAAGTGGTTCATGGTTGGACTATAAGACCCATTTTAATACCGTTGGTAAACTTAATGAGTGGACAGAAGAGGAGAAAGGTTTATTTCTCGCAGCATCTCTTTGTGGTCAAGCTCAAGCGGTCCTTGGAAATTTGCCAGGTGATAACACCGATTATTACTATCTGGTTCAGGCATTAGAAGAACGATTTGCCCCGCCCAACCAAACAGAGTTGTATAGAGTTCAACTGAGGGAAAGGCGGAAAAGAGCAACAGAGACCATCCTAGAACTAGGACAAGCTGTTAGACGACTGGCCAATCTTGCCTATCCAAAAGCCCCATCTGAAGTGCGGGAAACCCTGGCCATGGAACAATTCCTGGATGCTTTGCCTGACTCGGACATGAGGATAAGAATTAAACAAGCTCGTCCAAGGGATTCAAATGATGCCATAAAGCACGCCGTAGAGTTGGAGGCATACCTTAGGGCAGAAGACAAACGAGGTTATCGGGCCTACCAACACCAGTTGATGACTGAAACAGCAGCTTGTGAGGAATCTTTCAAGATAGAATTGAAGGACTGGATGGCATCAATAGAAAAGAATGTAGCAGATATGAACAAGGAAATACAACAGCTTAGAAAGGGCGAAGACCAGTCTGACCGGAAGCCTTTCAAATACTCACCTGGACCAAGTAAAGCAATGGATGCAGTAAAATGTTACGGGTGTCATAAGAGAGGACATTATAAAAAGAACTGTCCAGAGAAGGTCAAGAGTATACAAAGTAATAAAACTTCAGAAGAGCGGGATACTGTGAAAAAGTATGAATATAAGGGGTCAAATGGTCATCTGACTGGAAGACTTGGTTCATGCTCAAATGAAGCGGGAATGTTCATATATGTCATGATTAATGGCGTTAAAGTGAAGATGTTAGTGGACACAGGCGCCTCAGTCACAATGGTATCTACAGCGTCAATAAAGGCAATCAAAGACTATTGTGAAATTCAGGTCAAAGAACCTGGTATGAAAGTTTTCACTGCAGATGGTGATGAATTGGCCGTGGAAGGTAAAGTCAGTGTTGAGATGCAGATTTGGAATCATCTTGTTAAGACGTTGTCTTTGGTAGCCGATCTTCAGGTAGAAGGCATATTGGGATTGGATATGATCAAAAGTTTGGGTATGATCATAGATGCAAAACAAAGTATCTTGTCATTTAATGATGATAGAATTCATATGGTGTGGGAAGGAAAATTTGGATGCTTCAGAGTTGTGGCTATGGATAAAGATAATGGTCCGTCTCGAAGTGAGTAAATAGCATCAGAGAAAATATGCACCATGAATAAAGGACAATCGCATTCCCAGGGCACTGGACAGTCGACAGGGAAAGAAGATGCTAGTGATCAGTACACTACGGCCAACGGCCATCTTGTTGAAAACAAAGCAGCAGTAGAATTGTTTAAAGTGAAAGCAGACTCAAAAGTGGTGTACCAGAACACTGAAATTGGCCAATGTCGAATAAGAGAGAAGGCGATGTTTGTCGAGATGAGTAAACGTACATGCATGCTTGAAATAAATTATTTGTACAAAGACATAGTAAAACATCCAACCAGGAAAGCTAGAAAAGTGAAACCAGTTGACAAAATGAAAGGTAACAAAAGACGTCGACATAGCGCACTAGTTGATTTTAACGGGGAAAACTGTACTTACTGCCTATACAACACAACGATTTCTAAGACGTTGAAAAGGCATCTCAAAAGACAGCATTGTTTTGATGAAAGAAATGCTGGCAGAAGAAAAGCAGCACTTGAACCAGGGTACTAAGTGTGATCCTAAAGATCTCCAAGGTGTACTTCAAGTATCTACATGTATATAAAAGTCGGTATGACTATGGTGTGTAAATTGACATAGAAACAGATATTTTGATGTGTCTAATATGTTTGTATTAAAAACATTAGAAAAAAAAAATAGTTGTTTTCATACGGGACGTATGACTTTAAGGGGTGGGTGATGTGACGAATCAGGTCATACCAATAACAGAAAATAGGTAGTACAGGGTATTTCCATGGTAATAGCCTGTTCCCCTTGGAAGTAAATATGGAATGTCTCGAGGCTATATAAACAGCTATATAAACAGCGGTAGTCGGCAGAAGCAGAGAGTGTGATCACTGCAGCCAGACTGCGAACATCTCCAGAGAGTAGAGTATGTGTACAGGCTAATATAAGGCTAAATAAACCTTATTTGCATAGTAAAGGCTACATAATAGGGCGGAATAGGCCTTATTAGATAAAAGGCTACATAAGGCTGAATAAGCCTTATAGTACAGGTTGCGCCAGTTGATAAACCACCGTAGCTTTGACACTTGGCAATAAAGGCTGAATAAGCCTGTACACCAGTGTCAAAGGGAGCTGGGGAAATCAACTGGTTAGAGACCTCAGGTCAGTAGCCAGAACCCTTGGTAAGGCCAATTGTCTGGGGGCATTGGTCAAGGGGTAGTTTGGTAGCCTGGGCTAGTGGTCGGGGACATTGGATTGCAAGTTTAACAAGGGGAAACTTGTGGTTGATTTAGGCTTAGGTAAATCCCTGTGAAATTAATAATTTAAGTACCAATCGTCGTAAATATCTTGATTTAGTAAATTTATTGAAGTAATCAGCGTAAATATATTGATTCAGTTCGTTTTTAGCCTGAAAGACAACAGGCCAATTTATAATAAAATGCTCTGCAGAATCCCGCGTGTAACCGGGTACGTGTCCAAATAAATAATAGCAATCGCTCGGCTGGCCACACGTTACACTATCAAAAACTGAATGCATATTGTAAGGAAATTTAAAAGACGAGTTCCAAAATATAGATGGTATTAAAGTAGCTAAACAGGCTGTACAATTCTTAGCTATTTTTGTAGGACAATATAAAATCGAGTGTTATAATAAAAACTGGCTGAAGATTTACCACGATATTGAAATTTTGTTTGAATCAAATTAACATTATTCGGTAAAGTTACTGTAGTTAATTCTCTTGCCTTGCCTAAACTTATATATGTTTCCTATATTTTAGAACTTCCCGACAGAAATTATGTGTATGATATAAATAGATTAATATACAATTTCATATGGAATAAAACAGATAGAATAAAACGAAACACGATGAAAGGTGATATTATGGATAGGGGTAAAGGCATTGCCGACATAGACTCCAGATTAAAGGGTATAAAGGCAACATGGATTGCCCGCCTACTAAGAACAAAGCAAGTTGTAAAAAAAAATATAGTCTCTGTAAAGCGCTGAATATCAATATAAACTATTTAATGAGCACAACAGAAATATCGACTGAAAGTTTTGGTGCACTAAAAATATTTTCAGAATTTTATAAGCAAGTTTTTACCTGTTTTAATCTATGTAAAGATTTGAAGCAAAATAATGACAGGTCAATAAATACCAAATCGTTTTTATCACAACCAATTTGGTCAAATACTTCTTTCACTTTTAAAGGTAAAACGTTATGCTTTGACGAATGGATTAAAAGCGGAAACTGTATGTTAAAGACATATTAAAAAAACGGTAGCTTAAAAAGTACAAGAGATATATTAGATAGGTTAAACAAGAAGTAATTGGCTCTGCATATATAAAATGATACAAAATGTGTTTAAGAAACTTGAATTCATGTATGATTTTTCTAAAATCCGTATTATCAAATTGCAACAGAAAGACGAAGAAATTAAAAAGAAATGTTTTATTCGAAGCTAGTAAAGCTCAAATTTCATAGTCCAGTTTTACAAGGAGAGCTTGGTAGGGATTTCCACATTTCGAAAAGGAAGTTGTTGGAAATCAATAATTTAACAAAATTTAAAATTTCATGGATTTAAGTATAGTGGAATTTAATTATAAACTCTTAAACAATTGACCTAGTAATTATATATCTATTAATTAGTAAGTGGAATAAACGGGTAAATAACAAATGCAAAATATGTAGAACCGAGATAGAAAATACACAGCATGTGTAAATGTATAAACATGTTTGGCATATGGCAAGCCAATGCTTAAATTTTACTATTGTTTTGAAAAATGTCACTGTTGGTGTTTTTGTAGATGACAACGAAACAACAAAGCTTTATAATATCTTCCTTTCATTTATTGCATTCAGAATCGAACCTACGAATATAAAATGTACTGTAGAGTTGCAAATTTAGAAGAAACAAGTCGGTCGTTGAGAATGTCTATTAAAGAGAATACTTTGTCACATTGTTCAGTTCTATCTTTTTTACATCAAATGAAAGGGAAATTTTTTTCTCAAAATTTTGCATTTATGCTATGAATATGTATTTATACTTATAACTATTATGTGTATATATACGCCCACCCTCCGAGGGAGACAGTCCCTCAGTTGTATACCAAGAGTTTCTAACATGGACACACACTTTGACAGATGGTTGTGAAATTCTTTGATATGTGTGTGCCAGAAAAAAAAATCACACGAATGAAATTTCTGTGTATCTACGATGATGTACTGTAAATTATCTATGCAATGATTTTTTTCACATTCTAATGATGGTACAGTGTATTATGCACTGTACTTGATATGAATAATATGTATACTCATCACGAAAATAGCGTGTAATCAATCATACTAGGTACATAGGTTTGTTTTAGGAGTAATTTTAAAAACTGATTTTAGGACGGATGTGTTATACGTTATGTGTTAAGTGCATCAATTATGGGAGTTAATGATGTCTTATAAATATGATCATAAATTTCCGGGTTCCTTTATATTACATGATGTATTATAAATATGATCATAAATTTCCGGGTTCCTTTATATTACACGGAAATAAAATCTGATCAACTTTCTAGAATAGGTGGGTAAACTTTTTAGAATAGGTGGGTAAATATGATTCGGATGTTTTGTCTACTTTCGTTGAATTGGCGCTGTGTCATCTCTCCCTGTAGAAGGTATGACAAGAATTTATTATGTGTTCTCTCATTGTTTATTGAATTTGAACCTGTACACTTTTTGTTTACAGTATCATTATTACTTTATAGTATTGAAGAAAGCATTTGTTGTCCCGGTTTTTATTGGAACAAAGAAACATCAGAATGTGAAAGTAATGTATTCATGATAACCAAGTATATATTTACTGCCTAATAGCCTTAATAAGATTTGATTTAACAAAACGCTTTTAGATTCCTCAAATATTGCAAACGTACCACAAGATATATCTTTTATTATAGATTGTCCCATTGGCTATCACAGCACAAACTGCTCTGAACTTTGCAGTTTCCCTAGTTTTGGATATGATTGCCAAGGTACATGCCAGTGCAACTTAAGTTTATGTGACCATCGATTTGGGTGTTCTGAGAATATTGGTACGTTATCAAGTACATTTTATTTACATTTTTGCTTTTAAAAAGTAAAGTACAACGTTCTAGCACTAAATTTTAATTTTAAAGGTGAAACATTTTAATGCATGATTTAATTGTTATGATGTTGAATTAAAGGCAACTATTGAGTAATAGTTGTTCAGACGGAACGTATGTTACCAAAATATAACACATATATTTCCCTATCATTGTTGCATTGTAATTTAACAATGAACATGTTTTACATGAAATTGCAGCTTATTTATCTTTTGTGATATTAAAAAATAATTTCCTTAACTTGACATTATTCTGTAGATTCCTATACACAGAATATCACAGACCTGACAAATCCAAGCACTGAAAAAGTCAAAGGGACAACACCGAGAGTAACAGGAATAACATATCAAGGAACGTCATTAGTAATTCACGGCTTGCCTCTTATTGTAACGTACACAGTCGTTGTATTTATCGGACTCTTCATTGTTCTGTGTGGTGTATTTGTTGGAATACATTTCTATAAACATTGTGTTAAACACAGTGCAACAGCTGACCATTCATTTAAACAACAAGATGGGTACGATAATCTCGAAATGGATGCACAGCCTCAAATCGCTCATTCTAGTGACCCCACGTATCTGGACCCTCTGTCAGACCCTAAACCACAATATGATGAAATTACGTAAAAGGAAAATAAGGAGTTTGACATATCAACCATCATTCATTATCATATAGAAAAAGTGTATGAAAAAAGCAACCTTTAGTGCAATTTGAATTTTAATGTTTTTCAACATTTACGGAACATTCATTTGCCTTAAAAAAAAAAATTTTGAAAACAAAGTTCTTACTAAACATTTCTTTATTGTGATTGAAACATTATATATATATATATATATATATATATATATATATATATATATATATAAAGTGCGAAAAACTTGAGGTTTTGCTGTGTATATCGTATTCATGCATATTATTTTGTATTAAGGTCTTGTCGGATTTCTTATTTTTTTTCTTTTAGACGCTAACTTTAATCCTTATTATCTTGCTCGTTTGTTCAACGATTGTTGTGAAATTTTCAGGTCTGATAACATGCCGCGCGTTGTTGTCGTTTCATATTTTACTATATGATAATCCCCATCCAGTTTTGATTTATTCCCCTTTAAGAAAAATTTAACAACTTCTTTTGTCGGATAGCTTTAGCTTTAGCGATGACAGGCCGAGTCTCAAAGATGGGCTGGTTTGAAAGCTGATACATTGAAATGGTGCACGACATATTTAGTTAATTTTGTTATTTAAATGCAAATAAAATGAGTGGTATAAGTGTTGAAACAAAGATTCGAAAATTTCACGTATTTTCCGTTTTAGTTTTCTACCTGATAACATTTTGTTAAAAGACGTATTTTAAAAGTTGTGGGTCTTACCGCGACCTTTCATTCGGTATACAGAAAAAGGGACTGGCCCCTGTAATAAGGGAGTTATAGGCTTCAAAATTTTTGTAAAGGAATAAAAATTTCTAATGCTTTATTAAAGCAAAGTTGTAAAGAAATTAATTCTAATTCCATTCCTAATATTGAATTTGATGTTTGTGTGATTTAAAAGTCAATATTTGCAGAAACAATTTTTTCCAGTTCTGTCCATTTTAGTGGGAGGGGGGGGGGGTGGGGGGGGGGGGTGCACGTTTAAGAGGTTATGAAAGGACTTCTTGTTATGCACTAACAGATACATGCAGCTTGTATAGATAATTCAACTTTATATTCCCAAATGTTTTTATTGATATGTACATTTTCATTTCATAATATGAACCTCTTTGACTTTATTTTAGTTGCTTGTTTCAAACCTCTACCCCTCTGTATTGAGATGCATTCCGAGACTCAGGTACAATGTAATAGGCCGTCGCCCAGACGACGGTGCCTGAGCTTGTAGAGCTGGACGCACACACGTTTAACGCCCCATTGTTTCACTGTAACGAAGACCCTTCAATTGTTTCACTACTGGGAGGTGTGTTAATAAAATGGTTACTATGCATGGTAATTAAACTCAATTTTTTCTATAATACACGGCCGTCACATAAAGCATAACGTGCATTACATATCAAAGGTACGCTGGAAATTTAAACTAAAACGGGATTGATTCCGATAGAACGCTTTCTTTTAAAGCGTTACAAAATACTGATTTACGATGAAAATAATATTATCATTACGAAGACGATTTTAAAAAGTAAATTTTACATACGATCATAATATCATTATGCCCCCTACGAAGAAGTAAGGGCATATTGCTTTGCTGCTGTCTGTCGGTCGGTCGTCCAACAGTTTCTGTTCATTTTCGTCGCAGATGATGCCGATTCGGATGCACAAATTGAAATTAAAATTTGTATACAGGTTTATCATGATAACATCTAGGTCAAGTTTGATATTGGGTACGATCGAACAATCTTTGGCAGAGTTATGGCCCTTGGACGTAGCAAATTAAAATTCCAGTTATGTGCTGTTTCCGCTCATTTTCTTTGCAAAGAATGAACATTTTAAAATGAAATTTGGTATACAGGTTAACCATGATTATATCTAGGTTACGTTCGATATTGGGTACGATCGAGCGATTTCGACATAGTAATGGCCCTTGGACGAAGAAAAAATACAGTATTTTGCAGTTTCCGTTCATTTTCTTTGCAGAGGATGAACATATTGAAATGACATTTAATATACAGGTTTATCATGATAATATCTAGGTCAAGTTCGATATTGGGTACGATTGAGGATTTTTCGACAAAGTTATGGTCCTTGGACGTAGAATAAATGCAGTTATTTGCAGTTTCCGCTCATTTTCTTCACAGGGGATCAACATATTGAAATTAAATTTGGTATACAGATTTATCATGATAATATCTAGGTCAAGTTTGATATTAGGTACGATCGAGCAATTTTTGACAGATTTGTGGACCTTTGACGTAGAAAAATTCCAGTTATTTGCTGTTCTTTGTTTATTTTCTTCGCAGAGGATATACATATTGATATGAAAGTTGGAATACAGCTTTATCTAAAACAATATTTAGATCAAGTTTGATTTTAGGTATTGAACGAGCAATTTTCGACAGAGTTATGCCCCTTGGACGTAGAAAAATTATATTTATTTGCAGTTTTTTTTCAGTTTCTTCGCAGAAGTCTTTATAAATATACACATACTGAAATAAAATTTGGTATACAGATTAATTATGGTAATGTCTAGGTCAAGTTCGATATTGGGTAAGATTGTGCAATTTTGGACAGAGTTATGCCCCTTGGACTTACAAAAATTCCACTAATTTGCAGTTTACGTTCATTTTCATTGTGGACGTTTCCAAGGGAGGGGACATAGGTGTTTCACAAACATCTCTTGTCTGAAATGTACTCGTTATCTTCCGTTGAAAAAAATTGCTTGATGATTTGTTCAATGTTCATCAACTACGCTTTAGCCTTAGCAATCGGAAATAAATAACATACTGTATATTGATAGATTGACACATAAACAAACATTCAGACCTGGAATGTGTTTTTTACAAATTCCATAAAATGTAGACTCAATGGCTGCATTCCTCACCCTCTTCAATTTTGGGTATTTTGAATCACACGTGTACACTATGCATATAAGGTATACATATAAATAGCCACATTTTAAACGTTTTTATGTATATTTGCAAAGCAATGCTATTTCAATGCTAGATTTATTAAAGTCAAACAATGTGTATGATGAGGGTTGGACTGATACTGGTTCTGCTTGTTCTACAAATAGCGAATGTAAGACAAAGTATAGGGATGTTATTTATTAAACAAGTAATTATAGCTCTCCAAAAAGGTTCCATGACTGAACAAAATTATTTCAACTGAAGCATGTATTAGTTACCTTAGCTGCATACATGTAGCTTTCGGTCTGAAAAAAAAATTCAGATTGACTACCATTCGAATTTTTCCAGACCGGGGGCTACATATTTGCAGCTAAATTTACCTTCAAAACTGAATACATTTTTAAATTTGCCGCTGTTCTTGAATTCGTTCAAGAGAATTGCAGATTCAAGTAGTGATAAGACATATGACATATGACTTATTACGTCCATTCATATTGTTAATTTTATTTCATTACTTTAAGCTTTTCCTTGAAATGGAAACAGTTATGTGCTGTTTGGCATAAATATGACAACATTCAACGCCTTTCCCTCATTTTCAAGCAATTTAAGGATTCTCAAAACAAGGAAATAAACACAAAGTAAACTGCATGCATAGTACATGTATGCTCCAGAAAATTCACATTGTATGTGGATGTGCCTCAAAAGTTTCTTCTTTGGACTCTTCCAGTATAACAGGGCGTAAGAAATAATGAATAATACAATGTGGTGCGAAGTCCTGTTCAATGACACTTCCATTGGTTAAAATGGATTCTTTCATCGGGTTGGGGTATCATTTAAAGCAGATATAGATACATGAACCAAAAAATTATAATATATATATATATATATATATATATATATATATATATATATATATATATATATATATATATATATATATATATATATACAGAACTATATCTCGGTACAGTAAGTGAGTATCTTGTAATAACGAAAGGATTTTTACTTTTTAAAATGTACTCTTCTTTCACCTAAAGTTAATTTAAATGTGAATTATAATTTTAAGTTACATTTTGTTTCGTGCAATTAAAATGTCAATAGTGTAGAGACTATTTTACATATAACAAGCAATGATAAAGAAAATGGGGTCATAATCCAACAGGGGTCAGTTTTTGTCAAGTAAAGTGTGCTCATTTTAAATGACACCTATTCTTCGGGCAAAAGAATCAATTTTCTACGCGGATTCTACGCCGCAAAATGACCGAGTCATTATTCTACGGGTGTTATAAATTGCTTTGGAGGATAATTAAGCCAGTGCTATTTTTGCACAAGCTTATGAGCCAGTTTGGTATAAGTCTACATGTACCAAATGATTGACCATTCTCTAGAGAGTATATATAAATACTTTTGATTTTAGTGTTTCTAATCTAATAGGTAAGGTTCATGTATTTAGCATTAAAAAAAGAATGTGATCAGTCTGTCCTTTCGTTGGACTTTTGGCAAGTACTTTTGAATTACTTGAACAGAGCTTTTTGGTTAATGGCGTGCAGTGATCTTAAACCAAGTCAATGTAACGGATCTTTTATAATCAGATTTAGACGTATACAATTTCTCATTCGCAAAATCTTGCTCTGATTGAACAAAAATGCCTCTTTGTAAGGGGTAATGGATTGAATTAGACGTTCTTGACCAACTGGAACATTTATAAGTTATAGGTCAAGGTCAAAACAAATTCTTTGAAATTCTTTTCATCCCGATGTCAATTGTTAAAGGGGGGCCCTTTGAAATGGTCACTATCTCAAAGTTGTCTATTTATTTTGTTTTGCATTCATCTATCAATACCGGTATGTTTTATTACATGACAATTTTATCCCTCTAAAAGCACATAAAAAATGTCGCTCTGTCATTTGTGAATTGAGATCCATTATATAAAAATAATGTGAGACAAGGTATAGGCTAACCATGATAAGAAAATACTGCCAAAACGGAATTTCTACAGAAAATGAGTAAAGCACATACCTAATACAGATATTATATAATCGTTCGGGTTCAAGGAGAAATGTGTATTTAACTCCAGTGATGAACTGGTCTTCTCCGGGTCATAAAATATAAATACTCTTCTACCGTTTATTACGGTACGTTAGATCATCAATATGGAGGAGATCGCATTTACTTATTAGGATGTAAATGTTGAGCTGAGTGCAGTATCCGTGCGTATAGAATTAGAGAGCAGCGGAAAACACAGATCTCAAGTACTTAACTGAAAGCTGTTTTTCTGCCTCCTCTTTATTTGGCCAAAATAAAATAAATACACGTGCGCGCATTCTCTAAAAGCAAAGTTGATAGTTCAATCAATATCTTATTTTCACAGATTTTTGTAATGAATATTAATGTTGATTAAAATCATTGTAATTAATATTTATTGTTAAAATGCCACTGTAGATTGTTATACTTTGAAAGAAATTGTAGTCAACCGAAAGCTATTTTTCTGCCGTTACCTTTTATACAAAGAACTGCGAACGCTAACGCCCGTTTCCCGCCTACATTTCACATCGGAATTCCTGTCATATATTCAAAAACTAAGTTTTCTACTAAAAAGTATAATCAAATCCTAATCAATTTATATCAAAATAAAATTTGTAATCAAATTATTCATTTTTAAACAACAGTTTTGCTAACACGGGGTCTAAAAAATATTTCATTGAAATCGGTCTCTTTGAGTGAGTAAAATATTATTTAGCGGCCAATATGTGCATAAAAACTTAATAATAACATATTTAGGATATATATTAAAGTAAAATGTCATATTAATTCATATCTCTTAATTAGTTTTCGAAAATTTACAAAGCAAAATTCTTTTTTTTGGAATGTATTGCGGTATGTACACAAAGCCCCCCCCCCCCCCCCCCCCCCCCCCAGTGAAACAACAAACCCTTTGGTAAAAATATGCTAAATAACAATAATTAAAACCCCTCAAAAGGAATTTTCGTTTCACGGGGGGGGGGGGGGTGTGTTTTAAAAAACATTTCCGTTTTCCGTTATTTTCTATCATGAAATGAGCTATTTTAACCCAAAATACAAAGTTATCCCCCTTTGTTTGACCAAATCATTTACATTTAAATGAAAATATACATAAATGTTTACATTATTATACAAAATTAACTTTAATTAGACAATTTTCAAAAAATGACTTTTAGTTAGGCAGCTAGACAACGCCTTTGGACACGGGCACCTCCCCATGTAGAGGACTAAATTTTCCAGTGTAACCCTTTGGCTAGGGCACCCGTCAGGTGTGGGCATTTTAGGAAATAAGATCTCGAGGATATATATAATTTATATTACTAGACTAAGTGAATCATAATAATAGCGCAGCGCCGGCTAGCGAAGCGAGCTCTAAGAACCAGTGTGCGCGGGAAAAAGAACGAGCGAAACCTACAGTTCATCAAACAAAATTTTTTGTCTACGTCCCATAATGCTCTCTAAAGTTTTCACCCGTGGTGCTATGCCAAAAATGGCCGACTTTTAACTCGTAATTTACGGTGACTTAAAGTTTGAAGACACGTTCTGAGTACTGCATATGCTTTTGCGAGACTCAAAAGATTTGTTACATGCTTCCATACCTTCGTATTGATTCGAGCAACGTAAACAAAGACGAGTAAAGTCATGGATGACGTCACAGTGCACTCGCGCTATATTTCCCGCGATAAATTTAGAGGTGGATCAAACATCTGTAATGAGTGTACTGGCTATTTCAGTATTGTCTGCGATACCTGCCTCATTGACATAGGATTTGTTTTTAATCTTTTTTTAATATAGAGATTTTATATATATATACTATCAAGAGCCATACTTTACTGTCATATCGATCCATTTTTAAGCTAATTGTGCATGCATGAGTAGGGAGGAAATAAACAATAGGACATTTTGAACTAAATAAAAAAGAATAAAATGAAAAAATAAACAGATAAAAATTTTTGTAGATATTGCATATAATCAGACCATTAAAGAACTATATATGATAAGAGTTGAATTTGGCCCCCATAATTCACCATTTTTTAAAGTGTTTCGGGTACAGTAAAATGTTATGTTATAATATAGAAGAGTTGATGTAAAATATATTTTTCACATATTTGTTTGATTTATTTGCACTCACTTGCAGTATATGACGTCAGAAGTGACGCTTTTTCTATAATTCAATCAAAATTAGTCGAAAATTGACATTTTTCTTATCATTTTACGAATTGGAAATATAGAGCGCATGCTTGAACCAGGACAAATTTTTTGTCACTTATTAGACTTGGCTAGACACATCTATGATTAAAATATTTTGTTGGTTCAAGCATGCGCTCTATGTTTCCTGAAAGAAAAACTGCTTGAAAACAAGCTTTTTATGCTAAAATGCAAAAATGGCGGGAAAAGGTTGTCTTTACAATGCCGTATTTCTAAATTGTGGGTACTTGAATCAAAATGAACATTAAGTTTAAACATCACATATATATCTGTACAAAGAAAACAAAGAATTACAGTAAAATAATGACATTCCTTTTAGGGGGCCATTTTAGGTCCATACCATATATAGTCCTTTAAAAGTGGGAAATTACACACCTACAAACAGGTACCGGGCTCTCTCTCTCTCTCTCTCTCTCTCTCTCTCTCTCTCTCTCTCTCTCTCTCTCTCTCTCTCTCTCTCTCTCTCTCTCTCTCTCTCTGGGTAGGGGGTTGCGCTGTATGTATCATAACCATTAAAATTAGTACCTTTGGCATACTTATTGTAGAGCAATACTCTCTCAAAAATTCTTTGACGTTCGTTGATATACCTAAATAAAACTATAAATTGACAATGATGCAAGATACAGTATGTGTAATTCTTGCTGCGCTCGCCAGAACGGTAGCACCGTAAAACATATTACTCAACTTGCTAGAAGTCGGAATGCATTAAGGATATGTGAACCTGACAAAAACATCTTCATTGCGCAACGCGAACTGTCGTCTGGTGATGAACTGTCGTATTTCCACAGCGACGGTTTTTTTGCTGAATTTAACCATTTCTGTGCCACAGGGCCTATTTGGGCCTATTTGAATATCTACGTTAAGTGACACAGAGCCTATTTGGGCCTATGGCAATTTTGAAAAAGTATACATTAAAATAAAAAAAAATATATTAAATATATTCAGGTTCTGTTTTTCATTATTGATTTTTTAAATTTGTATCAATATACATTATATGATCTATGTGTTTTGTGAAATACTGCGGATAACGTCACAACGTAAAAAATGACATCATAATAATAACGTCACTACGTCACACAGCGCCAACTCGTTGTCTGCGTTTTACCATGGCTGGCGTATGGTTTTTGTGAATAGATCCCCAGTATTTTTCAGTCAGAACCGGAAAATAATATCTGTCCTAATGCACAACGTGGACCGAAGGAAACGCCCCCTCCCCCACAAGAGCAAGACCAATCTTACTTTTTCCTTCTCTGCCATATAAACCTGGGGCTCGTTTAACATAACTGACTTTCGACTAAAATCTATCTTAAGACCAAAATTTGTCATAAGATCTCACAATAGCTCACAAAATTGTAAAATATTTGGATAATCTTAAAAACTGTCAAAATACAGGTCTTAATAAGTCCAACTTTAACATGGCGAGATCTAATGCTTTGGTCCACCACCGAAGGCCGAGTATAATTCGAGTGCGTGCGACTTTTTATGTTCATGCTGCCGTTAGTGCTGATTAAAAAAATCAAATAAAACACATCGGTAATATCCATGCGGGTTTTTTTTTTTAAATTTAAAACATAAATCGGGTAAATAGCTACTACAGACATCATCGTTTTCTGGTATTGTATAATATGCAAGAAATCGAGATAATATGAATCGCTTGAAGGAGACCGTGTGTCTTTTTTTTTACTTAGAATTGAAATATTGACAGAGCACCAAACGAGGCATGTACTTTATATATATTTTTTTTTCATTCAGAGTTAATTAATGAACGACAATATAAACTGCGATATGCCAAATAAGGAGGAATTGGGGAATGGGGCACTGAAAAAATTACTTTGATATGATCCCAGAACAAAAATTTAGCCAGACGATCAACATTTAAAAAAATTCCATCTGGCGATATTTTACGGTAGTTTTCATGCATATGAAAGAAAAAAACTGAATCTTTGGACAGAAAAACAAGAACTGCATGTAATAACTTATTTGGAGATATAATGGTGATGCTTCTTCGACCGTGTTCGAGATCAAGACTTCAGTGTAACCCCCCCCCCCCTCGGTTCGAGTCCTATTTCTATCCCTTTTTCGTATCTTCTGTCTCCTTCTTCAGATCATTTCCAACAGAGACATTCTTTCTTGAAACTAAATTTCAACCGTGTCTCTAAAATTGGACACCTCACATCGTAGACATTTTCACATGGATGGTTCTGACCGCACGGACTTTCAAGTCATTACCAGTGGTATGGTCACAAAGAGCATCTACTGTGTGTACAGGCGCAAATATTGCGGTAAACTAAGGAAAGATTTCTAGGTGTGTAATATACTTTAAGAAAATACTTTTTATTCTTTCGGTTTATGTATAAATTTAGTATATAAAATATATCAATGTTTTAATCACAAAATTTTATCATTATTATATAATTTTAGACAACTCAGTTGGTCAAGAGGATTTAATCACTAAAAAAAACTGGAAGACCACAAGTTGGTAAAAAAAAAAACTCCTTAGCTCGAATCGAGATATAGAATCGTAAATGTTTTGCCTTTCATAACTTATATTTCATCGTATGAAGATGAACTATGTATAATAGTTAATTTTCTTAGGTCTCTGTTGTTTTTAATTTTTTGAACATGAAATATAAACAATAATATAAATCACAATCGTAATTGTATCGATAAATAAGATAAGATATCAGAGAACATTAAGAACAAAACTATACATCTTTTTCCGAGAGTTCAAACGTTTACAACTGACGATCGTGATTGTAAATATTACACGTATGATGTGGTAAAAGTTTGTACTATGTATGGAATAAAATGTAAAAATCAAGATAGTGTTCACCTATCTGAGAAAAGGAAGATTTTAAAACATACAGATAATTCAACGCTACATAGTCCGATTTTTTGGCTATGAGAGTATCAAATATTTTTCCATACAGACCAAATATATTAGACAGTTGCCTATTTACACAAGCAAAATCCATCTCCTTTCAAAGTTTGAAATATTCAAAGTACCTAAAAATTTCTGTATTGGAACACAAAAAACAAAACAAACCATCTTGGGAATGTTTAGAAACGGGAACCGTTTGGTTTCGTTCCCGAATGATTGGGTTTATTGAACCCGCATGTGATATATCGATTGTATACAAAACACTTTTCCAAATATTAGTGAATAAAATGTACCGACGTTTATTTTTTATTTGAATTGTTTTCAAAGTCGTAATACAATCATACCCGCCTTGACCCCAGCAGCGAATTTTTATATGAGACGAAAGAAATCAATACAATTTGTGAATAAATTGTGTACATTTTTTTTCATTGGCTTAATTGACTTGGAAAACTACTGCAATGTCTATTATAATACGCATACTTAGCATAACCATCGTATAAAAGCGAACACAAAATTTTAAATGAAATTGGGCATAGCAGCTTTAAAAATTTCACGATTATTCTATTTACGAAATTAATTAATACAGTCATTTGGGGTATTTTGAATTACACTTTATGTTCAACTTGCACTACTGTAAAATATGTGTAGAACGCATGTTTAATACAGTTCGTTGTTACAGTCCAACAGAAAAATCATACTCGTTCATGTGCGGACCTAGAAGGGGGTGCCTGGACACCTCCTTCCACCTCTTGGAAAATTCAAATTAATAAGATTACATAGCAAAATTCCCGAAATAGGCCTCAAACCCCCTCTCCAACCTTGGAAAACAAAATTATTCCTCGGACACCCCCTGGAAATGTTTTCCGGATCCGCGCATGCGGTTACAAACATACATTGTATCAAATTTCCCGCTTAATAAAGCAATAGCATACAGTGTAATGAGAAATGAATATTGAACAGCATTTATATTACAAAAATTTCCTTTACTGAGGTTAGCGAGAAGATTTTAATCACAAAATAATTCATTAATGTATGCCATTTCTTCTTAAAACTCTCTCTATATAAATAACTTTACAGGTGGTGACTGTTGGAGAGTTTCATTTGTTCATGTTTTGTACATTGCAGTGCGATACATCAAACTTTCTAAAACACGGAACACGAGGTGATTCGAAATACCCTCAAATGACTGTACGAGCATAAACTTGGATGGGCGTTTATGCTTGCACGATTTCATAGAAATGATTATTAAAACGAACAAAGAATTGCTTACCAATCTAGCACAGTCATTCTTTGTCTGTCTGTCTGCTTATCTAACACACATTAAAAATCAATTCCTTCTTTGTGAATTTCTTAAACTGCACCATGATGAACCTTACAGCTGCAGCCAGCAAAACCCACCCCTTGACCACTAACATATTTTCGTTTTACTAAATAATTAGTTTTTGAAAATTATCCGCTATTAATGACAATGATTGTTACAAAAATGTCGTATAACTGATGCATACAGGCTCATAAATAATGTAAGTTGGTTATATAAAATCGCTTTAAAACATTTGGTGTTGTGCTTAATTACACATATAGTTTACTGTTGATCTAATATGGTGTGTACATGGTCAGTAAATCCCATACAGTGCGAGAGCGAATGAAGATGCTTTTAACAATAAATGTCCACATTATTCGGGGGAAAACTTAGTACTGCTATTTAGACAGTATACTTTCGTGATAACTATTTGATAATCCCGCCCCATCAACTGAAGATTTTTGGTTCCAATTTTTCGTAATTTGAGGGAAACTCTGGTGTGACAAACATGATTAAGTTTGCTTTGCATGTCATGAGGTTAGCAAAAAAAACCCCGATAATTTATTAATTTTTTAAAGTCAACCTACTAAACTCTCTCTCTCTCTCTCTCTCTCTCTCTCTCTCTCTCTCTCTCTCTCTCTCTCTCTCTCTCTCTCTACTAAGATATATTTTTTTATCGTGAAATTTATTTATGCAAACAAAGAAATAAGAGATATATGCGTTAGACCTTATAGACTAATTACAATTTCAATGATAAAAAATCACATGTACATGTATGCGTGGATTATGAAAAAGGATTGACAGGATGGGAAAGTGATTATTTTAAAAAATGTACGTATTTGTTAAAGCTTGGGAACATGCATCATTAATTAAGTAATTCATTTTTTTGAAAGACGTGGTTTTCTTTACATTTCTCTTCATTTTGCGACGCTAAAAAAAGGAAGAAAAAAAGAATGGCGTAACGTCTTATTTGAAATGACAGAGAAAAGAATAAAAATCCATTGTTTTCGATAATAACATTAGAAATTATCAATAAAACACAAAACTGCATTCCGCAATGCTAAAAAAATGTTTCGGCGCGTTGTGTCAGATTGTTACGTCAAAACATGAATTGGATAATGAAATGCTTGGCACTGAAGCGTAATAACGTCTTTTTTGACGTGGCAGCGAAAGGGTTAAGGTTTAAAACAGTGATACAATGTGTGTAAGTTTATGAACTTGCATAAAATATATCATTTATATCAACATTTATATCAAAAGGTTTTACTTTTTCAATCATTTACAAACATAAAGTTAAAAACATACTTGCGCCAAATTCCGGTAATTTCCCAAATCTCGATGTAAACACCGGTAAGCGGTAGAGAGGATCCGTTAGGCCGCCCTACGTCATACTCATGAATATTCATTATTTTACTTTCGTTTTGAATTCCACGTGCTCGTAACACAAGAAAAAAATGTGAATGATGGAAAGGAAGCACAGATGGGAAAATTTATGGACTTGTTTCACAGAAGATGGGTATTGTGGATACGGCAACTCCTTAGCAGAAGCAGAACAAGTTCGGAAGGAATTTGAGGTGGAGAAAAGCCTAACTTTCGTGTCAGGGAAACAGGAAGCTAGCTGATTCCGGCAATCACGGCCATGGTTTGTATAGATCAATTACTGTTGAGATTGATAATACATGTTACCGCAATTAAAAGGTTAATAAATCTCTTTGAGTTTAGGTTTTACCACGGAAGGCATATACATGCATATATATACAGATCTGATTTCTGATTCCTAGCTCTGGACAAAGTATAGTAATTGTTATATGATTAATATATATATATATATATATATATATATATATATATATATATATATATATATATATATATATATATATATATATATATATATATATATATATGATTGATAGTCATACATTCCATTTTAAATATATATTATAACATGCAGCTCAATTTGCACACACACACACAATTACACACACACTTTGAAAATTTATTGTCCAACAATTGATAACTTGATTGTTATATATTACAGTAAAACTTGTTTAGTACGAACAGGGTTATAGCGAATTCTCGGATATAGCGAAGTCTTTTTGAGTCCCCAGTAAAATTTTTACCAACTCTTTGCAAAATGATATATATTTACGGGTATAGCAAACTGATTTTGAGTCCCCTAGAGGTGAATAATAACGAAATTTAACACCTTTATAACGAATTTCTTTAAGGTTTAAAAAAGTTTAAAAAATAGTTTGAAAAAAATATATTTTCATATAATTTTTTCAATTTACAATCTGATTTCTAAATGTATCAAAGTAATGTATTTTTATTTTAAGCCTCAATTATCAAAAATTATAATCTGGTGAAAGAAAACATGTATATAGTAAATTGGCTATAGATATTATAACAAATTTGTTATACGGATATAACGAATTATGGATATAACGAAGTAATTCCATAAGTCCCTAGGACTTTGCTATAACCGAGTTTTACAGTACTGATTAAACACAATGATGACTCGTTCTAGTCAAATTTATAATTTACTTTAACTTGGTTTAATTTTATTAGTGAATTAAGTCATCTATTAGTAATTTTTCACAAGATTGTTCTGCTTATTTTTTTTTACTTCACATATGTAGAAAGCAATGTATGACTTACGCTTAAATTACAGTATTTTCATACACACGTGTTCATAATATTCACATCTTCGTAAATGATGGTAACATTTATTTTCAAATGCCACAATACTGTTTGCCTGAGGTTATACTGAAGGCAAACAGTTTGAAATAATTATACTTTAAAATTGAAACAACTTTTATTTGATAATTCTATTTAATTCAATCTGTTTTTAATTTCAGATCTTCCAGATAAATTCCGTTTGAGATTCACCGACATTGGCAACAATGAAAGAATTAAATATACTGGCATACCATTTATCATAGTGTCCAAATATGAGCGTCATTGCTTGTTTGGTAAAGACAAGAACAAGAAAAAGAAAGAAAGATATCAGAATTCAAGAAGCCAAGCTTTATCAGTAAGTAAATAAGAGTACCAAGAATCTTAATTAAAAAAACCATTTCATACTATGGCAAACAATTATTTAAAACAAGGTACTAATAAAGCATTGATTTAGTTTACTGGATTTTGTTAACTGGATCCTAGGCCACTCTACTAAATCTTCCCAGGTTAGGAGTACTAGCCTGTGGTTCCTGACTTAATGTAAGTATAATCCATAGTCTCAAATGTAAGTACATATACTAACACAGGGGCGGTCTACTGGATCCTAGGTCACTCTACTGGATCCTCCCACATAAGGACTACTATTCCTTTGTTCCTGACTTAGTGTAAATATAATCCATAGTCTCTAATATAAGTACTAACACAGGGCAGTCTACTGGATCCTAGGTCACTCTACTGGATCCTCCTACATAAGAAGTACTTTTCCTTGGTTCCTGACTTGTTTGTAAGTATAATACATAGTCTCAAATGTAAGTACTTACATAGGGGCGGTCTACTGGATCCTAGGTCACTCTACTGGATCCTCCCGCATTAGGAGTACTTTTCCGTGGTTCCTGACTTGGTGTAAGTATAAAACATAGTCTCCAATATTAGTACTAACACAGGGGCGGTCTACTGGATCCTAGGTCCCTCTACTGGATCCTCTCAGATTAGGAGTATTATTCCTAAGTTTCTGACTTGGTGTAAGTATAAAACATAGCCTCCAATAAAAGTACTAACACAGGGCAGTCTACTGGATCCTAGGTCACTCTACTGGATCCTCCCACATAAGGACTACTACTCCTTGGTTCCTGACTTGGTGTAAGTATAAAACATAGTCTCCAATATGAGTACTAACACAGGGCGGTCTACTGGATCCTAGGTCACTCTACTGAATCCTCTCAGATTAGGAGTATTATTCCTAAGTTCCTGACTTGGTGTAAGTATAAAACATAGTCTCCAATATTAGTACTAACACAGGGGTGGTCTACTGGATCCTAGGTCACTCTACTGGATCTTCTCAGATTAGGAGTATTATTCCTAAGTTCCTGACTTGGTGTAAGTATAAAACATAGCCTCCAATAAAAGTACTAACACAGGGCAGTCTACTGGATCCTAGGTCACTCTACTGGATCCTCCCACATAAGGACTACTACTCCTTGGTTCCTGACTTGGTGTAAGTATAAAACATAGTCTCCAATATGAGTACTAACACAGGGCGGTCTACTGGATCCTAGGTCACTCTACTGAATCCTCTCAGATTAGGAGTATTATTCCTGAGTTCCTGACTTGGTGTAAGTATAAAACATAGTCTCTAATATAAGTACTAACACAGGGCGGTCTACTGGATCCTAGGTCACTCTACTTGATCCTTCCACATAAGGACTACTACTCCTTGGTTCCTGACTTGGTGTAAGTATAAAACATAGTCTCCAATATAAGTACTAACACAGGGCAGTCTACTGGATCCTAGGTCACTCTACTGGATCCTCCCACATAAGGACTACTACTCCTTGGTTCCTGACTTGGTGTAAGTATAACACATCGTCTCTAATATAAGTACTAACACAGGGCGGTCTACTGGATCCTAGGTCCCTCTACTGGATCCTCCCACATAAGGACTACTACTCCTTGGTTCCTGACTTGGTGTAAGTATAAAACATAGTCTCCAATATAAGTACTAACACAGGGCGGTCTACTGGATCCTAGGTCACTCTACTGAATCCTCCCACATAAGGACTACTACTCCTTGGTTCCTGACTTGGTGTAAGTATAATACATAGTCTCTAATATAAGTACTAACACAGGGCAGTCTACTGGATCCTAGGTCACTCTATTGGATCCTCCAACATAAGGACTACTACTCCTTGGTTCCTAACTTGGTGTAAGTATAAAACATAGTCTCCAATATGAGTACTAACACAGGGCGGTCTACTGGATCCTAGGTCACTCTACTGAATCCTCTCAGATTAGGAGTATTATTCCTAAGTTTCTGACTTGGTGTAAGTATAAAACATAGTCTCCAATATAAGTACTAACATAGGGCGGTCTACTGGATCCTAGGTCATTCTACTGGATCCTCCCACATAAGGACTACTACTCCTTGGTTCCTGACTTGGTGTAATTATAAAACATAGTCTCCAATATAAGTACTAACACAGGGCGGTCTACTGGATCCTAGGTCACTCTATTGGATCCTCCCACATAAGGACTACTACTCCTTGGTTCCTGACTTGGTGTAAGTATAAAACATAGTCTCCAATATGAGTACTAACACAGGGCGGTCTACTGGATCCTAGGTCACTCTACTGGATCCTCCCACATAAGGACTACTACTCCTTGGTTCCTGACTTGGTGTAAGTATAATACATAGTCTCTAATATAAGTACTAACACAGGGCGGTCTACTGGATCCTAGGTCACTCTATTGGATCCTCCCACATAAGGACTACTACTCCTTGGTTCCTGACTTAGTGTAAGTATAAAACATAGTTTGCAATATAAGTTCTAAAGCCCCTTTCACAATTGGCGCACGACCACTTTACACCACTTTGCGATCAAAATTTTTGAGCCTCGCACGAGCTCTCGCATACGTTGCACGAGCCCTCGCTTACGTTGCACGAGCTCTCGCATTCGTTGCATACGTTTTACTGGCCGCATCAAGTCTCTTCTGAATAGTGGACATGCACACTATTCAGACGCGACCAAACGCGATCCAAATTATCGCAGTGTAAACGCACGAACATTTTACAACGTTTTGTGTACTCGTCAGAATGTTTCACGATTTATAAAGATCGTAAGATAAATAGCTGGTGTTTATGCGTCTGTTTTGCTCAACGTGTCTCATGTAATCTTGCAACGTTTTACTATCATTGTACGAATTAACAGCCTCAATATGCCATGCTTTGCTACTAGTATATATACCCTGTTTCATTTATTCTCTGTTTAAGAACAAAATTTACAATATACATTTATTGCATTATGGTGAAGGAAATACATTTATGAAGATTTATTTCCTTAAGAAAAATCATATTTCCTGAGGGCTTCGCCCGAAAAAAATTGGGTTTTTTTCTGGGGAATAAATCTTCATATTCTTGAACATTATTACAATATACGTGAACGTTTTATTGTACCAAGCAACATATGATAACACAAAATACGTTGATTTCTAATGATGTCTGACTTTTCAACAGTCGCAACATTAACGTCGTGATTGTTTGATTTTCCATGTAACTGTCTCACTTTTCTTTTATAAATCATAGTTAAGTTGGTTCCGAGATATAAAGAGAATCATAATAATTAAATATTTTTGATTTAATCATATTTGTCTACATTATCAAATGCTCATATCGGCTTTTTTATTCTCATGACATCGGCCTGTCACGTGACTTTCTAAACCAATCAGATATAATAGAATAATCATATTGAGGTACAGGGCCTAATAATAAATGCTGCTGCAAATCTGTATTTTTCTCGCTTTCAACTATGTCTACTGAATATGGGCGGTGTATATACCCCCTCTGACTCGCACGACCATTCGTACTATTGAACGCATAATCGCACGTCCAATCACATTGGCGCACGTTCAATCGTCCGATCACCTAGTCTCTTGCGCGTTCCTATCTTATCATCTTTCAACAGTTGCTTTCATTGTACAACAGTCGCATACAGATGCAAGATATATCGCAAGATTCAATGCGTTTACATCGCACAACGCTCGCTTAGATCGTGCGAAATTCGTACGAATACTTTTTTCACATGCGATTATTTCGGCAACAATTAACGATTCATATCTAATTTTTCCGGTCGCACGAATATTTGGTCGCTTCTGCTCGTGCGCCAATTGTGAAAGGGGCTTAACACAGGGGCGGTCTACTGGATCCTGGGTCATCCTACTGGATCTTACAGCTGTTAAGTAGCTTATTAAACATGTTTTAAAAAAATACTTTTTTCATATTTGTTTTTTGATCACCCTTCATCTTTGAAAAGGAGGCAGCATATCCAATCTACGAAAAAGAAAGGCTGTCCAGCTAAAATTGTCATGAAAGAAGTTCTTGGTTTTCCAGAATATAAGGTATCTGACATTTCAAAACAAATCAAATCAAAATTCATTTTTATATATGAATACACATTAAATGCAGGGTACTTATATTTTGTGGAATACTTTATTTTTAATTCTAAATATACACGTTTTTAAAATTAATTTTTAAACAGATGACAGATTTGCTCCTCTCTGGTTTTTTTCTTTGAGTACCACTCCATAATGAATTCTAAATAAGAGCAAAGATAAGTAAAGTGAAAGATATAAGAAAAATATGTATCTTTATAGAGATAATTGAAATTTGCAGGCTAAACAAGATACAGAGAATGCCAGGAGAAAAGCTAGCGAGAAGCTCAGACAAGACCTGGAAGTTATGGGAAGCAACATGAAGAGAGAACATCGGATTTATATAAGCTTACCCAAGGATGAAGAACACCAAAACATGCATTTTCTTGGTCAGGTTTGTATAATCAATGAGTTTGTTTCAATATGTAAGGCATATTTGTTGTGTACTTTGTGATATAAATCAACAAATATTGTTATTTGTTTAATATACTTAGATTACAGGTTTTATGAATACAGTGAACAAAGAAGTGAGAGAAAAACTGTATGAGATGGTGGGACATGGGGTCACAAGTGTTTCAGAAATGCGAAGTCATTTGTAAGTTTATGTAGATACCCAGTTGTTCCCCAATGCCAGCAAGCCGTCACCTACAGACGCTGCATACTATCCATCAGATGTGACAATAAGAATACACATTTACTTAGCACAACTTCGCCTGAGGTACGAGTTTGGTACTTAAGAAAACATATATTAGGGCAAGAACATTTATTTTGCCATTAGCTGTTGTAAAAAAAAAGTCAGTTACAATAGTTATACAATAGCTTTATATGATGATGTTTTTTCTCAGGTATTCCAAAATAGATCAGGAAAATCTAATGAAAAATTGGTAAGTCAATGGCAAGAAAGCTACCCAAAGGATAATTTTGATTTCATGCCGGCTACCTCAAATGAGAATCAGCCACTGGATGAAGATAACATCAATGATGTGCAGTGTGTTGAGCAAGATGATGAAGATGAGGTCTTCTCTCAGTTGATTACAACAACCAATTTCTTCTTCTGTCACCAATCAAAGTTCCTCTCTACCACTTACCGTAAACAACAAGTCGGAATGACAAAAACTGATGGACATCATTAGTGTATGACTAATTTTGCGAATAAAAACCGATGTCGGGTGTCATAAAAAGGGAGTGAAAAAAGGACGAGACAATACACCAGTTCCCTGTGATCAAAACCTGGGAGTAAACCTATACTTCCAAAACAAAAAATCTTATCATCTACCATGATTTTTTTTTTCTCAAACCATGAAAATCCTAATCCGCGTGTGTGTGTGTGTGTGTGTGGGGGGGGGGGGGGGCTAAGTATGCCTATGACTCCAACTTCTCAATCTTTCAAAGGAACATTAATGAACAATTATATTTCCTGTGAAAAAAAGGGGGGGGGGGGCTGAACCCTCTATTCTGCTTTGTGCCTAATGGTTAGGTCTAACTTTGCAAAAACAGTGGGAGGGGGCTAAGCCCCCCCCCCCCCCTAGCCCCCCCCCCCCCGGTTCCGACGCCTATGAGGTTAACCAGACGTGTATATACCCAGCTGTTAGCTTAGAGGGCCCTGAGTTAACTCTAGCATATGACAAGCTTATTTACCAACATTTACAGTACTCACAAAATGATTTTAAGTGTAACACTTTCATGCAAATTAGCTTGAACAGTGTATTTGTAAGGGAATAGGTTATATGATTGAATTCATTCGATGATTTTTTTTAGCACATATAGTTCATAACATGAAAAATTAATCTTTTATTTACTATATCAATAACTGATAATGTTGATTCTCTGTACTGTGAAAACATTTAAACAGCTGACTGATATTCACCTTTATTAAACTGTAAAAATCAAAGTACAGTTGAAAGAAAAATTAGTATATCATGGTTTATTGGTTGATAGAATTGCTCACATCATATTTAGATTTCATTTGATGTGTTCATTATTGTTACAAATTCTTATTTTTTTTCCCATTATTTTCAAATCATTAAAACGTAAGATTTCTAGATACACACGGTTATACATGATTTGAAATAACATTAATTTAAATTTTCAGGATTAGAATAAAATGTTGACAAGTTTCACCTGATATACAATTTTTATAGAGAATAATCTATTTATATAAGGTTCTGTCTGTCTATGTTGCATACACTTTGATAATATGCATATATGAATTCTACTTTTCTACATGTACACGGATGTCAGCGCGAGGGGGTCATCGATGTGGGAGAAAGCCAAAGTGCCCGGAGAAAACCCACGTGTCCAAGCGGGCGTCCATCATATCTATTCAACCAATGTCGATCACGGGGATTGAACTCGGGACGCAGCGGCGATAAGCGAGTGCACTTTAAAACATTTTATATCTACAAGTACTTTGTTATTCATTAAACGAATTCTTTAAACGTATTTAATAGAAATGACCAGATGTAAGGTATGTGTTATAGGTAAGAATTAATTATGAAAGATTATAAATTAAACTCTAATTAGTATCCCCTTTCTCGAGGCCAAATAAGATATTTTGATGAAATTTTTATTATATAATTAATCGTATTAATTGATAACCAAGAATTGTCAGCGATGAATGTGCCAAAATTAATTTGTATGTGACGCTATCGAGTATACAAAATTCTGTATTAGCATATTTACACGTTCCTTTTATTTCTCCCACTTTTTAAAAATAATAAAAATAAATTGTAACAATCAAATCCATTTATAAGATAAAGGAATATGAATTAATATTCATTAATTTCCTCAATTATATTTCCCGTATGAAAAGAAATTGGGGGAGGTAACTCGCGTTAAAAACAAGAACAGTTTTCATCTGGGACTGGTTTCACAGTACCGCGACGGTGTGGACAAGGTGAGAAGCTGTACCGCGAGGATGCGCGGTTTTACCTGAGTTACCTGTGCTAAACCGCGATCAATTTCACACCACGAGGACTCGCAGTAAATACGCAAACCGCGTTGGCCGTAGTGTAGCTTTATAAAATCATCCTTTCATATCAGTCCTTTTTATATGTAATAAGTAATGGTACCAGTAATATCAGTTTGTTTTTTTTAATACAGATTTTTCAAACCTCCAAGAGATGAGAACATCACTTGTATGTGTTAACGAGGTCATTCCTAATACAAGACACAATGCGGAAAAATATAAAACTAATGTAAAGAACTGAAACCATGAGTGATGAAGAGAAGAGCTGATAATCAGATTATTGTTTCTCTTATGTTCATCCTGATAAAGCCTTTCCCGATTGATGACTTGGATCATTTATTTGGTAATTTAAGGATGACACTATTTATTTGAACATTGATGATATAATATTAAGACAATTAATAAGCAACACAACATATCCTGAAATTTGAAACAGGACCAAACCAGTGATAATCTACCATAATGATTTATGAATTATTACATTTACTTAGATTTGAAAACCATTTCTGAAACTCCAAAAGTCATGAACAATTTGAACATATAATGCATACAATTAAGAATTATTGTAAACGAATATATATTATGCTAATGCATATGCTATAAGAAATACAATTGATAGATATCAAAAGTTGTTTATACTGACCAAGTGCAGTAATGAAGTTTGTAATGGCTATATACATGTACTGTTTACTGTTCATGTGGAGAAACTGGTTTTTGAAATATATGTCTAATGTTTATAATTATGTTTAATTTTATGATTGCATAGTATATCAAACCATCATTTCTGTCTATCAGTGTCCATCTGTCCATCCATTTATCTGTCTGAAGTATGTTTTATTTTATAACCCTGATGAGGTTTCTGATGTAGATCAAGTTGAGATCATCATTATGCCACTTATATACAACAAGCCTCACAGAAAATATCAGTCCTCTTAAATGACAGAGTTTTTGAATGAGTTATAAATGTATAGTTGAGTAAAATTTTTATTTTAGATATTTTTTGAAATGATTTTTGTAAATAGAAAAAATATATACATATCCTAGTTAGGCCACACCAATATAATTTCTTGCTTGTCGGACATTAAGTGTAAAAGGGTACGAGCGAGCAAGCAATAAAATAATAAGATTATTATTTTTTGAAGCCGAAATTTTTAGGCGGTCCATAATGATGTGATTTGTAAAGTTTTATTTAAACACGAGCGTGTAGGATCCGATGAAAAAGAAATTAAATTGGGTCGGCCTTCCACATTTTCTATTTTTTAGTTCAAATTGAGGCTGAACCATTGTAATATATTACCCTGCATAATCATTCTGATAAAGTCTAAATCATACATTATAAATAGCATCAAGACCAATATGGGGACCAAGGAAGGGTTCAAGGTTCAAAGTTCAGCATATATAGGAATTATAGGATTGCAAACAATCATGTATATACATAGGACAAATCATCAATCAATCAATCATTAAATCTTTCATCAAGGGCTTAATAAAGATTGTGTGTATTAAAGTTTTCATGCATGTTTTTTGTGGTGTACAGAGGCCATAGTTTCTTTATTACATCAGATGCCCAACCATGACACTATGTTAATTACCATTAACATAAACTCTTTAATATACATTGGAAGTGAAAAAATTGTTAAATTAAAGAATCCTCTTCTCTTTACATGATTGATTTCTAAGAAATACAATCATTTATGCAGTATTGACTTTCATGAAGCGCGCAGAGTGATTTTTTGTAAAAGACAGATTAGAGGAAATTCGGATTTTCAGCCTTTTTTATTCATTTAATAGTAGTATTTGCAACACATCTCCATTAATTTTGTTCTACAAGACCTTATGCAGGTTCTCAGTTTAACTAGTTGAAAGAAATTTCCATTTAAAACTGAATTATACGTCTTTTCACAGCATGTAGGGTTTGTAGCATCTATTTCAATAGAGGTCAGAGGAACTTCAGACGTTATTATCTTTTTTTTTTAATTCACCAACATGCCAATTATTTATTTTTAATGTCTTGCTATTTATCATTTTTTGAAAATAACATTAAAAGAATAAAAGAATAAGAGAAAGGAATTCTTATAATCCATTTTCAGATAAATAAAGTATTTGATTAACCTTTTTAATATTTTGGCGAGAAAAGTTTTCTAGTTACTTGTAAATATGTCTTTTATGACAATTTTAATTTGCATTTAAGTTTTTTTTCTCGTTCAAATTTTTTGAACATGGGTTAGTTTGAAGGTCGTTGCCATTGAAATGAACTCATTTACATATGCTTAAAATATTTTTTGGACAAAAACGAATCGATTAGTCTGTTTGAACAATATTTCAATTATTCAATTAGTTTCATGTCAGGTTCACATATCCTTAACCTTGTGATTTGATGCCTTTTTATAATATATTAATCATGCATCAATGTATTCCTAAAATGATAGTTTCCTGGATGATATATGACTGTGACTATTACAATTTTTCAGGTTGCCGGTTTTAAATCAAAATATCTTTATTCACCTATTTTCATTCCAATATAAATTGAAAGATCTAGATAATGCTTAAAACATTTTTACTCTGTTTCGTTTCATTTTTATAAATGAGAGTTGTCTATCTTTCAAATAGGTAAACAATTTTAGGAATGACGTGACAAGTACATGAGTAACTGGTAAGTACTACGAAATCCTTTTCTTCAATATTATTGATTTTTTTTCTTCAGTGAGGTTAATTTTTATCGAATTGCTAGATGTCCACGGGTTAATGTTACATGTTCTTAGTCTTTTGAATAAATATGTTAAATAAAATCAAAGTTTTATCATTTCTGCATAGTTCAACTGAAACTGAAAGTACTTCTTAATTTTTCTAATTGAATATTTACATTCTAAAATGTTTGTATACGAAAAATTCCTATATATGCAGTCTTGTGTTTTCTTCGTATCAATTAACTTTGAGGTACTTAAAATAATATTCATTTTTAAACAAATTAAGTTCTTTTGGTTTCGTTTACTACGATTGTTAGATTTTTAAAACCTACCAAAGTTCTAAATTTAGATAGATGATTAATACAGGTGTGCCCTCTTTTTCTGTCGGTTATTTTTTTTTCACGAGTGTCATGAAATTTTTAATCACATTCGTTGTACTCTTTTCACTCGAGAAATTTTTTTTTTGTCATTCTAGTTGAATTCCTACAAATGATACCTGTCATAATTAATATTTATTTTACGAGGTTATTTTTCTTCGTTGGTTCATATATAATTTTGAAGTGAACTCTAATTTTGTAATATGTGATTTTTTTTAAATTTGAGATTAAATAAAGGATAGTGGAAATTACTTTATCATAACGCTTTTGTTATATTGTTGATTTCTTGCTAATATTGTTATCTAGCTTTATAAAGATTATACTGCTTAACAAGATAATTTCACGTTAAACTTGTAAAGTACATTTTTGTTTTAAAATTTAAGACTTTGAACCTCATGATAAATGGTAAAAAGACGTTATTTTTAAAGGCTTATAACATTATTCTATAAAGTGATAGTTACTCATAAAGCATACGCTAGCTACCGCTAAACAACAGGGAAGAATGTAAAGAAATATAAACACAACTTTACAATTGCATCCAACTTTAAATATTAAATGTTGGCTAAGCTGGAATATAGAAAAATGTTTGCAATTTATAATTTTTTTTGGTAAATGACGTTTAATTTCTATTTCGGAATTTTTTTTAAAAAACACTAAAAACTACCGGGGAATTTATTTTTATAGCGAGAAAGTTTTATTGATTTAATCTATCTATTAATCTATCTATCTATCTATCTATCTATCTATCTATCTATCTATCTATCTATCTACACGTATCTTTATTTTTATCTATTAAGCCTATCTATTGTATCTATCTATTTCTTCCTGCTGCTAAAATCTAAAAAAATTCCCCAGCATCACAAAATTAGTATCCAAGCATTATTAGTGCATCAGTATTATCAAATACATCGTCCAACCAATCGTGGTTAAAATATAATCAATACTGAAAAAGACCATCTTCTCCAAACATTTTAACTAATTTCACAAACATTTGAAAATTAATGTTCCATGTATGAAAAGATAGAGAAGCAAGTTATATACTACGTATGTGACATGTTTTATCAATTTTGACCTGGTTGATTTAAAATCTTAGTTTATAAACTAATATTTTTTTTAGAAAATTCCGAATTTTATGTCGATTTATTTGTCAATGCAGAGGCAAGTTACAAATAACATGTGACATGTTTAAAGGAACTATTTTGTCATGGTTTATTTTAAAATTAGAATATTATCGGAATCCCATAAAAAAATAATAGTTTCCTTAGGAGAAAAAACATTCCTACAGGAAATATTGAAAATCCTATAGGATTTTCTAAAATTACCTTAGGAATGAAATTTCTTATAAAAGAAAAGTATTTGTTATAGGAATTTAATTTAGACAAGTAGCTATCCCATAGGAAATTAAGATTTCCTATCAGATTTTAAAACCCTAAGGGACTTTTGTTCAAACTCTTTCGGAATATGAACTCCTACAGGAATTCCGTTTGTTCCGGTAGGATATTTCAATTATCTTATATGAAAATTGTTTTCTGAAGGAATTTATTTTTAAAAGGTAAATATCTCACCTGACAGGCGAGATACATCGTTAACAAAACTGGTTTTAACTCCTTAAGTAATGGTCTATCATATGGCACAGCGTTGTATGTAAAATGTTCAAGGTATAATGTGTCATGCATTGTGATCTGATTTTTGAAATAAAAAATGCTTAAGTATTTTAAAATAAAGATTCTTAAAAAAAATGAATAACTACGCTATAGCTATTAATTTTTGTGGCTGTCCGTTTGTGCAATAATGACTGGGCCCTACATATTTTCTGGAAAATCAAATGTTCTGAAGAATAATTACAAATACTCTTCAAGGGTCTTAATTCGAAACATGTTATGGACGAATTCTCTGCTTGTCTTTCGACTTTTTAGTTCAACAATTTTTTTAAACAAATCGCCAAAGTGTTACGTTAAACTACCTAAAACTTGACGTTTAACCAACCAATTTTTATAAGAACAAGCTTAAACAGTTAACAAAGTTAGTAAATCTGCGCAGTTGAATGTGTAGAATTTCAGAAATTGATTGTTATTTTTTATTTCACTGTTACCAAAGCCATGTAGAATGATGGCAATACTACGAACGGATATGAAATTAAGCATACATATATGAATTGTTACAAACGATTGTTCCGTAATGAGTAGAACGTTTTTACAAAGTACAAATTGTATTATCTGTTTGCTAAGATATAATTTTGTAAATACTATAGCCTATTTCCAAGTAACCATTCAAAATAAAAAGCGCAATAAAGCTTAAAATATACATGTAGCATACGAAGATTGATGACAAAAAATTAATGAAAAAAAATCAAAACCGATATTGGTTCTTGTTTTGTTTGGGAAAAATATTGTTTATTAATCGATCAACTCAAATTTTGGTGTGTCAATGAACTTTAAAATATATAAATAAATCACAAAACTATCACTAAATATTGAGAGTTTTAGATTTTAAACCATCTAAAATCCTGTTGAGGTTCTGGATCTGGTGACATATTTAAGTACAGCCACACCAATCAGACTTCGATGTGTAAGATAGAAATACTGTAAAATACAACTTAGTCTTGATTATCTAAATACTAGAGCATGTACAGATATTTTGAGTACTTCATATCGTGCATGAATGTTAGAAGAAAATTTGAGTTTTCTTCTCATAAAACCAATAGGCCAGAATAGTTGAACTTTTTCGAATCTTTATTTAAATCATTATTCCCAGGGATAGAGTAGGCAACTATGAGGGGATCAATTTTGTACATAGAGAGATTTTTTTAATTATCTCCCTAAAAGGTGTAACCTTTGTGAGGCACCTCCAGATAGTGTGATTCAAGTTTATACAAATGAATTTCAGGGGGTAGGAGGGGGCTAAAGGTGGGGGTGAATTTTACATAATATTTTCGTTTTAATTTTTATACAGGACCTACAATTCTACATTATTTAGACATTTGATTTCATGAGGCTGATTTTCTTACAAATTATAAAAGCAATTGTTGTTAGGGTAAGCGAGGTGGGCCACTGGTGTTTTTAGAATGAGTTACGTAATAAATATGCACTATAGACAAGCATAAATATGCGAAAATCAAAATATACATATCTAGAATAAAAGACATTGAACATACTTTGGATAAGGTCAGTGTCCAAATGGCATCATTGCATCCTTTTTATGTCTTTGCAGGTAAAACAGAATTCAAGGATACCTGATGAAAATGAAACTGAGCATACATGTATTTTCTTTTCTTACATTTATATATGGCCTTGAGGTAAGTTCAAAGTTTTATAAATGTACGTTTAAAGAATCGTGCATCAGATATATCCCCATTAACAATTTAAGTCATTGAAAACAAAACCAACCACAAAATAACTACATATATAATAAGGCAAAACTCCATGTATGTCTAGGTATTTGTCACTTGTTTCGTTTAATGGGCTTAGACAAGATAAGAGATTAAAATATGTTCTATTTTTATGTATAAAATGGTTTACTTGTGCATTTTGAATGAGTGACCAAAATGTTAAGGTTACATGTAGAAGTCAGCTTTCAAAGGTTAAAAATTGTTAAAAAGCTAGACTTGATTTTTATTAATTTCAAATACATTACAAAATGTGCCTCCAATGAAAAAAATAGAAAAGGGGCATGGGTCATTTTCCCCAGTTGGTTTATGCGTAAAAAGAATGAATCAATGACTAAATTTCAAGTTTTACTTATTAAAAATGGTTTACATTTAATTTTTATCCTCAACCCCCACCAACCCTGATTTTAAAAAGTATATCTCTTACATTTTTACAGTAGCAAAATTATTCCTTGATTGGTGGTTTTGTCTACATAAACGTAATGATTTTGAAAGTGTCTTTTTAAACTTAGAGATAAACAAAACGGTATACTAGAATGTACGCGGGACAATTATAAAGTATTCTAAACAAAGCAGTGTCATCACTGGGCCAGAGAATACCCATATGGCTCTTACACTACATATAAATAAGATAAAATACTTTATTATTTCCAGTTCTCGAAAGTCAGGGTGTCTCAAAGGGGGGCATAACCTATATACCATTTAATGCGCAATGATACGAAGAGAAAAAATAAATTTGGTTTAGGGGTTGGGATCTCAACAGGTATCAAAATATATTATCATTTCTTTTTTCGGGGGAGTTGGATAGGGGTTGAAAAACAACTCTTTACTTTATACCATTTGAACAAAACTTCGTGATTTAGTTTTTGGGATCTCAACAGTTTTCAAGATATTTGGTATTTTCCTGTTTCATTGAGATCAGAACATTCTGCTCCAAACTTTGAGATAAGGTGTTCAGATTTTACTATCAGAAAATTCATTAGTCAAAACTTGGTCGATAATAATGACCCAAAATCATATTTTAAATTCCAAATCAATATCTTGTTAAACTGTTCTCATTATTGGATGATCATATTTTTGTATGGCCTTTTTAAGACAATCAATCTTCTAAACTGAAATTTTTTTTTTAATATGTCATAATTATATTTGCACTTGTATTCTTTTGTACCGTGTTTGTCAATAAAAAAACATCCTTATGTAAAGAAAGCTCATACATGTATGTATTAACAAATGGTGTAAAATTAAGGAACTACATGTTCTCTGAAAAAATTAATAGTAGCAAACACTAAAAACTAATTCGATGTGTTCCTGAATAATATTATCAACAAAAGAATGCAATATGTAAAAAATGACAATATTCGATGTTTGTTTACAAAACACAAAAAAAAATCGAACTATCATGCTTGACACTCTATACATGTATTTGACTTTGAAATTATGACGAAGCATTGAAAATGTCCATATGAACCATTCTAGCCATAATAATGGAAAATAAAAAATATTGAGCTCAATTCGTGTTTTTTCCTTTAATGCCTATACATGTAATATGTTCGTGTTCACACCCATCGGATCATCACGTGATACAAATCAATTGTTCAAAAGGATAATATAATTTCAGTCGTCATTCATTTATTAAGGTCTTCCGTTTCCAACGGAAGACCTTTTTTTCGTTCTGTTTTTTTTTCTTCGCTATTTTTCTTTTTTCCAACAAATTTTGTGGACGAGATTTGTCAAAAACGACTCGACCGATTTTCATTAAACGTTCAGGTATGATAGATACTGCTCTTAACTTTATACCTATTATTTTTATTTTGATGACGTCATTTCCATTGTTGAGATATTGACGTTTCTGCAATTTTCAGAGAGTCGGCTTGTCCTGGGATCTTCTCCTTAACGATTGAAGATATTGAGTTCAATCTATAAGGAATTGTAGTCAAAAGATTGTAGATGTGACTTTAGGCATTCATTTTTATCTGACTCAAAAGGCGCTGAAGCTTTTCTGGACCGGAAATTTGAGATTTAAAAAGCGTTGTGTTCTTTTCAGGTTTTCTTTGTTTATCTCTTTTCTGAAAAATATTTTTGTAAAGACAGGTAAAGTAAGAAATGTTTATATTTACTAGACCTTTCATTTTATATCAAGAAAAAGGAACTGCCTCCTAAAATTAGGGGACCAAAGAGCTTTACATTTTTTTTTATCTATAGTTCTTTACTGAAAGATATTTTGTGAAATGTTATAGAAGCAAATATGTTTATCTTACAGTTATATATCCAAGCATTGTAATGATTTTATCATGTGTTACGTAATTAAGGGTTTTTAGGGGCCAAAAGTCCTAAATTTTGATTACCCATACATCAGAAAGGAAAAATAATTTCAATTGCAGTAAAGAACAAAAGTGTCCAAAATGATGTTCTTAGCAATTCAAAATTTCGTTAAACGGCCCATACAAGGTGATAAGGGATCGGCCCCTGAAACGTTCTTTCCCATATCCCTCAACAACGGTAACGGATTTCTAAACATTTGTTGACAAAATATGTAGAGACTCAAATGACCTTTCTTTTGATTTCAAGAAAAAGGGGTTGGTCCCTTAAATAAAGGGACGAAAGGGTTCTTAAGTCATTTATCTTATAGCCCTTTACTGAGAGATGTTTTGTGAAATCACCCATATATCAGAAAGAAAAATAGTTTGAATTGCAGTAAAGAACAAAAGTGTCCAAAATGATGTTCTTAACAATTCAAAATTTCGTTAAACGGCCCATACAAGGTGATAAGGGATCGGCCCCTTAAACGTTCTTTCCCATATCTCTCAACAACGGTAACGAATTTCTAAACATTTGTTGACAAAATATGTAGAAACTCAAATGACCTTTCTTTTGATTTCAAGAAAAAGGGGCTGGTCTCCTAAATTAAGGGACCAAAGGGTTCTTAAGTCATTTATCTTATAGCCCTTTACTGAGAGATGTTTTGTGAAAGGTTATTTAAGCATAATTAGGTATAATACGTTTATATATCATAACAATAAAATGATTTCCTCTTGCGTAATCTAATAAGAGTTTTTAGGGGCCAGTGGTAAACAAGTTTAATCTTTTCTATCTTAATTGGAAGAAATGCAAGTATTTAGAAAGCAATGTAAGAGAACTTATAAAAGGGATACCAAAAAAAAATTAGTTCTTTACTCTTTTTTCCATATTATGTTTTTTTTTGTCGAAAATCGAAGTCGATGATGTCATATTTCCTTCTAAAAATCAGACGGAAGACCTCCTCGTTGCCCACAACGAGATCGTGTCTAGTTTATACTTTATTTCCTCAAAACTGAAATAATTTCTGCGATTGAATATTCTCAGTCGGACATAGTAATATTATCAACTGCAACTTTTTTCCCACTTGTATAGCATGGCTCTTTTAATGTTTAAGTAGATGATAAGGAGAGAATTCTGGATTTTATTTTGTGTATGTAGTTTTCTCGATATCGAACGATGTCGCTTACCGTAAAACTACTTTTGTTATGGTATTGCATTTTTAATACACGGCAGGGTTAAAAAAGAAAAACACCGGACGAATCATGATATGGATACATGTACATGTACATGTATATGAGTTGAGAGTATGGTTTTTTTTCTACTGATATTCTATAGCAGTTACTATTTCATTCAATATTCATGAAACAATTTTTTAAAAATTGATTATATTCAAACTTTTCTTTGCCAAGGCGAAGGATGATCGATCATGCATTTGGTCGAAAGAAACAGCCAAAGAGGTAAAGTCCTGCCCTAGGAATAAACAACTATGGGATAAAAGGGCAAAGATGAAGAAATGTGAATCACACAAACAAAACTGTACAGAGGATTCAAACTTTCAGTATCATTGCGTAATGAATACCTTTGAAAATGCGTTTATAGAAGTATGCGCTCCAGTCTACAAAATAGTTGGTAAGTTTTGAAACATAGTTCATAAAATAAGTATGCCGTTTCAAATATTAATACAGTTCACTGCTGTTGTCTTCATTGTATTTAGGTTGCTATCTCTATTCCTCTCAGACTGTTAAAAATACAAATGGACTAGGAGACTTAAAGCATCGTTTCTCAAGTTCACTTACACTGCCTTTCATTTACCACACAAGGACTAGAGATCCTGTTTATATATATTCTTTATGAATATAAAAAGAATTGGATCCCACAAAACACAAGAAGTTCATAAACACTATATAAATAGTGCCTGTTTGGGAGGGTAACAGTTGAAATTGACACCCCGAGGAAACCATTGTCAACAGACGTGAAGCGGAGGTTGAATTGGTTTCAAGGGGTGTCGATTTCAACTGTTATCCTCCCAAACAGTCACTATTTATTTAATTATACTGAATGTCTAAATTTTAGAGAATGTTTACTGCTTTTATATAGAAATGACATGAAATCTACGGCGAACCATACGCGCATTATTTACGCGCATGTAACAATTCGTTGTGTTACCCGTTGCTAGTGTGTTGCTAACGCTGGGGGTAATAGAACGGATTATCAACTGCGTCTAAAACAATAAGATTTCAGTATTTAACATGAAAGTATAATAACAAAAAATGTCAAGCAAACTTTTTTTCATGCATAAACGACACTCAATGAACAGGACACACTTTGGAAGATATATTGAAAAAACCGTGGTTGATGACCTCATGATTTGAAGGAAAAAAACAAAGGTCGTAGTAATGCAAAGAAAAAGGTTGATGTTAGTTAATATATCGTTTCTAACTATTTCTATAAGACTTTGAAAGTTTACAAACTTAAGTATACACCTGTAGCTATATTTGTTGTGTTTTTATATTCAATATCCCTTTTTTTTAATTCATGCAAATTTTTAACTTAAGTATCCTTTTATATTTTATACACGTATAAATCTCCCATTTGAAAGAAAAAGAGAGCCTTAACGCAGAAAAAAACAAAAAAATCTTGTTTAGTATAACGACCTCTTTAGAAATAAGGATGGTAAGTGAATGGTTTGTTATCTCAAAGTCATTTATTTAGTTGTTAACTTTTATAAAAGTATCATCAAAGCATCTAGGGCTCAAATAATTCAAATCAGCCCCGTTAAACAGGATATCTGCCGCTTGAAACACGCTGAAAAGTGGGAACGCACTAAAACTGTACGGCGCTCGCTCTATTCTGATGGCCAAATATATACGTGTATAAGTCCAAGTTCTTGGTCGTACATTTATATTTCAAATCACGGAACAGCCAACTTCGCAGTAATTGTTTGTTTTGTGAAACCTATAGTTCATTCATACTCTATTTCCTCTGCATAGAGATTTAACATAATACAGGTGGATCAGGTCGTTGCAGTGTGAAAATATGTGTCAATGAAACAGCTGTTTGCTGTTTTAAGCACATCAACATTAAGATTTCTTCTAAACAATTTTAACGATTTTGCGGCCATTATTTATCTTACCTTGCAAAATTGAAATAAATCTGAACAATTTGCATGTAATTAAATCTGTTCAAAAATTCCTGGCTCTTGGAGAATGTTCTCAGTTACTAACAGTAAATATCAGTAATTAGCAGAACTCACAACAAAAACGTCAATAAATATCACAAACAACAACAATTATCAGATTATATTTCAAATGAAGGCTTTTATCTTTAACAAAAATGATTGTGTCCGAATCAAATTGTTTAGGATTGGGTTTTAAAATAGCTTGCCTAGACGGCCGAGTGGATAAAACGCTGGTCACAAACTGCTAGGAGAGTTGGTTCAAACACCAGCCGTAGCGAATGTAAAGGTCTAACGATTCAAAAGTACTGTAGTATGGACGGGAGTCGATTTTAATGATTATTGTTTTATTTTATAATTACATATATATGTAATTTCGCATGGCAAGTTTTTTCTTATCTGTATTTGAATTACGCACATCTATAAAATTATAAATATTATATATAAAATATGAATTTTCGAAATTTTCGGATATGATTTCCGAGGAAACCTCATGCATATGGATCATGATTTGTAAACTTTAAAGATAGTATTAACTCAATCAAACTATGTAGATTTATTAGTAATCGAAATATTACTGGAAAATTGTTTGAATCTTAGCGACACTGAACTCTAGTCTCGTTCAACCAGACGCTCAGCTGTCTCCATTATTCTCCGACAAGCAAGAGAGACTCTGCCTGTCGGAAATTCACGGAGACAGCCGAGCGTCTGGTTAAACGAGTCTGTATTGGACTTTGGCGTAGGTATAAATACGACTACAAAAACAATATAAATTTTTCGCACCATTTAAAATTTGGGTAACCGTATTAATAAATAAGTCTCCTTGAAAAACAATGCTTCAGAATACACTACATTGAATTTATTGATTATTTTCAAGAACTAAGTCTTGTCAGCGGAGATGATTTGTGCTTAGATCCAAATACTGTTTCACGTCCGGTTTGCCAGAGTAACTGCATTGAAGAATTAATTAGGGACGTTGGATCCTGCGATCAAAAGTCTAACTTTTTTTCTAAAGTATTTTTTAAAAATCTACACACATAGCTTAACTAAAATTCACAACAAAATTGTAGGGTCTATGTGCTTTATTTCGGATGTATTTGACACTGTATTTAACACATTTAACACTATTGCATTGAAAGTGCAGATTGCACATCAATCGCTTTTTTAATCGGAATGAACCATGGCATGAAATTCAAATTTATATTATTTAAAATAAATAAAATTATAATTATAATAAAGAAGAAAAAGTTCTTCCCTAATTGATATTTTAACCTTTTTGCAATGATGAAACGCTATTTTAATCCATTTACAATTCAACATGCATAAATTTATCTTAAAGCCTCAATTTTTTTTTCAAAATATGATAGACCTGTTACAAAAATCTTATAAATTCAGAAAATAAAACCAAAAGTATGGGTCTATCGTGTAAAAATTGAGATATGGCATGAAATAAGCTAATTTTAGGGAAGAATTGGAATTCATTTTGCCTTGACTTTTATGAAATATAAGTAAAATTTGCCAACATGTGTCAATAAATATATTGAAAAATTGTTAAAAAAAAATGAAGACATACACAAACTATCTGGAAATGTTGGTCTGCATTGAAAATAAGGAAGGTAAAGTAACTGTACTCTATAATATTAAGTTATGAAAAATGTTCATTTCCTTCTTAAAAACCTTCCACCACAAAATATAGCCCCCTACTAAACTCTGCAGATATATTTTATAACATTTGACTGTGTATTCTATTTAGCGACTTCGGCGGAAAACGGCGTTAAATCTCTCCCTCTCTCTCATTATCTAAAAATCGACATTACTGAACCCTGTTTTTTATTATGTCAAATTAAAACTGAATACATATCGAGACAAAGTCCTGACTTTTGTTAAATATGGACTTTCAGAAAGGTTTTTATTTTCAATTCAAATTGTAGCTTTTGAATATAAAATTTACTTTCAGTGCTAAAGGTCACGGAAAACTTATTCAGCTTTATACAGGTTTTTATTCTAATCTCTCTATTCAATCTGACCATTTTGTAAAACTGAAAACAATATTTGATGTAGATCCAAACTAGTTCAGTACTGATATCTACAGAAAAAAAATTGTAAAGCACTCAAATCTGTTCATCACAATTACAAAAAGGAACAATATTCACTTATTTAAACAAGTTTTACAAGGGTCTGCTATTTTCATAATCTTGTAATAAACTTTCATTTTCGAATTTCTCCTGATGTTTCATTGCGTTAACAAATCTTATGTATTTGTATTAGTTGTGCTTAGTCAAGTATTGCCTTGTAAAGTTACCGCATTGTACATGTATACGATTTGAATTATATTACTATTATATTACTAGGATTTCCAATTTTATAAATATTTCAGTAAGTTGGAATTTCATTTTCCCAGTAATTACCAATAATCTGATTAAAATTAATTACAGCAATTTTATATTTTGCTACTTTATTTAAAATAGTTTAATTGGCATTATAACATATGAATTTATGAGTACAATCAAAATATAATGCATAATTTCCAGAATAGAGGTGACCCAAAATGGCTATCCAAAAACAGAGCAACGAACCTCTTTACAATCAACTCCCAAAATGATGAATTATTAAAATGCAAGAACCCGTTTTTGTTTTGTTTTGTTTTTCGTTTTTTTTTCCAATTTTCTTATTTAACTACTTTTGTTCGGGTTTTTTTCTTCGATAGATCTAATGTTGTATTAGACTGTTTATTAACCAATTTTAAAAAATTAATTTCTTTCCAAGAATGACCTCACAACCTTGGATTTATATGCTGGAGAGCGTTATGAAGAAGTCGAATGTTCCGAATTCTTGTTTCGAACTTTGGTTTCTTCCTTTTTTTAATTTTTTTGCTTTCTTCAGCACATGCTTTTTGTATACATATCCGGTGATTGATCGGTCCTTTGAAATAGCAACTTGAACCTTCAGACCTTCACTAATAAAGAAAATTGCGTATAATACTAACTTTGTCATCGGTTTGATGTAACAGGGCGTTTTGCCTTTTTAGTCAACCACATCTTGTCAATTTTCCTCTGAGGTTAAAAATACCATTGTTACAGCGCACTTTGAAAACTTACGTACTTTGACAAAAAAATTTTCAAAGTGCGTTAATTTTTGGACCAAGTCAACGCACTTTGAAAAAAATATATTTAGTGTCTAGTCAATATGATATATAAAAACGATTGGTTTAACCTTGTTAAGCTAAATGGGATACATTTAAAAGACAACCCAATGCATTTTTAGCTAACTTGATAAACAGTTTCTCGATTAGAGTTTTATTTCTTTTCTCTTACGTAGTTAGACAATTTTCACACTAAGAACAACTCGGGAGATTTGAATTTTCTAAATATGACATAAACTGCATTACTTAGCAACTGCATTTTTCTTTTTTGTGTATGCAGCATTTACTTCTTATCTGGTACATAGGTCTATGAGAGAAACGAAAATGATTTAATATATTTTTTGATAAGAGAGGTAATGTATAATATATCAAAAATTGCTTCAATTGCTTATCAACAAACATGATGTGGAAAAAGAATACGTTAATTATGGTTATCAAAACAATATAGAAGAACTCATTTAGTACGAACACGGATATAGCAACTTCTCGGATATAGCGAATTTTTTTTAAGTCCTCGGTAAAATTCTAATCAAATCTTTGCAAAATTTTACAGTTATAACGAATTCGAATATGACGAATTTACGGATTTAGTGAACTGATCTTGAGTCCTGTAGATGTGAATAATAACGAAATTTAACACCTGTAACGAATTTCTTTACAGTTTAAAAAGTTTGCACTACCATTTAACATAATAGTTGGAATGATTTTATTTTTATATAAATTTTTCAATTCACAATCCGAAAAATGTTTTTAATTTTAAGCCTCAAATTGCAAAAAATATGGTCTAGTGAAAGAAAACATGCATAAAGTATATAATGCGAGGGGAAAAAACCTTCACCCTAACGCTTACTTTTAAGCAAAAACAATTCATTGTGTTTCAATGTACATTTAATTTTTTTTCATAATGAAGTGAATTATTTGATTACAATTTGAAAAGAGAATTTATCTTTGAACACTTATAGATTCTTTAACAGACAATTGGAGAACTTAATTTTGACCAGCTCGTTTTTTTCAATATCACTGTACTTAATTTATAACGAAGCGTATTCTTTTTTTTCGATTTTAAACATTTACTCCAAGTTGCTGAATATCTATATGTTTTGGAAGGAAGAAAGGGGTAGGGGACAAATTAGAAATCAAATTTCAGAATTTGTGATTTATACCTATTTTTTCAAAATGCATTAAGGGTCTCTATACTAAACAAATGTTCATGTACTCTCAAAACGCACTTTGAATTTTTTTTAAAGAGTGTTAACTTGGTTCTAAAAACACACTTTGTAAAAAAAAAAAATTCAAAATGCGTTGATTTGGTCGTAAATTTAACTCACTTTGAAAGGTTTTTTTCAAAGCGCTTTGCCACATACCATCACGTGTACATGTAACAATTTCCGTAAACGTCGTTCATTACAATTTTTGTAGATTTTAAGTTGTTTCTACACACTTCAACCAGCAATAGTTTTGTTTTTTTCTGTTTATAGATGAGGTATACATCTTGCAATAACTTTTCAGAGGCCACGGTGTTCTATTAGTATAATATTGAAAATACTGTCCCTGATGAAATGCCTACTAAAGTTTCTATTTGTTTAATGGTTAATATACCATCATAAGTGTTTATATTGGTTATTTTTGCTTTTATTGCATCTGCTGAAGCCGTACGAGGTGCTCCAGGACGTTGCTCATACTTAAGGTCTGTTTGGCCATTTTAGGTCAGGTGACCTATTGCTATCTGTTTTCGTCTGTCGTCGTGCATCGTCCGTTAACATTTTAATGCTCTTCTATGGACCCACTAAACCAATTTTGGCAGAAAGCATCTATGGGTGAATGAGTTTAAAAATTGTGAAATCATTCGCCCCGCCCCCCCCCCCTCCCTCTCTCCACCCGGGGCCTATAAAATGGAGCTATATTTAAAACCTTAAAAGTTATGCAATCTTTTATAGTCTTCTTCTTTACTCCCGGGCATCAAACAGTCAAACTGTTGGCATGATTTTAATAAGCATTGAACCCTCTACCAAAATTGTAAAACTCATGGCCCCTGGGTCAAAGGTCATGTTCTAGGGTTGGGCCAATATGATCATATGATAAAAATGTATTAAATCTTAGAAAACCTTTTTCTTTACTCCCATATATATTTGTTTAAAACTAAAAACATGGTTATGATGTCCATGAAGTCTTGTACTTAAATTCTGCAATTCATTACCCCTGGGAGATGGGTTTAGGCCCTAGGTAGGGGCCAATATAGCCATATAATGAAAATGTATTAAATCTTCTTTACTCCTACATATGTGGGGGATAAACTGAATGCATGGTTATGATGTCCACGAACTCTCTACCTTTTTGTGAAATTCATGGCCCCCATCTCTCCAAGTCAATAGTTTCTGATCCACTCCACTCTACATAAGCAAATAGATTTGAGACTGACTAGTAAGTATTTGACTTATAGCTATCGGTTTTTAGTCCGAGTGAATCCATCTTTTCTACAAATTTGATTTTGTTCACGGGAACAGCCATATTGCAATATTGTTTTTGTTTATAATGCATTCTCTGATTGGTCAGAGCAAGATGTCACAAAAGTTCAAAAAACGAGTACTCTCACTAGATGGCGTAATCCCGCATATGTATTGTCCTTTCGGTCAAGGGTTTATGTAGAGCGGAGCAGATCAGAAACCCTTGACTTGGAAAGATGATAGTCCGAGTCAGGGGTTCAGAGGCCGTAAGGGGGGGGGGGGGGGGGCAATATGGCAATATTAAGTGGTAATGCATATTACATGTATGTTTACTACACATCTTCTTCTCTACTCGCGCAAATCTGTTAGAAAAACTGGCTTCATAATTGTGTTAGCCAAGAGTGGCTTTTGACTCTTGAGCGGGGGCAAAATGGATGGATAGTGTTAATGCATATTATATTTAAAAATTATCTTCTCTGCTCCCACACACCTGTATGGAAAACTGAATTCATAATTTTGTAAACCATGAAGACCTCTACCAAAATGTCCCCCGAAGTAGGGGTTCTGAATGGGCGGGGTAAAATAGTCATAGGGTGTATGTATTTAATGTTTAAAAAATCGTTTTAACCGGGTTTTCCAAAGGAAAAATCCGGTTAATGAAATGATGAAAATAGCGGGCGGGCGGCTGGGCCGGTAGCTGCCAAAAGGATACCCTTATTGTACGGATAACCCCACCTACAATTTTCAAGACAGGAACTTGTTCTTTAGCAGATCAATTGTACAAATAATAGATGTGTGCATATTGCTAGGGTTTCAATTTCTAATAATAAACAAAAAAACACCAGTCATTTTTTGGAAAATACATGTATTGCATATAGGCTACTCCATAGTGTACGGATAACTCTTTCTACAGTATTCAAGATAGGAAATTGCTCTTTTGCAAATCAGTTGTATATATACATGTATCAGAGGTGTGCATATTACTAGGATTGTTTTAATTTTTTCATAATTTATGAAAATATACCAGTTGTTGAACTTTGTCATTTTTTGGCAAAATATCGTATATGGGCCGGGTATCCCTTTTGTACAGATACAGTACCGATCAGACCCAATGTAACAGAAAGTAAACACCAACTAAACCCAGGGTTTAATTTGTGGGTTTACTCTGGGTTTACTTCGAGTTTACTAGAGTAGACCAAAAGGGGACACAGAGAGTAAACCCCGATTAGAAGTACACCTCTGAAAGCAGACGCTAACTGGGTACTCGGAATATACAATGGACAGGAATTACAGGTAGTAGGATGGTAAGATAAAAGACGGGTCTGCTTCACACTTCAATGCATACAGTTGACCACAAAAGCAATTTCCAAGTAAACCCAGAGTTATCCCCGAGTGGACCCAAATTTTCAAAAAGTAAACCCAGAATAAACCCCAAAAGTAAAACCCAGGGTTTAGTTTGGGTTTTCTCTGGTGTTAGGTTGGGTCTGATCGGTACTATAACTCCTCTTACAGTTTTCAAGATATTAAGTTGTTCTTTTGCAGATGAATTATACATATTCTCTTGTCTTTACTTCTGCTGATACTAAAAAAAATGACTGCATACAAAGAAAGAAAATAAAGCCATCTATCAACATTTTAAATATCAAGTCTCCAAATGTATAGATCATATGGTAGGGTAGGGGTTTTTAATGCAGGATGTGGCCAAAATTCTCATTTAGAGTCAATATATACAGTGTACATGTATATTGTTTGTAAACGTCTACTGACACAGAATAAAAACTGACTGCATATTGAGAAAAGAAATTAAACTGTCATCTTTGATAATATTTCATGGCACCTACATGTATAGCAAGTGTTATGGCTTGGAGGGGGATATAAAATTGTCTTATTATTTTATTTCGATTAAATGCACACAGGGAGAGTTTCTGTCTGCCTCTGGGGATGGAAGATGGAAGTTTGCTTGAAGTAAAACATGTATACTAGCCACCTTTTTAAGTTTAACAATGACGACATATACACATAAAACCTATCTTAAAAGTTAACAGATATGGGTAAATATGTTCTATCAGAGTCCTGCACTTTTTCAATATCAGGTCATGTATTTTATAATGATATTTTAGTTATTCGCTTTAATTATAGGTTCCATAGTCCTTTTTGAAAAACTGCAGGCAGGGAGGTGGTCATCATTACAATATTATAATATTTCTATTCCGGAATAATACTTAATATATGGGACTCCTCGACAATAGTCTATGATAGTCAGGTTAAATCCTATTGGCCTCTTGTTGATTTTTTGACCCACCTGTAAACTTGTCTCAGTGACATACACCTGTTTCTATACACATCAAACAGTTCTTTGAAAATTTATTTCTAGTCTTTACTTAGTCTGACGTAAGCTTTTATGTAGCCAATAATTTCAACCTTATTAAGGTAGCTCCCTACTCGTAAAATTCTCTGAGGAAAGTTGAAACACCGAACCGATTTCGACTTAACAGACTTAAATGCCATCAATTGTTTGAAAAAATATACATGACATCATACTTTTTGAGGTGCCAGATAAACATAAACTTAAGCATATTTTAGCATCAGAAAACCGTATTTTTTATGTGAAAAGTAAAAGCTTGTTTGCAGAAATTTGTTTTTCTTGTTTAATTTTAATGTCAACATTATCAGAAAACTAAAATTATAAAAATATTTTAAAATTAATCGTTGGAAGAAGAAAAACTATAGCATTTTAGACATACAACTGAGAGAATGGTCAGAAAAAGAGTTATTTCCCCTTTGCATAGATAAGATATATAAAAATTTGGAAATTTAGGATAAAATTAAGAACGAAAATATCTTGAACCTACCAATAATTCTAATTACATCCATGTGATAATATTCACATAAATTAAATAAAACTATCTTGCACAATTTTTAAAGAATTCAAAGTTTTACAAAAAAGTGTGACATCACAGAACACTGGATCTACTTTAAGCTTTGGATGATGACTTACCAGTCATATTTTCATATATTATCCCGATTAGAGTTATATATCACATTCTCTAAGGAGTATTCGATGATTAAACGTGGTCAGACAAACGGCCATAAATGGAATATGAACAAAAACATGCGTGATAAGAAATTCAAAGGCCAATTAAGCCTTGTATTTTACATAATCTGATTAGTTACATTAAATATTGCGCTTCAAATTGATTTCTACTAACCAGTGTGCTTAAATTATCATTCTTTAGAGCTGCATGAATAAATCTGATTTGGCTCTTCAAAACGGCCAGAGTTGAAATTATAATCATTGCATGTTTCTATTATAGTATCTAGATAAATGCATAGTTTTGAAAAAAGGTGGAATAAATATATCCATACATATTTTCATCTACCTCATCACCGATTTATACTTTTTTAATGAAAATTTTGCTTCTAACAACATGTACATGTATCTTTGAAAACGGCAAACCCGGATTTTTAGTGAGCTTTTCTGATCACATGTTTTCTATCATCCGTCTGTCTGTTCGTAAACTTTTTACATTTTCAAAAACTACTAGGCCAAGTCCAACCAAACTTAGCACGAATCACCCTTAGGCTAAGGGGATTCAAAGTTGTGAAAAATAAGGGCCACGCCCTTTTCCAAGGGGAGATAACTAGAAATTATTGAACAATTTTCAGAACTTTTAAAAAAATCTTCTCAATAACCATTTGACCAGGAAAGCTTAAACTTGTGTGAAATTCAAAGCATCTTCAGGTAGTTTAGATTCAAAGTTGTGAAAATTATAACCCTCGGGAGTAGGGTGGGCCACAATAGGGGGTCAAAGTTTTACATAAGATTAAAATAGAGTAAAGCTTTTAAAATCTTCTTCTCAGAAACTAATCAGCTAATCAATAGGAATATATTGAGTAATCTTTAAAAATCTTTTCAGAAACTAATCAGTCAACAAAGCTAAAACTTGTGTGGAAGCATCCTCAGGTAGTGTTGATTCAAAGTTGTGAAAATCATGACTTCTTGGGGTAGGGTAGACCACAATAGGGGGTCGAAATTTCACATATGAATATATTGAGTAAATCTTTTAAAAATCTTCTTCTCATAAACTAATCAGCCAGGAAAGCTGATACTTGTGTAAAGGCATACTCAAGTAGTGTTGATTCAAAGTTATGAAAATCATGATTCTCGGCGGCAGGGTAGGGACCACAATACGGAGTCAAAGTTTAACATAAAAATGTATTGAGTTAATCTTTTAAAATCTTCTCATAAACTAATTAGCCAGATGAGTATTTATAATTGTGAAAACTTTGGCCCCAGGACAATTCTTCGGCCTCACAAGAGGTTCAGAGTTTGTTGTAGGTTTATTTCCCATACATAAACAATTGTTAAGGATCATTTTAAGAACTACAGTACTCAACATGTGATATGACTGTAAAATTATCGTGTTAGAAAAGGGACTAAGAACATCGAGGGGGAAATGGATTATATTTAATCAGGATCTACATGTATTATTGTACATTGTCCAGATAGTTTGTATCATGACTCCGATCCTTAGCAAAATTCGATAATTCTTAATAATCCGGATTTTTTTTTATTCGTACCATAAATCTAACTTTTATACAAACAATGTTAGTTAATTATTTTACTGGTTATCAGTTACACAACTGAATGCTTGGCGTAGTGGATCCACGGAGCACTCCCACTTATATACATCTTGGTATAGAGTTCGAGACAATCGATGCACCGGATTGTTTTTAACTCATCTTGTTTCTTTATTCCATTATACCATCGTAGGCAATTTAACAATAACTTTGTAAAATGCATTGATACTCTCTTAAAAATTCATTTTTATCATTTCATTTATAAAGGTTGAAAAAAAAATATCATTCTTGTGATGAAAAAAAATTCTTAAAGGCTGAGGATCGGAGAATGATTTTATCATACCTATTGTTCCTCAGGTAAGCAATGTGGCACATGGGCCTCTTATATTCTTTTAAATTTTCTTTTTATAAAAAAAAAACGAGTATGCTGTTTTCAGTAGATACATGTACATGTTGTTAAAAGCAAAATATTCGTAAAAAAGTATAAATCGTACATTTCTTTTCAAATCCTTTGTTAAGAATCGTCCTGGCTAAACGTTCTTAGAAACAAAGTGTGTATATAAAACAAGGCGTTTTGTCAAAAACTTTGATTTCTTATGCAATCTGAATATCTTCTAGCAACATCAAATTGGAAATAGGTTTCGTTAAATGTATAAGAATTATATAAATATCGGATACGGGTGCTATAGAAGATATTCGATTCAAAAAATGATCAACTGGGATTTGATACATTATCAATTTCTCTGTCTGTTTTATATTAGTATTAGATCCTGATAAAAAGTTGAGAAAAAGTTATAAATTTTACACTTTACCCGAGCTCCAGTTTTGGCTAACTCATTACTGTAACAAAACAAATGTGTATTTATATTGTATAATTTATGTATTCTTAAGAATGTTTTCCTAATCTTGAGCAAATTTCAAATTTTCAAATTTGAGAAAATTAATCAATAAAGAGAAATGAATTGATAAACACAACAAAACGTTTGGTGAAAGCAAAACGAATTTATGGAAGCAGTAAACTTTAAGTAACAATTACAGATCCTACTAATATGGCCTTTTCTTTTATATTAATACGTTACCGCAGTAATTACCAGGGTATGATAAACAGCATAATGCTTAAGTACTCAAATACATGTAGGCGACAAATATGCAATTTTCAAAACTTAGATTCAATAAATATGATCACATGGTAAAGGTAATTTCGACCTGTTTTGCACACATTTGATGATTAGATACAGAACAATAGGTACGAATTGTGTTGTATTAATGATTATAGTCTGCTTTTTATCTGAGATTTAACTGTTTTAAAATGCCTTTCAAAGAAATTGGAGTACTTTGTCTATGAAAACTGGTGGTGTACTTGATTAATATTTTATTCAATAATTTAAAATATCTAAACTCTTTAAACTGTTTTTATACGGGGTCACGTGACCCCGTCTATTGGTTTACTATCAGCCGAAGCCTCAAACCGTAAGGCACGCATAGAACACATGAATTGAGTCTACGCGTAAGAAAATAGTGCAGAAAGTTTTCATGCATGTCAGTGAATATGTATTATAAAACACGCATTAATTCTTTTTAAGTCCTCTGTGTATAAACAAAATTCTATTTAGAAAATAAACAAATAGTTTTATTGATCAAAATATTCTTGCTCGGGTTCATATGTGGAATGAGTTACGTAACTGAATGCACAGCGCCGTTGACGATTTAGTTGGTGTACGAGCTCATTAATCAATAAAAGAAGTTGATGGTGGAATCGAAAATAAAGGTGCCATTTTTGAAAAGTTGTGAATTCTATTTTGACAATCTTTCACCATAATACTACAAAACTTCATGCGCAAGTCGAAGTTTAAATCGGGACGGGTTATACATAGATGTTTTACAAATTAAATAGGTGTTTCATTGGCTTCCAGTCTACTTGCGGTATGACTGCTGTTCGTCTCTAAAAGAATTTTGTATAAAGAAAATAAAAACAAGTTTGAATTTGCCTTCTCGTTCGTTGGCTCTTTAGTTGATTAAACTGAATTAAAATTTTAAACAATGCATTGTAAGCAAAATCTATTATAGATTTTACATTATGGAAGACTTATACATCATATAATATATACACTCTTATCGATTGTAGAACCAAGTTAAATGTTAATGTTCATGTTTTCAGGCTTAGATGTAATCAGGCTTGGGGTGAATTATATTGTAAAATAATACATTACATTACCATTACTTCATGAATAAGGGCATTAAATTACCATTACATAATTTTTTGACGTAATGCATTACATTACCATTACATGAGTAAAGTAATGCATTACCATTTATTTACTTTGTGAAAAGTCAATAAGTTTTTAAAAAGTAATTTAAAAACTAAATAAAGAAATTTTGTAAAAATTTCATAAATAAAACATGCTTAAAATATTTACAGGTTCATGTTCATGTTCACTATCAGGTTCAACTTTCATGACTTATACAAGATTGCTGTTGCACTTGTAGTTCGCAAAGTAAGGTTGGTCCCGTAACATTTACACGCTAATGGCGGAGTTGACAATCTCTGTTATTTATGTCTCTGATTTTCGGATTATGATATTTAATGAAAGGAACAGTTGTATCGTAATTCGTGTTGGTGATGCACGAGTTTACACAAAGAAGTAGTAAGTGGCGAACAGATTTATTTTTATCTATTAATTTTGCATGAATCGCAAATGAAGAAAATCGTGTCAGTTAAGTCGGTCTTAAAAATCAAAATGGCGACCATGACAAATCTTTTTATTGTCAAAGTTCTTGGAATCTTATTGTAAAAAATATTTCTAACGTCAGGTGCCTGTGTTTGTTATCGGTATACAAATGTTCATTTTGTTTGTTAATTCAGCCGTTTTAGAGTTTTCGGGGGTTTTCATAAAACGTTTATTACTGATACCGTCCAACTTGTGGATTTTTCCTGGGATCACAAACTGAATAACTCTAATGATTAAAATTATCTACTTTGATATAGTTGTTTGATTTTCCCGGTTAGTAGTAATTTTTTTTAATTTTTCCTTGGGTCTTATTTTACATAATATACCGTTGTGTCAATTTTCTACAATTATGAAGGCCGGGATTGAGTAACATTTACACAAAGTATCAGACAATTGCAAAAAAGCCGAATTAACATAGATTGTAACCGTTACAACTAATTCAAACTCATAAATTTTAGAAGCATATTCAAGGTTCAAGACCCCGTATTTCAGTACTCTCAGTACTTTGATTTTTATTCGTTTGGATTATACGGTATAATTGTTATATTCAACTACTGAAATACAGCAAGCAATAATTACTTGCACGTATGATTTTTTTTTTATTTACAACGTACTGTACATTTTCTATCATACAATTGCTATCGTGAAAAGGAAACCGATTCTGCCTTTCGTTAATAAGTGAACTTACAAAAACTGTACACGCTCAAATATACATAACACATTGTGTCAGATAATTATGCAAGTGCCAAAGTGGCAATTTTGCATCCGCTTAAGCTGCAATTTCGTAAAATCCATATGTACCGACTGATTGACCATTCTTTAAAGCTGCTTGGTCCGATTTTTTTGTATATACAGTATCAAATTTTTTTCCATACAAATCATTTATCTTAGAAAGTTATGGACTTTCCCCTATTCACACCAGCAGAATCAATCTCCTTTCAAAGTTAGAAGTATTCAAAGTAAATAAAAATAATTTTTCTTTGGGCAAACGAAAAAACAAACCAAAGTTCATCACGAGAATTTTTAGAAAAGGAAACCGCTTGGTTTCGTCCCCCGAATGATTGGGGTTATTTAACCCGCATGCTATGCATCGATTGTAAAGAAAGCAGACTTTGAAAATATTAGCGGACAAAACGTACACATGTTTATTTGTAATTTGTCTGATCATTTCGACCTTTATTTAAAGCGATGTTAAAGTCGTAATACAACCATACCCGTCTCGTCGTCAGGGGTGAAATTTAACATGAGGCGAAATAACGCGGTACCTTTTAATGTCGTTTGTTTTGTTAGCATTTTGTACGTATTTTTCTTCATTGAAATTTGGCATAATTGACGGGTAAAACTACTGCAATGTCTATTATTATACATATACTAAGCATAGCCATCGTTTAAAAGCGTGCATAAAATTTGATATAAAATCGGACCAAGCAGCTTTAAACAGTATACTACTTCTTTTAGTTTTAGTGTGTCTCACCTGATAAACTTAAAAAATATTGATTCCCAGAGGGGAAGTATTTTTCCTACAGGAAATGCTAGTATTGAAACTCCTATAGAATTATCTAAAACTCCTATAGGAATTATATTACTTGTAGCAGAAACGCATTTCCTGCAGGAATTTGATTCAGACAGGTGATTTTCCTATAGGATTGTAAAATCCTATGGGACCTATCAGAATCGGCCCAGTGATACATATGGAATATTTGAAAGTAGGCATTTCAATCCCTTCTGCCGTATTATAAATATGTTGTCCTATCGGTATAAAAGACAGTATGATTGTTTCATATATTAAGATTTTTGTCTATAATATTTAAGGACACTGTGCAGAGTATGATGACCTGGGGGCCAGAGTACAATTACATGCCCATTTAAAATGTTCAGACGTTAAACCTCCATGCGACAGTCAATACTTTTCTACGGATTCCTATCTATGTAAGTAAAATCTAAATCAAAGGTTTTTACTTATTGAATAACATGATTGATAATAGTGGTTTGGTTTTCTTTTTATTTGTTATTGTTTTTTTTTTCTAAAACATCTGGTAACAATGAAGATGTTCAAAGTATCCTTTTTTAAAATTATTTATTCTTGTTTTCTTTAAATCTATTGACATTATTATGATTATTAAAATTATTTGTTTGTCTGATTGCTTTTTTTTCTAACTTTTTTCTGTTCCTCCTTTTTTTTAATTTGTAAAGCAGATACGGGTTGTTATGATAAAGTAGAACAAAATATTTTACTATTATCTACCAACCAAAGTAATATCTCATCAATGATTCTCACAACTATAAGAAGTCGTGGTTTCACTAACCACTCGGATGGAGATTTGAAAATTACATCTAGGTGAGTTGCTGCAACTACAATCGTTCCGACTGACACATGTAACCCCTTCAAGATCAATGCATTTTTATGTAATTTGTTGTGTCCTGCATTGTCTGTTGTTAGCCATTTCTAATGCTTGATAACTATTCTATACTATAAACCATAAATCAATGCTTTTTTAATTCTTTTATTTAGAACTGGATTACAAAAAATGGTAATCGGTGGCATTACAATAGGCATTACAGTTTCCCTTTTTATTGGCGTTGGAGTTTTTATTCTACGAAGAAACGGCAATATTTATTCTAGATCATCTGGTTTGTATATTGTGACTATTGGTCTTTTTGCTATCATTTTTAGCCTTTGCTGCTTCTTTCTCTTGATCGTCTCATTATGTTTGAATTTGTCGTTGATTACTGAAACCTAGTATGTTGACCCACTCTATATTGTAACCTCCGAAGAGGATATGATGATGAGAAAATATGATTATGAGACTCTTGTTCTTCCTTCTAGAGTATCTTGTAAAGGGAATTGCTGTTTTGTTCATTTTTAGGTCACCTGAGTCACTCAGGTGACCTATTGCAATTGGTCTTCGTCCGTCGCCGTGCGTCGTGCGACGTGCGTTAAGAATTTTACATTTTTAACTTCTTCTTGAAAACTACCAGGCCAATCGGTACCATTTTTGGTGTGAAGCATTTCTATGGTAAGAATAATGTAAATTGTGAAATTTATGGCTCTACCACCCCTGGGGTGCAACAGGCGGGGCCAAATATGCAAAAAAGCCAAATTTTCAAAAATCTTCTTCTCTACTCCCACGCATGTGAGGAAAAAACTGGTTGCATGGTTATGATGTCCAAGATGCCCTCTACCAAAATTGTGCAATTCATGACCCCTGGGTCAGGGGTTCTGGCTCTAAAGTGGGGCCAATATGGTCATATAATAAGAATGTATCAAATCTTAGAAAATCTTCTTCTCTACTACCATATATATATTTTTTAAAAACTAAATGCATGATTATGATATCCATGAAGCCCTCTACCGAAATTGTGAAATTCATGACCCCTGGGTCAGGGGTTCAGGCTCTAGGGTGGGGCCAATATGGCCAAATAGTACAAGTGTATTAAATCTTAGAAAATCTTCTTCTCTACTATCATATATATTTGTTAAAAACTAAATGCATGGTTATGATGTCCATGAGGCCCTCTACCAAAATTTACCAAAAGTGTTTAGGCTCTAGGGTGGGGCCAATATGGCCATATAGTAAAAATGTTTTAAATGTTAAAAAATCTTCTTCTCTACTCCCACACATGTGGGCAAAAAACTGAATACATGGTTATGATATCCACAATCTCCTTTACCTAAATTGTGAAATTCATGGCCCCTGGGTCAGGGGTTCAGGACATTCAGGGTTCAGGAACATTTTATCCCGACTTGTGGATACCACTCAGATAAAATGATTGCATTGTAATGATATGCAGGTAATTCCTCTTGAGTTGTAGAACTTTGGATCTTAAGATGAATTCATGTACGTGTTCCTTTAACATTTCTATACATGTCGATTAGCTGAAGGTCTATATTTGTTGTTCCCGTTCTGAAAAATAAATTGGAAAGGACGACGTAAAAGCTTCAATTTCGTAAGTGCAAAACACTTGTACTACACTTATCAACCTTATTTCGACATAAATTTTGTGGAAATAATATTACTAATAACTTATTTATGCCACTGGTTATCAGAAGGGAAGTAAGATGAAAATCTGTTCACTTGTGGGAGATAATTACACGTTTCTGCGAGTAAAATATAAATATACCCCCGATCCAAAGGAGAGGGGCGCTACTGTTTTAACCTTTTGTATCTGCCTGTCTGTCCGTAACAACTGTTCGTACGGTTACAGATTTCTCACCAACTATTAATCGCAGCTGCTTAAAAGGACTATGTGCGGTATGGTCAAATATATGCCCTAATTTTAACCATTTTTAAATAGTATTGCATAAAAACCAAATCTTCAAAAAACATTATACAGGGGATGTCTATCACTTTAATCTTGACCTATTGTCCCAAATCTGTTTATCTATGACGTCACCTATATGGACTAATTCCTACAATTTTGCAAAAAATGAAAATATTGTCATTCTTCTCTTCATATTTTGCCTTTGGAAGTATAGAGCGCAGGTCTGCTCAAGTACGATTTTTACACATGTTTTTGTTTATATAATTTTACATATCATACTTAAAAATGGTACTTGAGCAAGCATGCGCTCGATTGTTCCCAGTCAAAAATCCGTTGGAAAACACCCGTATTTTGCTCCAAAGAAAATTAAAAAGTTATCAAAATAAGACCATCTTTATGACGTCATTTCTACATTATGACGTCACTGTGTTGATAACCTTTTATACACTCACTTTCAAAATGATTTCAACTATATTTCTTAAGATTCGTATGGAACTTTAATTGTGGGGGCGAGGAATGCAAAGTACCGCACATAGTCCTTTTCAAGATTCAAATACACCAATCAGACCCCAACTTTCTGTTAAATGACAACTTTTTTTTTATTTTTAGCCTAAGTTTTCGAACAAATGTTCGTCAATAGATTTAGCAGCAGCTATCAATCGCAGATGTCTCAAATTTCAACACACTCTTGTTAAGGCATGCCATATAGCGGGATTCATTGTTTAACAAATTCTGTACCAACTTCCTATTAAATGTCGACTTTGCCAATTTTGTATATTCATATAAGAGCGGGGGTATAACTACTAAGTATTGGCTTACAGATATCTCCTTTTGAAGTGAATCCGAAAGTTAACTTCTGGAATACTGTGGTTTCATTAATTTTCGTGGGTATCAATTTTCGTGGATTTTCTGAAAACCACAGTTTCAAGGATACGTAATTTCGTGGCCAATGATCCTATCAGTACAAAATGTTAGTTGATATTGAACTTCAATGAACATTTAATTTCGTGGATAAACCTAACAACGAAATCCACGAAAATTGGTATTCAACGAATATTGATGAAACCACAGTATGACTTATAAATAAGAATTGTAAGAACAAAGGAATATATGAAAATATTTTCTGGATCTCTAGTAGAAAATAAGTGAAATGTGAATTTGTCATTTGACTGTACATGTATTAAATTTCATTTTTCAACTGCATGACGGGGATGCATTAAGGGGACAAAAGGGCAGCTACCAAAAAAAACACTTAACAAACGTATATCGATATGAGATATTCCGTATCCAAGATATTCGAATTTTTAAATTACTTAAACTTATACTGTGCTCAGCCGATCTCTAATTTAAAATCACTGAACTCGCTAAGAAAATGGCATATACAGTTCGTCATATCTCTAGCAAATTATGCGTCACTAGCAGAATTCCGTCATTCAGACAAAAAGAAAGAAAAAACACTCATACACAATAAACAATTAAAAGAGAATGTGTGATAACTAACGAACAATAATCATTGAAGTAATATAAACATTGTAATAATACAATTAATATTCATCTGTGAAACAAATTGTCAATCAAAGAATGACCTATATTTTCGTGAAAAAAAAAACAGCTAGAGTAAAAATATGAATACTTCACGTTTACATTTCTGGGGGAACGGTTAATTTTTAGAATAATTTTACATAAACTCTGTTTTCTTCCACGTATTACATATTCATCGATATTCTAAACATTTGGTGTAATGTTGTATCTGCTGATAATAAATGAAACTATATTTTTCAGCGCAATGGTGTAAAGAATACCTGACTATAGTAATATAGCTTGAATAGATAGTAAGCACTGATCGAATATATTAGCCAAGAAAAGAAAATTCGAAAATAGATATAACTAGATACGATCTCGTTACGAGTAACGAGTAGGTCTTCCGTTCAATTTTTAAACGATTCGATTAAAATATCAATGAAATTTCAGAATTCTCCCTCAACCACCTCCTTTGAGATAATGTATACGATTGTCAATATCCTTTAAAATGCTTAACAAAGAGTTTTGCTTTTTAACATACAACACATTAAAGATTTAAGATTTTAGTCCCCTAAAATCTCTAATTACGTCATCAATGGGTTTGAAAATGAGTTTTACAAACAGATATTGCTGCTATCAACAACTTTGCTTCTATAATGCATTACAAAATCTTGATCATTTTTAAAGTATGAGTAATAGAGTTTAGGAGTCTATTGGCCCCTAATTTAAGGGGCCAGCCCCTTTTTCTTGATTTTATACGAAAGGTCTCATGAATACTAACATTTTTTGTTCTTACATCCATCTAAAATTGTTGATCACTTTTGAGATACAAATGATTGAATATTTTAGGGGCCAGCCCTCTAGATCCTTAATGGGGACAGACATTGGTGTTTTGATAAAGGGAATCAATTTAAATCATTTTTTCAAACATTTTCTCTTCTATGATGTCTAACAAAATATGTATACTTCTCTAGTTATATTGCGTCCAAGTTTAAGTACTTTGGCCCCTAAAAATCCCTAATTACGTAATAAATGGGCTTGGCAATGATTTTTTCAAATAGATATTGGTACGATCAACAACTTTGCTTTTATAATGCATTACAAAATCTTTATCGTTTTAAAGTTACTTGTAATAGAGTTTACGGAGGCCTTGGCCCCTAAAAAAAGGGGCCAGCCCCTTTTTCTTGATTTGTTTGAAAAGGTCTTAAGAATACAAATACTTTTTTTTCTTACACCCATGTAAAATTGTTGATCATTTTTGAGATACAAATGATTGAATATTTTAGGGGCCAGCCCTCTAGATCCTTATTGGGGACAGAAAATCGTGTTTTGATAAGGGGAATCAATTTAAATCATTTATTCAAACATTTTCTCTTCTATGATGTCTAACAAAATATGTATACTTCTCTAGTTATATTGCGTCCAAGTTTAGGTACTTTGGCCCCTAAAAATCCCTAATTACGTAATAAATGGGCTTGGCAATGATTTTTTCAAATAGATATTGGTACGATCAACAACTTTGCTTTTATAATGCTTCACAAAATCTTTATCGTTTTTAAGTTACTTGTAATAGAGTTTACGGAGGCCTTGGCCCCCCAAAAAAGGGGCCAGCCCCTATTTCTTGATTTGTTTGAAAAGGTCTTAAGAATACAAATATTTTTTGTTCTTACACCCATGTAAAATTGTTGATCATTTCTGAGATACAAATGATTGAATATTTTAGGGGCCAGCCCTCTAGATCCTTAATGGGGACAGAAATTCATGTTTTGATCAGTGGAATTAATTTAAATCATTTATTCAAACATTTTCTCTTCTATGATGTCTAACAAAATATGTATACTTCTCTAGTTATTTTTCGTCAAAGTTTAAGTACTTTGGCCCCTAAAAATCCCTAATTACGTAATAAATGGGCGTGGCAATGATTTTTTGGAATAGATATTGGTACGATCAACAACTTTGCTTCTATAATGCATTACAAAATCTTTATCGTTTTTAAGTTATATGTAATATATTTTACGAGTGCCTTGGCCCCTAAAAAAAGGGGCCAGCCCCTTTTTCTTGATTTCGTTGGAAAGAACTTATGATTATCTACCACTTTTGTCATATATATCTTAACAAAATATCAACTGATAAAAAGATACAGATCAAAACGTTTGAAATTTTTGAATGAAAATTCGTACTCAATTTTCTTGCCCAGGCGAGCTCCAAGAAATGGCGCCACTGACGTAAAACAAAATAATACTGCACAACTTCAGACTATAGACTACCTATCCTGAAAATTTCATAGTCATATCTCTGATAGTTTCTGAGATCAGCTCTGCACAAAATAGGTCATAAAAAACTACAAAATGGTCGATAAATCGGTACCGGAAGTGACGACAACAAAAATTTCAAAAACATATAAAATTCAGATGATGACTCATCATCTGTGAAAAAATGTTGAAAATCGGTCGAATAGTTTTCGAGAAATCGCGTGCACAAAATTTGGAAAAAAAAATAATAATAATAAGAAACAGTACGAAAACTATAAGGTCTTCCGTTGGAAACGGAAGACCTTAATTATGGAATTTTATCACGTATACGGCATTTTCTCCTTTAAATTGTGAATTTCATGCATGTTTATGTATGTTCAAACACCAAAATGGTTGTAGTGTTTAATTTTAAAAAATGATCATACAAATCAATCATGAAGATTAGAATCGTTATTAAGAATTAAAAGGAATTCCACAATTTTCAAGTTTAAAACCATGGTAGGTCATGTGTGCCATGACCCTTTCATCATAATAAAACCCTTTAACGTTTAAAAAAAAAAAATCATAGTATGTATGCCAGACCTTCCTGGTTGACATAAGAGACGAATATCCTTGATCTGTTGCTCTGCAGAGTTGAATGATCTATAAAACTCTGTCCTGAGTTTTTGCTTCCAACACTTTTCGCTTGATATTTCGATAATCATTAATACCTTTGTTTTGCCTCGGACTAGAAAGTCTCGACGTCATTTGATGAATCGCGTCACGTGATTGCCTTTTAAATTTCTTTAAATGGTAAGCGTCAAAATTTATATGGCAACACGTAACGTTATTTGAGCTACTTTTTTACACAAACGTTCAACCATACCTTACTTTTAAGCCCCAAAATATTTATAGTGAATCCCTTTGCCCGTGACATAATATTACGATCCTACAATGGATTCTAGGTCTTCACAGACAACTGACGAGGAAGGTAAAAAATTAGAAATTTAAGCGATGAATTTCATTGTTATACATTATCTTTCGTTTGTTTACATATCAAATTTTAGGTGTATGTGTGTGTGTGTTTTACGCATGGAAGCAAGTTTAAAAGAAAACCTTTGCATGAATATTTATCAAACTTCGTACACATATTTGGCATAGTGCAAGGAAAATCCCTCTTAATGTTCAGGTCAATTAGTTGAGTACTATTCAATATATCGTTAAAATAACACAATTTTAAACAGAAACTTTATGTACGACTTGACAATATCTACTTTCGCTTCACTTCTGTGTAATCAAAAAGAAAGTAAGCAGTTCAAATCAGCAACTTGATATTTTTGGATTTAGATCTAGTACAGGTAAAGAAAAAGTAGTTTTTGTAATAATGGAGGGTTAGTAGAATGTTGTAACCTCATTTACATTTGCATAACTATATATTCCTAAATAATGCACCCCCACACAATAACTTATGTCGCGAGGGGATGCTCCGTTTAGCGGTGCCCTTGTTAAGTTTGTTACTGACCGTTTACAGACATTTGTGGGGTCGATAAAGTCCATAGAAGGCGAGGCGAAGCGTTCTATGCACTTCACAGATCCAACAAATTTCTGTAAACAGTCAGTAACAAACTTAGTAAGTAATACTGTGCTCAAAGTACATTCATCCACTAATTTGAAAAATGTCAAAATTATCTGTTTTGAAACGCCCCTCTACCAATTCAGGTTTCAGTACACAGCCCAAAATAGAAAGTCTACGGGGATTTGCATTGCGTCACCCATAATTAAGCCCGGATTAAAACGTTGAAAAATTGTGCGAGGTATTTCGAGTGAGTTCCGAATGGTTAAAAGATGTAAACGTTTCCCATTATAAATCTCCGTGAGAAATTTGATTTCATTCCTGTGAACTTTTATGATTGAAAAATGATAATGTTTCAATAAAGATATTTTGAACATTTCTCCTTTTATCGATTTCATCTGTTTTTATTTCACAGGTATGTATATTTCTAATCAAAATCATCAAAAAGCGATGGAAGCAATAACATGGGACGGACTATAGTCATCCCTTAAACGTCCTGTTAGTTCCGCTGACAAATTGTACATATTTACCCTGCCAATCTTCCCCTGTGGTGACGTTTGCGCAAGTCATGTCTCTATACTCATCAAATCCTCTCAGCCCGAAACGTTTACAGATTTAAAAGAACAGTTTCTGCAGTTTTGTTTCCAAGCACTTGTTCCTCTCATAGTAACTCTGAATTGCTGGGGTAATTGTATCTACTTGTTTCACTTTTGTCCCTAGTCCTATGGATAGGAAAGACTTCCTTTTAGCGTCAATAGTTTTTTTTGAAATCTGCACCTTTAAGTCTGAGAAAAATACAAAGCGCGTCAATGAATTGCTAATCGAGGAGATATCCACCTGCAGCAGTTCCGGTACTGAAAATTCAAATGGCACACTCTGGTTTTTCTTTTGGTGCAAGTTTTCTAATACCCCCAAATGCCCAACGATTGTCTTCTCTTTGTATTTTGATTTTCTTGACTTGAAATTAACTTTTCTTTTTCGGAATTAACATTCCCCCTAAGCGCGACTTTTTTGATTCATCGCTGTTTGTTTCAAATCTATAAGTAGTACATGAACTATGTCTACCTCCGTCCAAATCAAAATCTCTTAACATTTCAAAATTTACAATTCCGGCGGCGGCGTTACAATTCTGTGAAAGATTAATATCGTCCTCATTTAATTGCAGAAAGTCAAGTTCATCAAAATTAGTGGTTTTAAATATGCCGTCCATGATGCGTTGTCTTACTGAAAATGTCGTTTGCACGACAGTTGCGCTGTACAATAGTGCTTTTGCGATAATTGGCGGAGTTAATGAAAGAAAATTCTAGACTTTCTGTGATCGGCCACAGTTGTGTCCATATGAGGCAACCGGCAAATTTTACTTTTCTTGCACGCATTGCGACTTGCACTACAGTAGCTTTGTTTACTATGCAATGTAAACCTCATTTAAATCTTTAACTACGTACGCGTAAATTACTAAAAAACGTTACTCTTATCTGTTTGCCTTGAAAGTACAACTCTTATACAGTTTCATATATATTGATTTAAATCATGTTTTTCTTCACATATGCGGAAGAATATTAACCGGAAGTAAAACTGGCGAACTAAAAGTAAAGCTTATTCAGGACTTCAACAAAACAATGCTATATAGTTATCTTATGTATGTGCATGTAGCGTAATGCTTTCATATTACATAAACAGAGCTGACCAATGATATGGTGCATGCCGATCATTTCTTTAAACGGAATACTTGCCTAGAGTTCGTTTAATGCGCGTACCTAGCACAATCGAAAGGCCTTAAAAACCAGGCTAGTTTAACACAAGGTAGGCGGGGTTACCCATGATACAAGTGATATATAGAACAGTTACTCGTGATAACTGTATTTCACTACATCCCCACTGAGCGAGGTTCGTTGCTGCGCAATTCGTCCCACCCCAATAAGAATGTAAGATAAATACATTTATCACTCGTAAACTGTTTTCTTAATATCACTTATATTTGATTTTAAAGCATCACAAAAAAAAGTGACAAATAATATATTTTATAAAGATGTTGACAGTAAAATGAACCCATTATTTAAAGGGACAAAATCACGATTTTGGTCAAAAATTATTTTTCCGATTTTAATATTTACAATGCTTTAAAAAGGCCTCTTTAATAGGCAACCGAAATTTGAGTGGCCTTTGTTGAGTTATAAGCGAGTTACTTCGCTATGTAAACAAAGCGGTTGTTTACATTTTGAACGTTGAAGTAAAAATTTCAGTTTTAAACCTAAAACGAATGTGTTAAACGTTAGGAACTGTTTCGCTATGCTTAAAATAATTAGAAAGATAGACAAATAAGCTGTAAAAAGATTTATTACTGGTATATTGAAGCTATGTAAACAAAAACAGGGCACGAGCCTTGTTAACATGACAAAGAATTGTGAGCCCTGTATCTTGCTTATAACTCTACGAATGACTCTCAAATTTTATTTGATCGATAGAAAGTTATTATTAATGCATTTCTAAAGCATTGTAAATAATAAATACATAAAAATAGAATTTGACTAAAATCGTGACCAGACCCCTTTAAGCCGGGCTCTGCTAAAAGCAAAGTCCGTGTTACATGCATATATCACAGGATGAAACACTGTCATTCAGTGAATTTTAAGAGGACGGAAATGAAGCTAAAAGATGAATGAAAAACATACTTTTTTCCTTAAGTCACCTTTTCAAAAATCTCATTTAACACCCAGTTGACTTACTGGCGCATATTTATATTTTGATATGCAAGCATAAAAGTAGAAGTTTCTGTACGTTTTTGTTTTACAGAAGCTAAAATGATAAATATAATGTTTAATTTCCCAAAGGATATCTCATTCTACTTAATCAAAGAGAAAATACATTGTAAAATAAAACCAATGATTTTTTTTAATTCGCAACTTTTTAGTAACATAGAGCTTATTGCTAACTATAAACTAGTATATCGTTTTTGGGAGAAGAGAGAATACAGGTTTTATTTTACTTTCGCAAACTTTATAGAACGCAAAAAAAAAAAATTACCGGATATACGTATTTGCAAGTTCTGTTTTCCGCTAAATCAGAAATTGTTTCAATTCATTTTGCTTTGAATTTCATCAAATTTGAACATATTTAAATTGGTATGACTGAAATGTATATTTGAAGACATAGAGCTACAGCCACTAGCTATGGATCAAGATGAACACTCCTCAGTTACAAGTACGACGCAAAGACCAATCTGTATTGGTAAGTTTCAAATATATCCGTTTAAATAACTTAGTATTTCATAATTTTCAGTTTATTATGTAACCAAGTACAGCATGCCTAACAGATACACTTTGAAAAAAACCCGCCACTGTTTTTTTTTTTAAACAATAAGGATTTGGAAGTCTAAAACGTCAGCATTAGACTGAAGTTGCTCAGAGCAAGCAAACATATGACCTTTAAAAAGAAATTTGAATATTGTTTTTCTTAATATGGTTTCTATGTTAAAAGTCTGACCCCAATTGGATTTACACTGCCTGAGGATACTTCCACATAAGTTACAGCTTTTCTGAGCAATAAGTTTTTGGGAATATTCTTTTTTAATTATAGCAAATTTACAAGTTTAGTTTTATTTTGTATTGATTTCAGATTATACTCATACACTTTTGTGGATAATGGACTTATTTAATTATTATGATATATGTGGTCAGTGCATTTATCCTTAAAAGACATATTATAGAATTGTAGAACTATGTGTATTTTATAATAATAAAAATTATCCTAAATTTGAGGTAGAGGTTCACTTCCCAGCATGTTTTTTTATATTTGATTAAGTAAAAAAAAACAAAAAGCAATGTAAAGAGTTTACTGGGATATGAACTTGGTTGGTCACGTGATAAAATCCTGTGAAGCCCGAAGCGCATCTCAGAAGATTTTATCACGTACCAACCAAGTTCATATCCTGGTGAACGTTTTAACATTGCTGTTTATTACTTATATTTACGTTTGAGAATGACAAACCGTTTAGAATCATTAATATAAATGATGCTTTTACGTTTACAATATTACAGCGCGTGCAGTTATCATTGTGACGTCACAAAACGTTCTTACATAATTGAACGTTTTTGCGTTTCTATTGGTTCATATAAGGAAGCAGTTTTGCAAATGTAAATATACAGAAACAATTTATACATCACATTTGACAATATTAATACCGGTACATATTAAATTAAGCTTAACTAGGATCTTTGAAATTCCTGGAGGTGGATATTACCTCTTACATGTATTTCCTTTGAGAGTCTTTAAGTTTGTTAACTAAACATTAGTCTGATGCTTACCATGAAGTACTACCGGCAATACGTAAGCTTAGGATGATCGCCACACAACCAGTCCCCACCTCAAACCTTATACCTGTGCATGTTGCTATTTGTTCTGATGCATTGAGGAATGCATCGCTCCATTCTGTTTGAAGAGTAAACTTAACAAAAAAGTGCAATATCCCTTTGTAGTTACCAATTGTAAGGTTCAAACAGTTAATGAAATGTGCCGACAAGGGATAAAAAAAATGATTAATAGTGTCAGTCTTTAAATGTCCTTGCTTTACAGCATGAAATTATCTGCCATTGACCCAGATCATCAGTTCGTTTGAAAATTCACTCCTTTGCATAAAAAGTATACCTGACAGAAATTGCAAAGATACTTCATCGATTGTAAGGATTGTGTTTTGACTTTTACTAATTTTTTTCTTCCTCTGTAATAAGGCTGAAAATATAAAAAAAAAAAAAATCTATCCTGACAAAGTGACAAATTTTACCAAAAAAATGTTTCGTCAAATCAAAATGTTTATGGCTTTAGTAAAGCTCATTAAACCCCAGGCAGGAGTATAAAAGGAAATGGGAGGAGCTAAATTTTGAAAATCACTTATTTCTTGACATGTTGACCAGAGCAGAGAAATTTTGAAAAGTTTCATCATGTTCAATTTTTTAAATATAATAAAATTTTGCATGGTTGTACCTCTACATCTCATACATCTATTCATTAAAAATTAAGCTTTGAAAAATTATTTTAATACCAAAATTCATACTATTTTCATCTGAAGTGATAAGATTTCAAATTTCCACTGCTCTGCATAAGGAAGTTTGACCCTAGGTCAAACGGAATCCTAATTACCACATCAGAAATGTCAACAAATAGAACCATGTGAACAGAGAAACAAGTGAAATAAGTGACTTACTTTATTGATATGCCTTGCAGCAATGATATATTATGTTTATAATCCAAATGTTTCACTAAAAAGTTATATGATGAAGTGTTTACTGAAAAAAATAATTTAATTGTAATTTATATTGCACATTTATTTTGTCCACGAATCAAGCCCACTTGTGTCCCATGTAAGGTCGACCAGGGGGGTTAGGGTATAAATCCCTCACTAGAGATAAAACACATTCTGGCATTATTTCTCTCTGTGTCCATACAATGTTTTCTACTTCTTCATCACGATTAAAATGTGCAGCTTTTTTCGCTTGATATCTGGGATGGTTCCATGCATATCTACGTGACATCATAGTCCAAAACTTTTTATACTTTATTTTCCTAATAGTAGAATTCCTAGTGTGGGGTGGTGCACCATTTCCGAGCCACTCCTGTCGGTTTGAGGTCACGCATGGGTGGCAAAAACAATACATACATTCCTGGTCATTGATCTCTGGTATTGTATCATCCCCTCCATGTCCAGGATCACCACCTGCTGCTTGCTGCTCGTTGATGTCAGGATTGTTATCACTGGTAGCACTTACATTCTGACCAGCTCTTATCTCTTCATCTGTATTTTCTTCTTTCCAATTGTTAAAAACAACACACGAGTCAAAATCCCATTCACTGTGTGAAAATAGAGCTCTGATTGAATGAAATTCAACTTCTGTAATGTTCAAACAAACTTGCCTTCTTGGTTGTGACATTTAAATGGTAAAGCAAAGAACAAAGAAAACAATAGAGTGTTACATTCACTGATGATTTCCTGTAGAATGGCCAGACTGATTCCAAGACAGACTATTTCACTACACCAGGGGTACCAGACTAATTTATTACATTTTTAAATATAAAGCAACTACTTGTTTATACTAACAAAAGAAAGAACAAAATATATATCCAACAGAATGAGAAAATGATTCATTGTTCAATGGTAATGATTACGTATTAATTATACATATTACAGTTTAGTGCCACTACTATACCCCTGACAAAAGACAATAAACTCTTCCAACAGACCATGCTGTGAAGTTTGGCGGGAAAGTTTCTCACTGGTCAGTAAGAAACAACCCCATGCAGTAACATATTGAGGGGGGGGGGGGGGGGGGCTGCAGTTTGTCATATGTTTTGGTTTTCGTATCTTTAAAGCTTTAAAGCTTTAGATTTTATTGAGCAAAAATAGCTATGAATTATCAATAAAAAAAGTCATATAACAATCAAAATACCTATCAGAAAAACTCAATTTATTATTATACCCAAAGAAAACAAAACTTATTTATAACCCTGGAGTACCCCACACTGGCCAATGGCTATGCAGACTCAGCAGGGGGGAAACTTGCATAATAACAAACACACATACATATCAAACTCATCAGTTGTAAAATAAGAAGTAAGTAAAATGGATGGAGAAAGTACAAAGAGAATTCGTGATGAAAATAGAGAACAACATGGAAGAAAGAAACGAAGATCAGACTGCGGAGAGAAAATGAAAGCACGGAATGAAAAACGTAAACTTCAGGAAAAACCCCTTGTTACAGGATGCATTCGATTTTATGTTAAATCAGAAGAAACAAAATGGATAAAATCAAACTATGCATGGCTGAGAAAGTGTCTTCTGTGACGAATGAACAAGTGCTGAATGCAGTATTTGACTTTTACTTGCAATTGAATGGACTGGTTGATGATGCAAATGATGAGAGAAATTTTAACTTTCAACCATATTTACCATGTGATAAAAAAAGCACAGATGAAGATATGTTTCTGACAACCTATTCAGCAATGAGAAATATTTGCTCCGGAATTCAGCATCACAATCAAACATGCACTGAACTTTTGGATGTTAAAAAATTGCAAAGATTTGGTCATACAGCTAAAGTAACTTTCACTTGTAAAGACAATCACCTGGTCACAGCAGATTCCTCCCAGCATTTACCTGGTGGATTATTTCTTGCAAATCTCAGAATGATCCATTCTGTTTATGCAACAGGTGTTCGTTACAGTCAATACAAGCGTATCTGTGACTCTGTTAATATAGGTATCGTTCCGGAGAGTGCATTTGAAAGTCACCATAATTTGTAATGCTCTATGACGGAAGACCTGGCTAAGGAGTCAATAAAAGATGCCATCAATGAAGAAGTAACAGCTGAAGTTTTAAAGGCAGAAGAAAATGATGTCCCTTTTTATGGGATAAACATTATGACAGATGCCCGCCATGGTTGGAGGAGAAATGCAGCCCAATCAGACGTCGTTGCTATTGGTCAAACACATCATCGTGTTGTTGGTTTGGCTGTGGTAACTAGACAAGATGATCCTGTTAGCCAGCGTCATGAAATCAGGGGAGTTGAAAATTTGTACCAACATTTTGATGAAAATGACACATCAATCAACATCCATGGACATGACAGAAATGCAAGTGTTAACAAATATCTTGCAGTACATCAACCACAGGTAACCAACGCAAATGATACGTGGCATGCAAGTAAAGGAGTCACCAAAGAAATGAAAAAAATTGCAAGCGGTCCTAAAAAATATATGGGTGTTACTTGGCATCCTGATCTTTCAGATAAGGTTGCATCAATTAAAACGCATACATATTATGCAATGAAAAATTGCCAAGGTTCCCCTGTGAAGTTGCGACAATGTCTAGATAATATTGTTGAGCACTATAAAAACAACCACCAGAATTGTTCTGTGGAATCAAGATGCAGAAGAGACCCAAATTATGAACCATCAAAGAACATCCTAAGTGATTCTGAGGCAGAAAGAATTCTTAAGACAGAGATTCATAAACTACAAATATACAAGACACCAGAGGATTATGTGAACTGTATTGACACGCATTATGTTGAATCTTTTAACAATGCCCTTCTCGTCTATCATGATAAACGAATAAAATTTGGTGATGAGGAGTATAAACGGAGGTCAAACATGGCTGTCCTAGACTGGAATGAAAATGTGGACCGAGAATACACATCTATTAGTAACTTTGAAGATGCACGGCGACCAAGATCTTGATCTGGCTACAAAAACCTTGTACCGAAAACAAACACATTTGCATTCACTTTGTGGGACAGAATTATTGAAACTTTTTATGAAAAGTGACTTGGTTAATTTTTTCAGTGATAAATCATTTTACTTGGATTATATGTCTATAAAATGTAAGCAATTTTATTAAAACTGTAAATTATACACAAATTAATATTTATTTATAATGATTTGTTTACCTTTAAAACATATACATATAAACAGTATGAAATTTTCCATCAACAATTTGTTTTCTTACACTCCAAACATTGGTTGTAAAGTCTTAGGCTATCGAAAATGAGTGGTCAGTAATCTGTGTTATCAGATAAACCATGTGCTTATCAGCTTGTGAGGAGAAGTGATGCTAAATATAACTTTGCTGCTTTCTCTTATCTTGATAAGCTCCTCCCATAGAAAATGCGGTAGTGACTACCGCTGCCTGGGGTTTAAGCTGAACCTAACACTGAAAGTTATTTAAAAATTGGACGATGCATTGCAAGGATATCGAGTTGAAAAATGATTTTATCGGAAATTTTGATTCTGCGTTTTTGGTTACGATAAAAAAAGGGATTAGTTCAAAGAGAAATTAAATCGTAACTAAAATGATTCGAGTATTGATAATACCAGTTGTACTTGTAAACATTCGGACTTTTTCTTAAGTCGTTCTTGAAATTGTTAAGGTTTTTGCTGATTCGTTCTTAAAATCATGCGTATTTTGTTAAGTCGAACCAAGAATAGTCTGCTGTTTTGTAATCTTTTGTTAATATTTCATAAACTCTGCTTCTTAAAGGAACTTTAATTTATTTTTAAAAACGTTCTTGAAATTGCAATGGTTTTTGTTAATACTTACTTGACATCATCATGATTTTGAAAGTCGTACAAAGAATTATTCGATTTTTTTATCTTTCAGTTTTAGTTATTTTTGCTAATTGCTGATTCTAACAGAAAACTTCAGCTTTTCTATCGACAGTAATGGAAGACCCACTCGTTGCTCTGCAACGATTTTGCTCTAGTTGTTTAAAAAATAAATAAAATTAAAAGAGGTTTTGTTAATGTACATCAGTACGTTACCTTAAAGTAACAGTCATATCGACTTCTATGTGAATTTGAATCTGAAATCATCAAGATTATTTCGTGCACTCCTGGATTTTTCTTAGGCTGCTGAAGGTTTCGTCCGATCGATAATTGTGTGGTATGCATCTCAATCATGTCAGTGTCTACAGAGCTATGAATTACAATAAATCTTCGAAAGAAATAGAGGGACTTCACACTTAGTAGGTGTAAATACATGTATTAGGCGTTAATTATGGAAAAGTTTTAACGTAATGATTTGACTGACCCTTTTCCAATCAGATCCTAGTAGATTACCGCTCGTGAGTTGAATGAGAGAGAGGGGAGGGGAAAGAGAAGACGAAAGCTGGGTCAGAAGGACTGACAGAACGCTAAAGCCTACGCCCCAGCCCGATTTCACCTATAGGGGACTAAAAAGCACTTTTAAAAATCAGACAATTTTTCAAAATATCATTTGTTTATAAATACATTTCAGTTTAATGGACATTGTCAATTGATACATGTACATGTTTGAGGAACGTGTACACTAACATTAGATATAAATTGTATGAAATCATTTTTAAAAATTATAAAATAATATACAATGTGTTTCAATATACTACAAAAGTTTTAGTTTAATGAATTTCAGAATATTATGAAAATATACTGTGATATTCATGACATCGGATATACATGTAATCTTGATATAAGAAAGACATATAATGAGGATATATGCATTTTTTCAGAAAACGACTGGGAAACCTTTCAACCAGGTAAGTAAGAGCATTGTTAAGGTCTTCCGTTTCCAACGGAAGACCTTATAGTGATTGTAATGTTTCTTATTATTATTATTTTTTTTTTCCTTTTTTGTCCACAAGATTTCTCAGAGATGGCTGGATGGATTTTCTTAAAATTTTTAGGACTGATCGAAAATGATAATATCTCTAGGCGTTTTTTTCATTTTTTCAAAATTTACTTCCTGTCGTCCGTTTCCTGTCCCGCGTCAAAAAGCTATGGACAATGAGATCTCAGAAACGATAAAAACTTGAACGTCCAAACTTTGAGGGAAGATATACCTATAGTTGTAGATGTGTTTAAACTATTTTGTTTTGTTCGTCATAACTTCCGGTCGTCACCGGAAGCACTTCAAACATTATGCTTTTACGCATTAAATATATTTTACGGAGAATTGAAATATAAGTATAAATGCTTACATATGTCATCTTTCCGATGTTAACTAAACATAAAAAATCTACTTCCGGTGAGATATCTCAAATATCTCATGTTGCCTTTTTACAAACAAATGTTTAAACAGCGAGATCTCAGAAACTGTAAGTGATCAAGACACGAAACTTACATGGATGATAGACATTTGATAGAAGATGTGTTTAATCGTTTTTATTTTGTCAACCGTCACTTCCGGTCCACAAAGGAAGAGTTCAAACAAATCAAGTTTTTTTTTAAAGTTTACCCAGATTTCTCAGAGATGGCTGGATAGATTTTCTTGAAATTTTCAGGACTGATAGAGAACGATAATATCTCCAGGTGTTTTTTTCTTTTTTTTCAAAATTCACTTCCTGTCGTCCGTTTTCTGTCCCGCGACAAAAAGCTATGGACAATGAGATCTCAGAAACGATAAAGACTTGAACCTTCAAACTTTGAGGGATGATAGCTGTAGATGTGTTTAAACTATTTTGTTTTGTTCGTCGTAACTTCCGGTCGTTACCGGAAGCACTTCAAAAATTATGTTTTTACGCATTTTTTTTTTAACACAGAATTGATATAAAGGTATAAACGCTTTTATATGTCATCTATCCGATGATTAATAAACAAAAAAAAATATTTCCGGTGAGATATCTCAAATATCTCAGGTAGTCTTTTTAAAACAAATATTATGACAGCGAGATCTCATAAACTGTAAGTGACCAAGACACAAAACTTACACGGATGATAGACATTTGATAGAAAATGTGTTTAACCGTTTTTATTTTGTCAACCGTCACTGCCGGTCCACACCGGAAGAGTTCAAACAATCCATGTTGTTTAAGAGATTTACTGTTTTTGTTTGAAAGAGTAAGACAAATTGATAGACAATAAAGTCCTGTTGTCTAATGGTTATGAAATACTGAGAGAAGCAATGTCTTACAGTTAAATTGATACATGTATATATCAAAACGGAAGACCTTTTTGTTGCTTTTGCAACAAGAGTCTAGTTTCTTTTATAATTGGATTATAAAGCACTAATGATATCTGGCGACAAGTTGTAAATCAATTCACCAAAATCAATCAAAGTATTGAAGTACTAAAAACATGACTTTTTTGATGAAAAAATGACAATAGAAAAAGCGTTAACCATCTCAAAAATCCATAAAACAAAATGCAAATTCAAAGCAGAGCAACACGGACCTCCAAATAGATAGAGGAAGAATCAGGTGCCTAGGAGGAGTGAGCATCCTCTGCTGACCGGTCACACCCGCCGTGTGCTCTTTGTCGTAATCGGGGAAAAAAAGTCCGTAGACAATTAGGTGATTAATTATGGTCTTACAATCAGTATGACAAAAACGTCCTTCAGCATGCGACCCAGTGGAAGATTGTATTTGTTGACAAGGTCGTTGTATCGACCATAGAACTTACGAAAAGATGACTTCAAGCGAGACTGTTAATTGTCCTGTTTTATCAACTTGTTTGTTAGTAGCTTGCTTCGTCTAAGAAACTGTTCATTCGAAGAGCATGCCCTTGTGTATCGAATCAACTGAGGGGCAAAAACACCATATGCGTGTGATGAAGGTATATTGCTACATAAGTAAGGAATGTTGATTAAAGAAAAAAAGTTTTGTTGTTAGGTTACCATTAATGTCAATGTCCAGTAAAAAAAACTAAATATGAAACAGATGACGCAGACTCTGGTATCTTTTATTTCAAGTTCACTGGGATGTAACGAGTCGACGTTTCATTGTGTGTCATTATGCATATTGTGTTGTAAAAGACTCCCTCTCCTCTCTGTCTCTGTCTCTCTCTCTCTCTCACACACACACACACACACACACACACACACACAGAATGTGGTTGATTTTTTAAAGACTATGAACAAAAATATAACTGTCTAGTATAAAATAAACATTACATTGGATTTTGAAATAAGCGTTATAAAATCAATCCCTCATATCTTCAAAGTGCAGCCGAATACCAATGCTTAGGGCTTTTTCCATTACCGTTGCCTCGCCGGCGACGTTATTGGAAAACGGTGACGTTAATGGAACGGTTTGCAACGTCACATTGCTCCAACGAGGACGATTGCAGCTTAAAAGTGATACTCATCTCAAAATTTGGTCCAGACATTATGGCTATTTGCAGTTTTAATGTTTTTCGATGAAGAGGGACAAACTTACTTTATAAATATCCAGTTTTGTAAAATATGGTAACATAGACGCCATATTGTTTCCTAATCAGCAATGATAAACTGCGTTGCCACAATCGCTCACCGGCAATGCGTGTTCCAGCATTCGGCGACAAAGGCATCACCGGCAAATCCGTCGATACCGGTTAAATGGAAAGCACCTCTAGTAATGTGGCTCATTGATATTCATGTGCATTTTATATGTGCCCAAAATGCATAAAGTCTTGTATTTCAAATTACGTAATTACTAAGAAAGCATACCAAAAGAACTCTTGTCGCTAATTTTTTCACAAATAAAAAAAACAATAAATTGAGCTAAAAACCACGCTAAAAATCTCGTTCCCTGTGTCCCTTAAAGAAAGAGCTACTAAATAATGTAAGTTTTGTTTTAACATTTTACTCCAAAACAATTGGTCGCATGGCCAGCCAACACAAGGAGAATTTTAACATAAGACTGTACTCGAAGTAGTTGATGTTTCTTTTAAAGTTTCTATAGTAATTTTAGTTGCGTGCTAGTTTGTAGGGTATTTGTTGCTATTCTGTGTAGATATTCTAGCGTAGATGTTCTTATTCGCAGGAAGTTTGGTATAATTTAAAATGTTATTTATTATACATCTATACTGAAATAGTGAGTCATTTTAATTTGTCCCAAACTGTAGTACATAATTCCTTGAAATTTAATTGCAATTAATAGATTTTCAGGGTTTTTTCTCTGTCTACGTATACTTAATATCACGCAGTGTATTTTTGTGAAAACAAAATATCGGCACTTGCATTTGAATTTCATAGTACGGTATCAAATGTTCAAAATGTTTGTTGTTATTTTCAGGCATTCATGCAGGAAAAGAATTATTTAACAAATGGCATTTCAAAGGTAAAAAAATGTACGCGCATATTTTATTCATGTGTTACACGAAATTGTGTGAAATCATTTAATAACGTGTAACAAGTACTTCTTTCCACCTGATTTACTGTACTGTCGAAAAAATCTATTTTATAATATTGCAAAAATTTAAATCTACAGAGAGCAGTAAGGAGAACAAATTAAAAGAAATCAAAGGTACAATAAAATCCCAAACATTAAATATCCTTAACGACAGTTTCAAATAATAGTGGAAATTCACGTTGAAATGTAAGAGTACTTTAGAAACATTGAGTATATATTTGCCAGAATATTAGTTTTCAATTGTTCAGTTAATGTACAGCTTTAATAGTAATATGGTATGCTTCTAGATCAAACAGATGCCTTCCTAAAGATTCATGATGTATTTAACAAAAGGTTTGTGGAAACGAGTTGGACAAAGAAGTGCAGAAATCAACTACGTAACAATGGCATGGTGGTTTTAAAAGGAAATCAAGGATGTGGTAAAACACTAGCATCTGTCAGTATCATGACTGACAAATATTATGAAGAATGGTCAAAATTAAAATTTACCTCATGGAGAGATCTTTTGACATTTGATCTTCCACAAAAGACATTAGTATTTATCGATGATATGCTTGATGGATTTTCGTATGCACAGGATATACACAATTGGTGGAACACTCTTTGCTATTTCTATTCGGAATGTGTCATGAAAAAAAATGTGCATCTCCTTATCACAGCAAAAAACAGTGATGTTAATATAGCGTGTGCACATATGAAAGCAGATATGTTTTTGCTTCAAAATGTTTTTATCGTGACTGCAGATTCCTTATCTTTGGGTGAAAAACATGAAATATTAGAAATGCAAATGGAAGCAGCTAAAGAAACAAAACATATTTCACGCACTGAAATTACAAACATAACAAGGGAACGCATAAATAACCACGGTGGCAACGTTGGTTTTCCTTTATGTGCGCATTTATATGCATTTGAAAAATATAAAAAAGCTAATGCAATTTTTGGCGATTCAAGACTTTATGTCAGAGAACAAGTATTTAATGTGATAGACAAGAAAGAGGAAAAAATATTTTTATTGTTCTTTCTGATATTCTACTTTTTTCAAAATGGTTCACATCAATATTTAAAATCTGACTTGATACACAAGGACGAATTGATTAGATATTTGGAAGAAAATTGTCCTGATCATGAAAAACTATTTAGTGAAATAGAAATGCTACAAATCGGAAATCTTAGTAACACAGCAAGGGATCTAGAAGAAACCATACTTATCAAATACCACAACGTGTACGCATTTAGGCATAAGATATATCTAGAAGGTGTTGCCGACTACTTTTTCAGGAAGTATTTTGATGTTGCTGTCCAGTACTTTCCATTGGAAGCAATTAATGCATACGAGTTTGAAGGTTGTTCTAATGAACAATGGTCGACCCTTATAGATCGCTTACTGAAAGAAATTCGCAACCATAAAATATCAAGGACTTTAAGCTGTAAAATATTTAAAGAACCTAAATTTGAAACACAATTTTGTGAAAAAGTAAGGACAAACAAAAATATAGTTGAATTGCTTTTTATGCATGACATGTCGTCGACATTTGATTTACCTTTTATTTTTTGGGCAAGCAAATATAGGCTGACAGAACTGTCAAAAATGCTGTGGAATGCTGCTGAAAAAGACGCAGAGCAACGGTTACTTGACTTTCAATTCTACCTTGTAAGATTTGGCGAATGTTGTGGAGAAAACGAAAGCTATATAACATGTAAACCTTCTGTGTTGAGTCTTGAAAATTTAAGAACTTTAGTAAGTAACTTCAAAACGTCGGATTCAGAAAAAAGAAGCATTTTGCATCTATTAGTATCTTCGGATAGATCCGACGTTGTTGCACATTGTTTCCTGAGGAAAATATTACAAGACTTCCCAAAAGGCACATTGTCCGTGGATTCAGATCTTTTAAACCTTACACTGAAGGAGAGAAATTGTAGCAGAATATTATGTATTTTAGAAATCATATACAGACTGGATGATAAATCAAACATAATCAACAATGAATCAATTGAATGTGTTATTGATTCAAAGAATAAAGCATTTTGGGAACTTGAGTGGATTGTTCGCATTTGTATTGTTTACGCATACAATGAAATACAACCTGGAACGGCATGCGTTGAATTCTATTCATTGCCAACTGAGTGCAAGCAGTTAAAAACATTACTAAGTAAAAATAAAACGAAACAAACTGAAATGGCAAAGATTATAAATAGGCACATTAAACAATTTCATGAAAGTCAATTAGGCTCTAATCGTGCTTTGGAGATAGAAAAAATACAGTTAAACGTTGGAATACACAAAGAGCTTAAGAAAGCCATAAAGAATTCTATTCACGTACTATCTAACTGGAAATAACCTTTTAAATTGTATGCCGACAATACTCATATGTTTATCATGTTTTATTACAAAACGAGGATTTGGTTTTTCTCTGCCATGTACATACTTGTTTGAATAAGTTTTCATAAAATACTATTCTTTTTTATTGAAAAAATTATCTTTAACCCTTATTGCAAATGTTAATTTTTTTAATTTTTTTTTTTTTTGGGGGGGGGGGGGGGGGGTGAGACACCGCTTATAAATGAACATCTGTCAACAGTTTCACACTATATTCTTAACAATATATTTTTCACCGTTAAAAAAATACTTTATTTTAAGACGGTTATGATGTTATATGTTCATATAGCTGTAAATAGTGAATAAAATTTATTATTTTCACGGAGCCCAATGGAGAAAACTATTACCAATTTGATCTATGTTTTTAAATCATTTTTTTAGATATTTATTAGAAACAACGTTGTGTGAATGTTCTATTTTTTATGTATTAGCATAACATATAAAATATTATGTAAATCTTAGTATGAGAAAGTGTGAAAGATGGTATTGGTAGTCTATGCAATTTACTGTATAACTCATATATTGATAGTCTGTACTGTATAACTCATATATTGATAGTTTGTAATCAGTAAAACGGAATGAAATAAAACATCAATGAATCGGCTTGTTCAATATATGAAGATACATATTTACTGATTTTTATTGAAATTATATATTGTCATCCTCGAAAGCAACTGTGTTTCACGGATTCCTCTCGGTAGAAGGACTAAGAAACAAACTGATGTGGCACAGATTATAAATTGAAGAATGTTCGCAAAGTCCTGAATCAAGCTCTTATCGTTTTTTGAAGATAAAATTTGATATTTGATACTTTTTAACCAGTAAAGCAGACTAAAATAAAGCATCATAGAAGTGGTTTGTTCGGTATATTAAGATACCTATTTACTAAATATCTGGAGTCCGGACACCAACATCAGCCATAGGGTCGAAGGCCCAATGGCTAGTATCGGTCGATATTAGTAGATTTGTTGACATCGAAAATATCATCATTTTGAACTAAAGAAAAAATTAAAAAAAATAAAGAGTTAAAATAAGCAGTTAAAAATATGTGTATACATTGCATATATATTGTCAATCAATCGAGTTGGAAAATGGGAAATAACACACCAACAAACAGGGACAGGGGTACGGATACAACGTATGTTATTAGAATGCAAAAATGAACAAATTTTAAAATAAATATGAACCAGAAAAAAGGCAGATGACGACAAGGTACGAAAGAAAAATATAACTGTGTTTAACGTCTACACTTTTGATCAAAGTAGACAGAAATTGCATTTTTCAGACTGATTAATTCTCTCCAAAAGTAAAGAACAATTTTAGGGGGGAGCAAGTTTATGTATTTTGTAAGAATTTTTTTTTACTTAGAAACATTGTATTATTCTCTCTCTCTCTCTCTCTCTCTCTCTCTCTCTCTCTCTCTCTCTCTCTCTCTCTCTCTCTCTTTCTCTCTCTCTCTCTCTCTCTCCCCTGTCTTCTGATGGTAGACAGAAGATTGAAATTGTGCATGATGGTTTAAAATCATATTTATCGCCAAAAGCGTTGAATCTCGCCTGAACCCGAAAATTAAGATTGAAAATGCATCAATCTTTTTGATTACCTCTTTTCTCGAAATTAATTTGTAAAGACACAAAGAGCAAATAAAGTTTACTTATATAATTGTTACGAAATTAGGGGTTCTAAGGGGCAAGAGGTCAAAAACTTGATTACTCTTGTATCTCAAAATGTACTCATATTTTTACATGCAATAAAAAAAGAAGCCGAGAATGATGTTCTTTACAACATTTAAACCTAAAAAAGTCGTTAAATGGCCCCGATAAGGAGATAAGGGGTCGGTCCCAAAAATGTTTTTTTCTAGATAGCTCAAGAATGGTAAGGAATTTCTAAACACTTGTTGAACAAAATATGTTTAATATCTAAAGACCTTTTATTTGATATCAAGAAATTGGGGCTGGTCCCTCAAATTAGGGATCATGGGGAGTATAAGGTCTTTCATGCACAGCTTTTTACTGAGAAATATTTTGTAACATCTATACTACTATATTAAAATAATAGACTCGAATTTTCAGTCTTTAATACCGAGAAATCGGAAGAATACTGTCTTTTGTTTTATATATTTTAAACATCTTTGGTACTTGAAGATTACCAATTTGTTTTTATTTTTTCTCAGTTAAGCTTGGCTAATTAATAATCAACGAAAAATCCTCAAAAAATCCCGGAAATCACCTGGATTTTTGAGATTTTACAATCTTGCGCTTGCGCAATACATTAACGCTAACGGGATCTTTAGTTTATATTTGTTTCCACAATATCACCTCTCCCTGAATAAACTCAGAAATGATAATACAAATACGGGTAAATTTTCAATGGACTTTTGCTATATATTTTGTTCATATAAATTAATGATTTCTTATGAGAGAAAGTATAAAATAACAAATATACATTTATGCAACTAAGCACTTACTTACATCTTCGTGATGACAAAAAATAGTTGATTACATGCAAAAATGTTACATTATATTTGTAAGGAGAGTGAAGATAGAATATGTTTTATCGTAAAAATGAATAATGTCCTACAGACCCAGTTTTACAAAGAATATACGTGTACGTTGGTGAAAAGGTGTTGAGTTCTTCCATTCTATGGATTAAATTTTTTAGTTGAAAGGTATTTGCAGTCTCAAAAGGTTTGTTGTGATGTATTTGACTGTTATTTTCAAGGCAACATCATTCATTAACTTTCTCCAAAATCTTTCCGGAGCGATTCTGCAATTCTCTGCTATTTTACGGGTATAAGTAAGGGAGGGGCCTTTCTCGAGACACAGTTAGGTTATTCAAACTAAGGAAAGTGTAGTGAAATTAATAGCATTATTGTAGGCTTATAGCTTTGTTATGTAAATGTCAATAATAAGGTGTATATCGATGTACCTATTTCTAAATGTCCGATATGCAATGTCAACCCGTGCACGCACGGGTCAAAGTCTAGTGTTAAAGAAGCAAAAATGTTCATCTTCCAATTATTTATCCATAAATGATAAAAGTTTTCTCATATGGTAGGTAAATAGGGGGGTTTTAAGTGGCTAGAAACCTAATATTTTGATCATTTATATATTAAAAAGGAGAAATATTTTGAAAAGCATTTTTGAAAAGAAAATGCTCCAAATGATGTTATTAACAATATTTAACCAACAAAATTTCGGAGATAAAGGGTCGGCCCCTTAAAAATTCTTTTCCAGATACACCACATATAACACAACATGCGGGGTGTATGCTATATTGTACACGGGGTGTATGCTTCCGAAGCGAGAAAACGGCATCGAAGGTACGATATTTGTCCAATTTATCAATTAAAGGACTTATTTTGCCAAAAAAAGTATGCTTACGGAAGAAAGCATGAATTAAGGAATATATAAACACGTTTTATTCCATTTTAAATGTTCTAGCTTTCTCAAACGCCTCAACACAATTCCGACAGTCAGGGTAAGTTTGACCCTGACGTACGTTAATGATCAAATATCTGCACAAAGGTTCCGTTTATCATCACTGTTTTGTTATTAACAATTACATACCATCAGTGTTTGATTATACATAAATTTTCTGTGAATAAAATCAATCGCATATAGAAATATTTGCGAAAAAGTGATATACACGGGGTGTATACAACGTGTTGTACAAGGGGTGTATACAATCGCTTTTTCTTGCAGAGACTAGTGCATAATATCAATGGAAAATGTTTAATGCTCATTTATTGGGAGTTGATTTTAATCAACTCTCCTATGCAGTTACTCAGGCAAACCGAAAATGAAACAGTGTTTGGACCTTAGCACAAATCAACACCGCTGACAATATTTAGTTCTAATCAATAAATTCGATGTAATGAGTTCATAAGCATTGTTCTAAAAAAGTCAAGGAAACTCATATATAGATACCTTGTAAATAGTTAGATTTTAAATGGTACAAACAATTTAGATATATTTTTGGAAGTCGTACATTTTATGTATTCTTACACCAGAGTTCAATATAGTCTCGTTCAACCAGACGCTCGACTGTTTCCGTAAATCTCCGACAAGCATAAAGTATCTCTTACTTGTCGGAGATTAACGGATACAGTTGAACGAGAGTAGAGTTCTATTTTGTTTGGATCCATACAATTTCTCATAAGTATTTCGATTACTAATACGTAGTTTGATGGGATAACTCTTTGAATATTACACAACATGATTGATATTGGATTTTCACGAATTTCCTGTAGGATTCATATCATAAAATTGTGTGTAATTCAAATACATATAGGGATTTACTTGCCATGCAAAATAACATATCATTGATTTTAAAATAAATAACAATCGATAAAATCAACTCACGTCAGTACTTCAGTACTTTGATTTTGATAATGTAGCTCTTTATATTGTCTTTGATTCTAGATTATCATGTATAGAGCTTGGTTAGCACAACACACGGTAGGTACAGACTTTCAATAGTGTATATTGATAAATCTTTTGATCAAATGTTTTTAAATAGTCAAAACTGCTTTGTAGATGGAGACAGATTTAAATTGATCATACAGAGAAAGTTCATGAAGAAGAATCCTTTACATGCGAATTTTGCTCAAAGTCATTAAAACACAGATCGTCTTTGTATAGACACCTGAATGCGCACAAAAATGAACTCTTTAAATGCAAATCAATGCCCAAAATATTTGCCACGCGACATTATTTGAATTTTCATATTAGAAATGTCCATACAGAGCCAAGAAACTTCCTCTGTCCCCATTGTGGTCAAGCATTCAACACTTCATGTGCATTGTCAAACCATATAAGTTTTTAAGCATAAGGGTGGGGGTAATGAATGTAGCATATGTGAACGTAAATTCAAAGACAATTACGGTTTAAAACGGCATTTGTCATCTCATGAAGAAAAGGCACAGCACTGCTCCATTTGCAATAAAAACTTTAAAAACTTATAAGAACATTCGAAACATTGCACAAAGGAGAAATCAGATCAGACGTATTCTTGCCATCATTGCGACAAAAAATATGTATCGAGAAGATGCCTGAAAGTGCACATTAAAACACCCCATGAAACCACTTTTGAAGGAGTGCACTGATGCTTTTTACTTGAAGGTGTGTATTGCAGTGCAAGTTACGTGAATAAGTAAGTAATGCATATTTGTTTTTAGTTGCCTTGAAAGATATGCGCTTTGGTTTATTAAGCCAGAGTCTTCTTTTTTTCCGAGACATTTGTATACATGTTTTCTGAAACATGAATATTAAAAAGTAAACTTACAAGGTGTAAAATATAACGTTTTAATCTTTATTCATACCCATATATTGCTTGTTTATAAATAGTGATATATAATATCGTCTTCTTCTATCTTTAATTGATCAATCGTATCAATGATGGAAGTGATAGACATAATAAATATGATAAAAGCAACATATGTTATCTGTTAAAGAATATGAACTGCTTTTTAAGATTTGTCAAGACTCTAGAATGTCGTTAATTCGTTATAAAACCCGATTGTATACATCCCTTGTACAACACGTTGTATACACCCCGTGTATAACATCACTTTTTCGCAAATATTTCTATATGCGATTGATTTGATTCACAGAAAATTTATGTATAATCAAACACTGATGGTATGTAATTGTTAATAACAAAACAGTGATGATAAACGGAACCTTTGTGTAGATATTTGATCATTAACGTACGTCAGGGTCAAACTTACCCTGACTGTCGGAATTGTGTTGAGGCGTTTGAGAAAACTAGAACATTTAAAATGGAATAAAACGTGTTTATATATTCCTTAATTCATGCTTTCTTCCGTAAGCATACTTTTTTTGGCAAAAGAAGTCCTTTAATTGATAAATTGGACAAATATCGTACCTTCGATGCCGTTTTCTCGCTTCGGAAGCCTACACCCCGTGTACAATATAGCATACATCCCGCATGTTGTGTTATATGTGGTGTATCTGGAAAAGAATTTTTAAGGGGCCGACCCTTTATCTCCGAAATTTTGTTGGTTAAATATTGTTAATAACATCATTTGGAGCATTTTCTTTTCAAAAATGCTTTTCAAAATATTTCTCCTTTTTAATATATAAATGATCAAAATATTAGGTTTCTAGCCACTTAAAACCCCCCTATTTACCTACCATATGAGAAAACTTTTATCATTTATGGATAAATAATTGGAAGATGAACATTTTTGCTTCTTTAACACTAGACTTTGACCCGTGCGTGCACGGGTTGACATTGCATATCGGACATTTAGAAATAGGTACATCGATATACACCTTATTATTGACATTTACATAACAAAGCTATAAGCCTACAATAATGCTATTAATTTCACTACACTTTCCTTAGTTTGAATAACCTAACTGTGTCTCGAGAAAGGCCCCTCCCTTACTTATACCCGTAAAATAGCAGAGAATTGCAGAATCGCTCCGGAAAGATTTTGGAGAAAGTTAATGAATGATGTTGCCTTGAAAATAACAGTCAAATACATCACAACAAACCTTTTGAGACTGCAAATACCTTTCAACTAAAAAATTTAATCCATAGAATGGAAGAACTCAACACCTTTTCACCAACGTACACGTATATTCTTTGTAAAACTGGGTCTGTAGGACATTATTCATTTTTACGATAAAACATATTCTATCTTCACTCTCCTTACAAATATAATGTAACATTTTTGCATGTAATCAAATATTTTTTGTCATCACGAAGATGTAAGTAAGTGCTTAGTTGCATAAATGTATATTTGTTATTTTATACTTTCTCTCATAAGAAATCATTAATTTATATGAACAAAATATATAGCAAAAGTCCATTGAAAATTTACCCGTATTTGTATTATCATTTCTGAGTTTATTCAGGGAGAGGTGATATTGTGGAAACAAATATAAACTAAAGATCCCGTTAGCGTGAATGTATTGCGCAAGCGCAAGATTGTAAAATCCCAAAAATCCAGGTGATTTCCGGGATTTTTTGAGGATTTTTCGTTGATTATTAATTAGCCAAGCTTAACTGAGAAAAAATAAAAACAAATTGGTAATCTTCAAGTACCAAAGATGTTTAAAATATATAAAACAAAAGACAGTATTCTTCCGATTTCTCGGTATTAAAGACTGAAAATTCGAGTCTATTATTTTAATATAGTAGTATAGATGTTACAAAATATTTCTCAGTAAAAAGCTGTGCATGAAAGACCTTATACTCCCCATGATCCCTAATTTGAGGGACCAGCCCCAATTTCTTGATATCAAATAAAAGGTCTTTAGATATTAAACATATTTTGTTCAACAAGTGTTTAGAAATTCCTTACCATTCTTGAGCTATCTAGAAAAAAACATTTTTGGGACCGACCCCTTATCTCCTTATCGGGGCCATTTAACGACTTTTTTAGGTTTAAATGTTGTAAAGAACATCATTCTCGGCTTCTTTTTTTATTGCATGTAAAAATATGAGTACATTTTGAGATACAAGTGTAATCAAGTTTTTGACCTCTTGCCCCTTAGAACCCCTAATTTCGTAACAATTATATAAGTAAACTTTATTTGCTCTATGTGTCTTTACAAATTAATTTCGAGAAAAGAGGTAATCAAAAAGATTGATGCATTTTCAATCTTAATTTTCGGGTTCAGGCGAGATTCAACGCTTTTGGCGATAAATATGATTTTAAACCATCATGCACAATTTCAATCTTCTGTCTACCATCAGAAGACAGGGAAGAGAGAGAGAGAGAGAAAGAGAGAGAGAGAGAGAGAGAGAGAGAGAGAGAGAGAATAATACAATGTTTCTAAGTAAAAAAAAATTCTTACAAAATACATAAACTTGCTCCCCCCTAAAATTGTTCTTTACTTTTGGAGAGAATTAATCAGTCTGAAAAATGCAATTTCTGTCTACTTTGATCAAAAGTGTAGACGTTAAACACAGTTATATTTTTCTTTCGTACCTTGTCGTCATCTGCCTTTTTTCTGGTTCATATTTATTTTAAAATTTGTTCATTTTTGCATTCTAATAACATACGTTGTATCCGTACCCCTGTCCCTGTTTGTTGGTGTGTTATTTCCCATTTTCCAACTCGATTGATTGACAATATATATGCAATGTATACACATATTTTTAACTGCTTATTTTAACTCTTTATTTTTTTTAATTTTTTCTTTAGTTCAAAATGATGATATTTTCGATGTCAACAAATCTACTAATATCGACCGATACTAGCCATTGGGCCTTCGACCCTATGGCTGATGTTGGTGTCCGGACTCCAGATATTTAGTAAATAGGTATCTTAATATACCGAACAAACCACTTCTATGATGCTTTATTTTAGTCTGCTTTACTGGTTAAAAAGTATCAAATATCAAATTTTATCTTCAAAAAACGATAAGAGCTTGATTCAGGACTTTGCGAACATTCTTCAATTTATAATCTGTGCCACATCAGTTTGTTTCTTAGTCCTTCTACCGAGAGGAATCCGTGAAACACAGTTGCTTTCGAGGATGACAATATATAATTTCAATAAAAATCAGTAAATATGTATCTTCATATATTGAACAAGCCGATTCATTGATGTTTTATTTCATTCCGTTTTACTGATTACAAACTATCAATATATGAGTTATACAGTACAGACTATCAATATATGAGTTATACAGTAAATTGCATAGACTACCAATACCATCTTTCACACTTTCTCATACTAAGATTTACATAATATTTTATATGTTATGCTAATACATAAAAAATAGAACATTCACACAACGTTGTTTCTAATAAATATCTAAAAAAATGATTTAAAAACATAGATCAAATTGGTAATAGTTTTCTCCATTGGGCTCCGTGAAAATAATAAATTTTATTCACTATTTACAGCTATATGAACATATAACATCATAACCGTCTTAAAATAAAGTATTTTTTTAACGGTGAAAAATATATTGTTAAGAATATAGTGTGAAACTGTTGACAGATGTTCATTTATAAGCGGTGTCTCACCCCCCCCCCCCCAAAAAAAAATTAAAAAAATTAACATTTGCAATAAGGGTTAAAGATAATTTTTTCAATAAAAAAGAATAGTATTTTATGAAAACTTATTCAAACAAGTATGTACATGGCAGAGAAAAACCAAATCCTCGTTTTGTAATAAAACATGATAAACATATGAGTATTGTCGGCATACAATTTAAAAGGTTATTTCCAGTTAGATAGTACGTGAATAGAATTCTTTATGGCTTTCTTAAGCTCTTTGTGTATTCCAACGTTTAACTGTATTTTTTCTATCTCCAAAGCACGATTAGAGCCTAATTGACTTTCATGAAATTGTTTAATGTGCCTATTTATAATCTTTGCCATTTCAGTTTGTTTCGTTTTATTTTTACTTAGTAATGTTTTTAACTGCTTGCACTCAGTTGGCAATGAATAGAATTCAACGCATGCCGTTCCAGGTTGTATTTCATTGTATGCGTAAACAATACAAATGCGAACAATCCACTCAAGTTCCCAAAATGCTTTATTCTTTGAATCAATAACACATTCAATTGATTCATTGTTGATTATGTTTGATTTATCATCCAGTCTGTATATGATTTCTAAAATACATAATATTCTGCTACAATTTCTCTCCTTCAGTGTAAGGTTTAAAAGATCTGAATCCACGGACAATGTGCCTTTTGGGAAGTCTTGTAATATTTTCCTCAGGAAACAATGTGCAACAACGTCGGATCTATCCGAAGATACTAATAGATGCAAAATGCTTCTTTTTTCTGAATCCGACGTTTTGAAGTTACTTACTAAAGTTCTTAAATTTTCAAGACTCAACACAGAAGGTTTACATGTTATATAGCTTTCGTTTTCTCCACAACATTCGCCAAATCTTACAAGGTAGAATTGAAAGTCAAGTAACCGTTGCTCTGCGTCTTTTTCAGCAGCATCCCACAGCATTTTTGACAGTTCTGTCAGCCTATATTTGCTTGCCCAAAAAATAAAAGGTAAATCAAATGTCGACGACATGTCATGCATAAAAAGCAATTCAACTATATTTTTGTTTGTCCTTACTTTTTCACAAAATTGTGTTTCAAATTTAGGTTCTTTAAATATTTTACAGCTTAAAGTCCTTGATATTTTATGGTTGCGAATTTCTTTCAGTAAGCGATCTATAAGGGTCGACCATTGTTCATTAGAACAACCTTCAAACTCGTATGCATTAATTGCTTCCAATGGAAAGTACTGGACAGCAACATCAAAATACTTCCTGAAAAAGTAGTCGGCAACACCTTCTAGATATATCTTATGCCTAAATGCGTACACGTTGTGGTATTTGATAAGTATGGTTTCTTCTAGATCCCTTGCTGTGTTACTAAGATTTCCGATTTGTAGCATTTCTATTTCACTAAATAGTTTTTCATGATCAGGACAATTTTCTTCCAAATATCTAATCAATTCGTCCTTGTGTATCAAGTCAGATTTTAAATATTGATGTGAACCATTTTGAAAAAAGTAGAATATCAGAAAGAACAATAAAAATATTTTTTCCTCTTTCTTGTCTATCACATTAAATACTTGTTCTCTGACATAAAGTCTTGAATCGCCAAAAATTGCATTAGCTTTTTTATATTTTTCAAATGCATATAAATGCGCACATAAAGGAAAACCAACGTTGCCACCGTGGTTATTTATGCGTTCCCTTGTTATGTTTGTAATTTCAGTGCGTGAAATATGTTTTGTTTCTTTAGCTGCTTCCATTTGCATTTCTAATATTTCATGTTTTTCACCCAAAGATAAGGAATCTGCAGTCACGATAAAAACATTTTGAAGCAAAAACATATCTGCTTTCATATGTGCACACGCTATATTAACATCACTGTTTTTTGCTGTGATAAGGAGATGCACATTTTTTTTCATGACACATTCCGAATAGAAATAGCAAAGAGTGTTCCACCAATTGTGTATATCCTGTGCATACGAAAATCCATCAAGCATATCATCGATAAATACTAATGTCTTTTGTGGAAGATCAAATGTCAAAAGATCTCTCCATGAGGTAAAGTTTAATTTTGACCATTCTTCATAATATTTGTCAGTCATGATACTGACAGATGCTAGTGTTTTACCACATCCTTGATTTCCTTTTAAAACCACCATGCCATTGTTACGTAGTTGATTTCTGCACTTCTTTGTCCAACTCGTTTCCACAAACCTTTTGTTAAATACATCATGAATCTTTAGGAAGGCATCTGTTTGATCTAGAAGCATACCATATTACTATTAAAGCTTTACATTAACTGAACAATTGAAAACTAATATTCTGGCAAATATATACTCAATGTTTCTAAAGTACTCTTACATTTCAACGTGAATTTCCACTATTATTTGAAACTGTCGTTAAGGATATTTAATGTTTGGGATTTTATTGTACCTTTGATTTCTTTTAATTTGTTCTCCTTACTGCTCTCTGTAGATTTAAATTTTTGCAATATTATAGAATAGATTTTTTCGACAGTACAGTAAATCAGGTGGAAAGAAGTACTCTGTTACACGTTATTAAATGATTTCACACAATTTCGTGTAACACATGAATAAAATATGCGCGTACATTTTTTTACCTTTGAAATGCCATTTGTTAAATAATTCTTTTCCTGCATGAATGCCTGAAAATAACAACAAACATTTTGAACATTTGATACCGTACTATGAAATTCAAATGCAAGTGCCGATATTTTGTTTTCACAAAAATACACTGCGTGATATTAAGTATACGTAGACAGAGAAAAAACCCTGAAAATCTATTAATTGCAATTAAATTTCAAGGAATTATGTACTACAGTTTGGGACAAATTAAAATGACTCACTATTTCAGTATAGATGTATAATAAATAACATTTTAAATTATACCAAACTTCCTGCGAATAAGAACATCTACGCTAGAATATCTACACAGAATAGCAACAAATACCCTACAAACTAGCACGCAACTAAAATTACTATAGAAACTTTAAAAGAAACATCAACTACTTCGAGTACAGTCTTATGTTAAAATTCTCCTTGTGTTGGCTGGCCATGCGACCAATTGTTTTGGAGTAAAATGTTAAAACAAAACTTACATTATTTAGTAGCTCTTTCTTTAAGGGACACAGGGAACGAGATTTTTAGCGTGGTTTTTAGCTCAATTTATTGTTTTTTTTATTTGTGAAAAAATTAGCGACAAGAGTTCTTTTGGTATGCTTTCTTAGTAATTACGTAATTTGAAATACAAGACTTTATGCATTTTGGGCACATATAAAATGCACATGAATATCAATGAGCCACATTACTAGAGGTGCTTTCCATTTAACCGGTATCGACGGATTTGCCGGTGATGCCTTTGTCGCCGAATGCTGGAACACGCATTGCCGGTGAGCGATTGTGGCAACGCAGTTTATCATTGCTGATTAGGAAACAATATGGCGTCTATGTTACCATATTTTACAAAACTGGATATTTATAAAGTAAGTTTGTCCCTCTTCATCGAAAAACATTAAAACTGCAAATAGCCATAATGTCTGGACCAAATTTTGAGATGAGTATCACTTTTAAGCTGCAATCGTCCTCGTTGGAGCAATGTGACGTTGCAAACCGTTCCATTAACGTCACCGTTTTCCAATAACGTCGCCGGCGAGGCAACGGTAATGGAAAAAGCCCTAAGCATTGGTATTCGGCTGCACTTTGAAGATATGAGGGATTGATTTTATAACGCTTATTTCAAAATCCAATGTAATGTTTATTTTATACTAGACAGTTATATTTTTGTTCATAGTCTTTAAAAAATCAACCACATTCTGTGTGTGTGTGTGTGTGTGTGTGTGTGTGTGTGTGTGTGTGTGTGTGTGTGTGTGTGTGTGTGTGTGTGTGTGTGTGTGTGTGTGTGTGTGTGTGTGTGTGTGTGTGTGTGTGTGTGTGTGTGTGTGTGTGTGTGTGTGTGAGAGACAGAGACAGAGAGGAGAGGGAGTCTTTTACAACACAATATGCATAATGACACACAATGAAACGTCGACTCGATACATCCCAGTGAACTTGAAATAAAAGATACCAGAGTCTGCGTCATCTGTTTCATATTTAGTTTTTTTTACTGGACATTGACATTAATGGTAACCTAACAACAAAACTTTTTTTCTTTAATCAACATTCCTTACTTATGTAGCAATATACCTTCATCACATGCATATGGTGTTTTTGTCCCTCAGTTGATTCGATACACAAGGGCATGCTCTTCGAATGAACAGTTTCTTAGACGAAGCAAGCTACTAACAAACAAGTTGATAAAACAGGACAATTAACAGTCTCGCTTGAAGTCATCTTTTCGTAAGTTCTATGGTCGATACAACGACCTTGTCAACAAATACAATCTTCCACTGGGTCGCATGCTGAAGGACGTTTTTGTCATACTGATTGTAAGACCATAATTAATCACCTAATTGTCTACGGACTTTTTTTCCCCGATTACGACAAAGAGCACACGGCGGGTGTGACCGGTCAGCAGAGGATGCTCACTCCTCCTAGGCACCTGATTCTTCCTCTATCTATTTGGAGGTCCGTGTTGCTCTGCTTTGAATTTGCATTTTGTTTTATGGATTTTTGAGATGGTTAACGCTTTTTCTATTGTCATTTTTTCATCAAAAAAGTCATGTTTTTAGTACTTCAATACTTTGATTGATTTTGGTGAATTGATTTACAACTTGTCGCCAGATATCATTAGTGCTTTATAATCCAATTATAAAAGAAACTAGACTCTTGTTGCAAAAGCAACAAAAAGGTCTTCCGTTTTGATATATACATGTATCAATTTAACTGTAAGACATTGCTTCTCTCAGTATTTCATAACCATTAGACAACAGGACTTTATTGTCTATCAATTTGTCTTACTCTTTCAAACAAAAACAGTAAATCTCTTAAACAACATGGATTGTTTGAACTCTTCCGGTGTGGACCGGCAGTGACGGTTGACAAAATAAAAACGGTTAAACACATTTTCTATCAAATGTCTATCATCCGTGTAAGTTTTGTGTCTTGGTCACTTACAGTTTATGAGATCTCGCTGTCATAATATTTGTTTTAAAAAGACTACCTGAGATATTTGAGATATCTCACCGGAAATATTTTTTTTTGTTTATTAATCATCGGATAGATGACATATAAAAGCGTTTATACCTTTATATCAATTCTGTGTTAAAAAAAAAAAATGCGTAAAAACATAATTTTTGAAGTGCTTCCGGTAACGACCGGAAGTTACGACGAACAAAACAAAATAGTTTAAACACATCTACAGCTATCATCCCTCAAAGTTTGAAGGTTCAAGTCTTTATCGTTTCTGAGATCTCATTGTCCATAGCTTTTTGTCGCGGGACAGAAAACGGACGACAGGAAGTGAATTTTGAAAAAAATGAAAAAAACACCTGGAGATATTATCGTTCTCTATCAGTCCTGAAAATTTTAAGAAAATCTATCCAGCCATCTCTGAGAAATCTGGGTAAACTTTAAAAAAAAACTTGATTTGTTTGAACTCTTCCTTTGTGGACCGGAAGTGACGGTTGACAAAATAAAAACGATTAAACACATCTTCTATCAAATGTCTATCATCCATGTAAGTTTCGTGTCTTGATCACTTACAGTTTCTGAGATCTCGCTGTTTAAACATTTGTTTGTAAAAAGGCAACATGAGATATTTGAGATATCTCACCGGAAGTAGATTTTTTATGTTTAGTTAACATCGGAAAGATGACATATGTAAGCATTTATACTTATATTTCAATTCTCCGTAAAATATATTTAATGCGTAAAAGCATAATGTTTGAAGTGCTTCCGGTGACGACCGGAAGTTATGACGAACAAAACAAAATAGTTTAAACACATCTACAACTATAGGTTTATCTTCCCTCAAAGTTTGGACGTTCAAGTTTTTATCGTTTCTGAGATCTCATTGTCCATAGCTTTTTGACGCGGGACAGGAAACGGACGACAGGAAGTAAATTTTGAAAAAATGAAAAAAACGCCTAGAGATATTATCATTTTCGATCAGTCCTAAAAATTTTAAGAAAATCCATCCAGCCATCTCTGAGAAATCTTGTGGACAAAAAAGGAAAAAAAAAATAATAATAATAAGAAACATTACAATCACTATAAGGTCTTCCGTTGGAAACGGAAGACCTTAACAATGCTCTTACTTACCTGGTTGAAAGGTTTCCCAGTCGTTTTCTGAAAAAATGCATGTATCCTCATTATATGTCTTTCTTATATCAAGATTACATGTATATCCGATGTCATGAATATCACAGTATATTTTCATAATATTCTGAAATTCATTAAACTAAAACTTTTGTAGTATATTGAAACACATTGTATATTATTTTATAATTTTTAAAAATGATTTCATACAATTTATATCTAATGTTAGTGTACACGTTCCTCAAACATGTACATGTATCAATTGACAATGTCCATTAAACTGAAATAAATTTATAAACAAATGATATTTTGAAAAATTGTCTGATTTTTAAAAGTGCTTTTTAGTCCCCTATAGGTGAAACCGGGCTGGGGCGTAGGCTTTAGCGTTCTGTCAGTCCTTCTGACCCAGCTTTCGTCTTCTCTTTCCCCTCCCCTCTCTCTCATTCAACTCACGAGCGGTAATCTACTAGGATCTGATTGGAAAAGGGTCAGTCAAATCATTACGTTAAAACTTTTCCATAATTAACGCCTAATACATGTATTTACACCTACTAAGTGTGAAGTCCCTCTATTTCTTTCGAAGATTTATTGTAATTCATAGCTCTGTAGACACTGACATGATTGAGATGCATACCACACAATTATCGATCGGACGAAACCTTCAGCAGCCTAAGAAAAATCCAGGAGTGCACGAAATAATCTTGATGATTTCAGATTCAAATTCACATAGAAGTCGATATGACTGTTACTTTTAGGTAACGTACTGATGTACATTAACAAAACCTCTTTTAATTTTATTTATTTTTTAAACAACTAGAGCAAAATCGTTGCAGAGCAACGAGTGGGTCTTCCATTACTGTCGATAGAAAAGCTGAAGTTTTCTGTTAGAATCAGCAATTAGCAAAAATAACTAAAACTGAAAGATAAAAAAATCGAATAATTCTTTGTACGACTTTCAAAATCATGATGATGTCAAGTAAGTATTAACAAAAACCATTGCAATTTCAAGAACGTTTTTAAAAATAAATTAAAGTTCCTTTAAGAAGCAGAGTTTATGAAATATTAACAAAAGATTACAAAACAGCAGACTATTCTTGGTTCGACTTAACAAAATACGCATGATTTTAAGAACGAATCAGCAAAAACCTTAACAATTTCAAGAACGACTTAAGAAAAAGTCCGAATGTTTACAAGTACAACTGCTATTATCAATACTCGAATCATTTTAGTTACGATTTAATTTCTCTTTGAACTAATCCCTTTTTTTATCGTAACCAAAAACGCAGAATCAAAATTTCCGATAAAATCATTTTTCAACTCGATATCCTTGCAATGCATCGTCCAATTTTTAAATAACTTTCAGTGTTAGGTTCAGCTTAAACCCCAGGCAGCGGTAGTCACTACCGCATTTTCTATGGGAGGAGCTTATCAAGATAAGAGAAAGCAGCAAAGTTATATTTAGCATCACTTCTCCTCACAAGCTGATAAGCACATGGTTTATCTGATAACACAGATTACTGACCACTCATTTTCGATAGCCTAAGACTTTACAACCAATGTTTGGAGTGTAAGAAAACAAATTGTTGATGGAAAATTTCATACTGTTTATATGTATATGTTTTAAAGGTAAACAAATCATTATAAATAAATATTAATTTGTGTATAATTTACAGTTTTAATAAAATTGCTTACATTTTATAGACATATAATCCAAGTAAAATGATTTATCACTGAAAAAATTAACCAAGTCACTTTTCATAAAAAGTTTCAATAATTCTGTCCCACAAAGTGAATGCAAATGTGTTTGTTTTCGGTACAAGGTTTTTGTAGCCAGATCAAGATCTTGGTCGCCGTGCATCTTCAAAGTTACTAATAGATGTGTATTCTCGGTCCACATTTTCATTCCAGTCTAGGACAGCCATGTTTGACCTCCGTTTATACTCCTCATCACCAAATTTTATTCGTTTATCATGATAGACGAGAAGGGCATTGTTAAAAGATTCAACATAATGCGTGTCAATACAGTTCACATAATCCTCTGGTGTCTTGTATATTTGTAGTTTATGAATCTCTGTCTTAAGAATTCTTTCTGCCTCAGAATCACTTAGGATGTTCTTTGATGGTTCATAATTTGGGTCTCTTCTGCATCTTGATTCCACAGAACAATTCTGGTGGTTGTTTTTATAGTGCTCAACAATATTATCTAGACATTGTCGCAACTTCACAGGGGAACCTTGGCAATTTTTCATTGCATAATATGTATGCGTTTTAATTGATGCAACCTTATCTGAAAGATCAGGATGCCAAGTAACACCCATATATTTTTTAGGACCGCTTGCAATTTTTTTCATTTCTTTGGTGACTCCTTTACTTGCATGCCACGTATCATTTGCGTTGGTTACCTGTGGTTGATGTACTGCAAGATATTTGTTAACACTTGCATTTCTGTCATGTCCATGGATGTTGATTGATGTGTCATTTTCATCAAAATGTTGGTACAAATTTTCAACTCCCCTGATTTCATGACGCTGGCTAACAGGATCATCTTGTCTAGTTACCACAGCCAAACCAACAACACGATGATGTGTTTGACCAATAGCAACGACGTCTGATTGGGCTGCATTTCTCCTCCAACCATGGCGGGCATCTGTCATAATGTTTATCCCATAAAAAGGGACATCATTTTCTTCTGCCTTTAAAACTTCAGCTGTTACTTCTTCATTGATGGCATCTTTTATTGACTCCTTAGCCAGGTCTTCCGTCATAGAGCATTACAAATTATGGTGACTTTCAAATGCACTCTCCGGAACGATACCTATATTAACAGAGTCACAGATACGCTTGTATTGACTGTAACGAACACCTGTTGCATAAACAGAATGGATCATTCTGAGATTTGCAAGAAATAATCCACCAGGTAAATGCTGGGAGGAATCTGCTGTGACCAGGTGATTGTCTTTACAAGTGAAAGTTACTTTAGCTGTATGACCAAATCTTTGCAATTTTTTAACATCCAAAAGTTCAGTGCATGTTTGATTGTGATGCTGAATTCCGGAGCAAATATTTCTCATTGCTGAATAGGTTGTCAGAAACATATCTTCATCTGTGCTTTTTTTATCACATGGTAAATATGGTTGAAAGTTAAAATTTCTCTCATCATTTGCATCATCAACCAGTCCATTCAATTGCAAGTAAAAGTCAAATACTGCATTCAGCACTTGTTCATTCGTCACAGAAGACACTTTCTCAGCCATGCATAGTTTGATTTTATCCATTTTGTTGTAAACTGATACTTTATCATCTTCTGATTTAACATAAAATCGAATGCATCCTGTAACAAGGGGTTTTTCCTGAAGTTTACGTTTTTCATTCCGTGCTTTCATTTTCTCTCCGCAGTCTGATCTTCGTTTCTTTCTTCCATGTTGTTCTCTATTTTCATCACGAATTCTCTTTGTACTTTCTCCATCCATTTTACTTACTTCTTATTTTACAACTGATGAGTTTGATATGTATGTGTGTTTGTTATTATGCAAGTTTCCCCCCTGCTGAGTCTGCATAGCCATTGGCCAGTGTGGGGTACTCCAGGGTTATAAATAAGTTTTGTTTTCTTTGGGTATAATAATAAATTGAGTTTTTCTGATATGTATTTTGATTGTTATATGACTTTTTTTATTGATAATTCATAGCTATTTTTGCTCAATAAAATCTAAAGCTTTAAAGCTTTAAAGATACGAAAACCAAAACATATGACAAACTGCAGCCCCCCCCCCCCCCCTCAATATGTTACTGCATGGGGTTGTTTCTTACTGACCAGTGAGAAACTTTCCCGCCAAACTTCACAGCATGGTCTGTTGGAAGAGTTTATTGTCTTTTGTCAGGGGTATAGTAGTGGCACTAAACTGTAATATGTATAATTAATACGTAATCATTACCATTGAACAATGAATCATTTTCTCATTCTGTTGGATATATATTTTGTTCTTTCTTTTGTTAGTATAAACAAGTAGTTGCTTTATATTTAAAAATGTAATAAATTAGTCTGGTACCCCTGGTGTAGTGAAATAGTCTGTCTTGGAATCAGTCTGGCCATTCTACAGGAAATCATCAGTGAATGTAACACTCTATTGTTTTCTTTGTTCTTTACTTTACCATTTAAATGTCACAACCAAGAAGGCAAGTTTGTTTGAACATTACAGAAGTTGAATTTCATTCAATCAGAGCTCTATTTTCACACAGTGAATGGGATTTTGACTCGTGTGTTGTTTTTAACAATTGGAAAGAAGAAAATACAGATGAAGAGATAAGAGCTGGTCAGAATGTAAGTGCTACCAGTGATAACAATCCTGACATCAACGAGCAGCAAGCAGCAGGTGGTGATCCTGGACATGGAGGGGATGATACAATACCAGAGATCAATGACCAGGAATGTATGTATTGTTTTTGCCACCCATGCGTGACCTCAAACCGACAGGACACTCTGAGAAGTTGCAGTTTGCGTATGGTCGGGCCAAAGCAGAAATCCAAAGCAATGAAGATAACCGGAAGAGAAGACACGAAGCGGGAAAAGTTGACAGTGAATTACAGATTGGTGATCGGGTGTATCTACGCAACAGAGGAATCAAAGGACCCGACAAGATTCAGGATAAGTGGCGAACGGAAGTGTACGTCATTGTCGGGAAACCATATCCGTCAGTGTATAGTGTAAAGTTAGAAACCAGTGATTCCGTAATTAAAAATGTGAACAGACTGGAGTTGAAGCCCGTGTTCTAGCGTGTGATCATATTTTTCATGCATTTGCTTAAATGAACTTTTGTGTTTATTAATTTTTGTGGTGTATTTATTTTGTGGTTTCTATATATATTTATTATTTATTAAATTGATATATTTATAATCTGAGGACAGATTAACAATTTTCCGGGGGAGTATGTGATAGTATCAAACATATTTCTATATGTATTTATTCGTTTTATCTATTTTATTATCCGTTTTTGTTAAATACAGTCTTAAATTTTAAATAACCGCCAGTTACACTGCGCAACTGGATTGAGTTGGCTGAGTAAAGTCTTTCGTTTTTCATTGGTTCTCTAATTTCATTGGTCTTTCTTATTTTCATTATCCAATAAATTTAATTCTCTATTTGATATAAGTAACCGTTCAAACTAAGTAAAATTAGGCAGTATTTCATTTTCAACATCGTCAGTCAATCCAGCGTATATCTGCTGCATCTTGTGGTATGTTAATATTATATTTACTTATATATTTCTTTACTACCATGTTAGTGATTTAGGCATTTTATTTTAATTGCAAAGTTTATACTTTAGCGTATTTTTGCGGTTAAACTTGTCATAGTAATTTCTAAAACTTGTTTGTAAGTTCACATGTTAAATTGTTACAAAACATGTTTTTATATTATAAATGAATACTGGAGTAACGGTAGCTTATTGTCAAAGATTTCATAAATGTACATGTAAAACTCTATTTTGTGTCTAATGTATTATTTCTTTGTTTATAGGTCAATGCTTTATTTATCTACTTAATAAATCGACTGAAATCACCATCTGCCTCCTTTCTGCTCGGTTACATATCCTCTTGACGAAATAAAATGTCCACAGTCTTTTGTTTGCTGACACACTGGCGGTGAGGGTATTTTGGTGTTCATTTTACGTCGTACGTTTTTAATTTCCTTTAAATTGTTTTCAAACAGTAGACTACAATCCACGTTTGAGATACGTCTTGAAGGACCAAATAATCCTTGAAGTGAGCCATTCACTGCTTGTGAGCTTTTGTACAAAGGTGAAAACGATACACCAAACTGTGGCCCAATGTTAAATAGTTTGTATCTAAATTGCATCTCTAAATCATGTTCCGGTTGTCTGTTCTTTAAATCAGGATTCGTCCGATTTTTATAATTGGTTTCAAGGAAGGCTGTATTATTTATCCCATGATACACATTGAATTTTAAAATATAATGTGTTAAAAATGTAAGACAAAAACTATAAAATAAAACCCAAATCAAGAATCTTTTTTCCGTCAGTATATTTTAAACTCATTGCAGTTGCTTTAAGAAGAGACACGTTTGAGGGTTCATGAATATATATATCTTATGAATTTCAGCCGTGATTGGGATTTTTATGATTTATTATTTCTTATCGATTATTTTGTTTTTCTTTACTTTTCCTTTTGCGATGCGAGATAATCAGTGATTATGGAATGTGCACTCCTTGTATGGCGGTAATGCATGCAACACATGTTGTGAGTGAGACACAAAAAAGTGAAACACAGTAAATCTGCCAGACAAAGTGAATTATCATCTGTCCGATAAAATCTAGAGCCTGCAATAAAACGGTTGTCGTCAGCTTTTATTCTTTCCAATAACAATGTATTTTCATAAACATAATAGCTGACTACGATATGCCAGGTTTACTTTGTGTTTATAGTGAGAAAAAATATTCTATGATCAAATGAAACGTGCAACGATAGATTTATATATTATGTTTTCTATTGCTGACAAACACTAAATATATTTTCTTTATATTCAATATAACACATCTCTTATCTTGATCGCTGATTATATATTTTAATGAAAAATTTGTTTCGAAACGTTTGTTATTTAAATTATGCTTCTCTAAGGCCCTTTCACACCAAGTTGCGTTCCCACATAGTAGTCACGGCGTTTTAAAATTCCTGGCATCGCCGAAGTATGGCGGGGGGGGGGGGCGGATTCAGAAAAATTGTACAATTTCATTTTAAATTATTTTTATTTTAAATTTTACAAGTAAAGATGTCAGGGCGTACTGACGGCGATCTAGTCCATTCTGTGGAGCCCCGGCGGCGAGTTCTACTTGGCGACTGACTCTCGCCGAGTATCCGCAAAGCGTTCATGACGTACTAAGAGTTTTTACTTTGCGATCACGGCGTGTCCAGTGCACTGACTGCGTACACAAGACGTTCTTTACTTATGGGAATATACATTTCAATTTGAACGCGAAACAACAAGAATTTTGAACTTTATAACAAGTAAATAATTTAAAAAATTTTTGTTTGTTTTAATGACATAAGGATAAGGTTATTGAAACATCACTTTTGAAATAATATGTGCCAAGACAAAAATTCTGGTAGAAGTGTTTAACAAAAATAACCGTTATTAGCTGCTAGAAAACATGAATGGATAGTAATAAAAAACATTCCATGAATTACATGATCGATAAGGTCCTTATATAATCCCAGATGTTGCTTTTTACATGGTTATCCACATCAGGTTTGCTTGCTATAGTACAACAACCATTGTTCAAGATGTGTGGTCTCGCTGACATCGCACTAGAAATACCGAAGAGGTGCGTTATGGACGCAGTCAAGATGCAATTCCTGTAATTAAAGAACATTTAGACATTTATAATCTCTATATAAATATGAGATATACTGAAAATGAATTATCGACAGTAAAAATTTTAACTATAAATGTAATAAATCTCTGTTAAATTAAACTTATAATACTAAAAATGTGAACATTGAAAATAAAAAGAAATTACAATTTTGTTTTACTACTTTATTCTGTTTTTGGTCCTTAAATATGTTTTTTTTTCAGGACATTAAACAGAGGAAGGGCTGCAGCTACAGGTAGCAAGGGACAGTTTCGCATAAAGTACCCTTCAATATTTTAGTAAAAATGTGTTACTGTATTTGAAGGCCTGTATGTACTATGAAAATTAGTGAATTGATTATAGGTGATAATTTTATGGTAGCAGGGAGTCATTCCTGTACATTTATGTAAAGCGTGTAGGTCCCATAGTGTTATAGGGGGTGCTTGGGGAGTCAGATGCGAAAAGGCGGCTGTTGGCAGGTGTGCTCACTTTTCATGCAAGAAGAAAGTAGGGCAGACGGTAAGTGAAATAGTGTGAAAATGACATGGATGGGAGGTGGGGCGGTACAGACTGGCAGGGAGGGGACATGTTAGACTACAGGTTGCACCCTGTCCCGGGGGTCATCTCTCTGCAGGGAATACGGTTTGGTGGGGTCAAAATGGGCCAAAATGTGTAAAAGTTTGACATTATACAGGGTGGGTGGTCAATGAGACATTTTATTTAACCAGAAAAAGATATTGGTGTCATCTTGGGTAAATTTTTAACCTTAATGTCCTTCCTTAAGTCTAACAAGTAGTTACGAGTCAATTTGATCCAGGTGCAAATTATATTTTTCCCGCAACATAGTGCTAAATGGGGGTACAGTCGGTTCAAGCATATCTTTTACAACATACACCATAGTATAGCATAGCATTGAAATCTCATAGCATAGCATTGGAATCTCATATCATAGCATTCAATCTCATAGAATCGCATTCGTCATATTATACCATAGCATACCATAGCATAGCATACAACATTATTTACACTCGGTTTTAAATGTATTTATTTGAAGAAAAAAAATGTTTACAAGATAGATTTGTGGTAATCTTTGGCCTCTTATTATTTTACTTCGAAATGTGTGGAACTCTTCTGTGTATGGAGGCGTTTTTGTTCAAATCTCCTAGCATACCATAGCATAGCATAGCAAACCATATCATTAAGCCCTTCATTTCAATTTCTTACAGCATAGCATACAAATCTCATAGCATAGCATACAAATCTCATAGCATATCATAAAAATCGCATACCATAGCATGGCATTAAATTGTAAAAGATATGCATGAAATGACTGTACCCCCACCCCACAATTTCATGCATAAGAAAACTGTCCCCTGCTACCTACAGTTCACTGCCTGGTATTTGCGTCTATAGCCCGATAGCCTGCTTTAAGTGCCTGCTTGTACTTATGGAAGGAAATCGTAAATATGTGTTTGACTTTAAGATACTGTCAGTTCTGGGAAACCACTGTATCACAGGAATAATTCGAACACCTAGCTAGTAGGACACCGGCTTTCTCTAATGAAGTTTAAAAGCAGAACTTATTACGGTGAATAATTCGTAAAAACCTTTCGATGTGCCTGGTATTTGGGTAGTTGCATTTTATGATTCATTCTATCACAATAAAAAAAACACACACACACATACTATATAATGCAAAAAAAATGAAAGTTTTTTATCGACATTTAGGCAGTTGGGTTTTTCTTAAATGTCGGCCGGCAGACACCGATTGACGACCGAAAATTAAGCGAGGGGCGACTGGTCTGACAGACGAATGACCTTATACGGATCGTTAAACATCTACCGTCTTTCGCTTGATAAGCGGCGGCCAGGCGCTTTTGTAGCGGCCGACCGTAAAAAAAAATTACCTTTTGCCGAACACATGATGATCGGTCAACTATTCGCTGAGTATTTAAATCTTTGAAGTCATCGGTTTTCCAAAGACTTATTGTCAACGTTCCGTGCCGTCGTTTGATACCAGTATTAATGTTTAGCATTGCAAATGTGTTCGATAAAAACATATTTTAATTAATTCAAATAACTGTAGGTTTCTTTCATGTTAAGTAAGTCAGTTTTAGATAAATCAACAATACGTCTTTATTTCCTTATCTTAATTTTCATCTATGCTGACTTTTGGATAAATCATTTTACATTACTTTAGATTTATTGATGTCTAACCTTCTAACCATACATTAGCAATAATCAAAGGAGGCAATACTCTATTGGTCTAGCAAATTAAGATTAATATCTGATGTCTGTAGAACATTAGCCAACCTACTGTATAGTTTATTCTGCCTCCACAATTTGTCCGTTGCAAACCTTTATATTCCTTTTTGCAGCTATTTTTGATATGCAATCTGTGGTTAAAAAAAACTTAGTGTAAAGTTAATAACTCCAGCTGTTACTAATTGCTAAGGCAAAAGATTTAAAGTGCTTTTAACTTTTTGTTTAAAATCTTCCCTACCTTTTAATATCTAGAAGACAAACTATATAATTCTAATACAATTTTGTTGTGGACTTATAAATTTGATAAAAATACATGTATATTAATTTGTTACTTTTCTGGGTTCTTACAGGCAGGATAATAATATATCTCTCTCTCTCTCTCTCTCTCTCTCTCTCTCTCTCTCTCTCTAATTGACGACTTTTATAATCGTTATGAGATACTTGTACATTTTATGAAAATCTATAAACCACTAACAACATATAATCATATCTTTATATGGTTGATTTTTACTGTTGTGTTTCTGTTGTGTTTCTTTGAAACAGCTATGAAAGGAAATTCTTATTTTGTCGTCAGGTGATTTTTCATCAACAGGTTTCTCGTCGGAAAATGAATACGAAGATGCGTTTAAAAACTTGCTAATATCTATTCAAAGAGTGCTGTTAAATTACACTTATCGTAATCGTGTTTACATAAGAATCAATATTGAAGCAAGCATTTAAAAAACGACAACAAAAAATACATGGATGACAAATTTTGAGTAATTGTTTTACATAGTATATACCCTTCAAAACACTAAAACACAGGAACAAAGTAGTCTCAGTATGAAATCCCATATGATTGTTAAGTCGTTATGAATAAATATTAGAATTGAAATAGTTCTACATGTACATAAAAGTGTTCTACAACCTTTTCCGATAATTGTGAGCGGATTCTGTACAAACTGAAAGAGCATAAAAAGAAATCAAATGCAATTCCTGTTCACTTTTCGCTAACTAAAGATTTTAGGGAAAACCCGCAACTCTGATAAAAACCGAATTAACCAATATCTCATTATGCGTTCTGTTCTGTGTTTTAGTAAATTACATTTTACATTATATAATTATCGGGGGCCAAATTGAATATGATATGGTAAAAATGACCATAAATCAAAACAAATAGATAAAACATTAAAAAAAAAATATATCACAACGCATGGTAATCAAAAAACACTTTGATTGATGATTCTAGTTACAAATAAACAAACCTCATACTCATTATGTAAGGCAGATTAAAATATTTTCTCCTTTATGTCACCGGGTTCACAGGTGTGTGACTGTCAGTCAATATATCGGGTCTCAATAGCTCAGTGGTTAGAGCGCTGGCACGGTACGCCAGAGGCCCTGGGTTCGAGTCCCGGTTGAGACTTGACTTTTCACCACCTGTGACATTTGGCGCCCAACGTGCAAAACCCACGGTCACTCCCTAGGAACATGTTTCACAACATTTCCTTCACTCGTAGAGTTCTACTCGTAAATTCGAGGACGAATTTCTACCAAGAGGGGGAGTATGTCACCGGGTTCACAGGTGTGTGACTGTCAGTCAATATATCGGGTCTCAATAGCTCAGTGGTTAGAGCGCTGGCACGGTACGCCAGAGGCCCTGGGTTCGAGTCCCGGTTGAGACTTGACTTTTCACCACCTGTGACAATATATTGTTTGCCTGTATGTTTTTAAAAATATATTTAAAACGCGAAGCAAAAAAACTCTCGTTCTTGCATACGTTTTAACATGTAATTAAATAAGAAGAAATCATCTCTAAGCGCAAATCTTCAAAGCGCTAGGTAGACTGAGCTTATTATAGTTTCGCGGAAACACACATCTTATTTCGTGATTGACCCCAGTAATCAATGGATCTGCATGCTTGTCGTTATAAAACTACAACCATCAATAAAGATAAGCGGATGACAATTTATTTTCCCAACCCTCAATGATGGCTCGAATTCTCCGAAAACCACCTCTCGCTTATTCTAACCCTTATGCATATCACATTAATGTCTAGCATTTGAAAGATACGCTATAAGATATAAGATTGAAAGTTGTTATACACGTACTGCAAACTAACAGCACATAGTTTGTTGAAAGTTTTCAATATAATTTTGAGACGAGTGAAGTTACATTAAAAGTTATAATAGATGTAGGAAGTTTTGTTTAAATATGCCTACAGTCTCTGTTAGGAAAAAAGTAAAAAAAATCTCAAATTAACCCATTCTTGTCTTATATTGAATTTTTGTACATGTTCAATCGTCTATCAATTTTCATTTACAGAAAGACAAGTCTCAAACACTATTTATTCCTAGAATTGCGTTTTTGTAATTAAAATGAATGCATTTTTGAAACACAGGAGAGATATGAAATTATATGCTTTTAATGAAATAGTGAATATTACAAAAATGAACATGTAAAACTATACAATGATAATTTCGACTTCAGAACTGTGCTCAGTTAAGAAATAATCTTTTATTTATACTTTGCTCATAAATACGTTTTAAAAAATGCTGTTTAATCGCAATATTATTAGTTATTCTGATTTCTCAAAAATAATGGTGAACGAAATTTTCCTGCCCTAACAGTATATATAACAACAACGTTATTGATGCGTGACAATTAATTATTTTAACCCCCACATAACCCATTGACTATTTTTAATTACTAAATATATAAAGTATAAAGACTTTTTCACAAATTCATATTATTAAGCAGCTTTATGCATTAATGAGGTTATATGTAACCAGATTACAACCAGCGACTGGAATCTTTCCTCAATGAGTTTTAGCCCGCAAGAGAGCAGTTTGCACATACTTGTATATTGTGCATCTGCATGTCAGTGCAAAGTGGTCATGCGAATAAATTTCTGTCATAATCTAAGATAAAAAAAACAAGATCGAATTAACTAATATCATTTATGAACTTAATCATGTTAACTACTTTTACTGTGAAAAGACTGAAATGATTTGATGACTATTAGAAACCTTTTAATTGTCTCTTTTAAGAAAGTTAAGAGGCTTTTTACCTTAATTTGTCCTAAATGGACGTTAAGTTGTGTAATTGTGTATAGAAATTGAATAATATTACAACAATGCTTGTCTGCGATTCCAGTGATCGAACCTTTTGACTATAATGGCCAGTTTTAGAGAGAAAAAACACATACCACAAAAAAGCATTTATGCATAAAACACTTTTTTGATTTATCAAATAGGTCTTCAAACATGTAAAACCATTTATACAATGTTTCGGATATGTTTTAAGTTTTTATAATACTCTGTATCAAAATGCAGTCGTTGGTAATATTCATCCCTTGTCCTGTTAAATATAAGTTCATCCATGCAAAGTAAAGATTCTCTCTGGTAATCGAGATGAAATTTATTGGCAAAGAACTCTGGTCGACGAGCAAGAAGAGGGAGATCTCCAACTCCAAATATACAGATCGTTCTAATGTATTTACCATTACATGGTAAAGAGTTTGGTGAAGTTTCCCAGCTTTTAAACCGAGATAGAAAAGGTTTTCGTACACCATAATCTGTTTCCAGATCTCCTATAAAAATAACTTGTATATTAGTATCTTTCTCATGAAAACCTGATACTACTATAAAGTTAATGTTTTAGAATTTGTGTATCTATTTCATATTGACATCAGTAAAATCAGTAATGAAATTTTGAGTTTTGGGGAAAAAAATTCAAGGTTTGTCAAGGTTTGTAATGCGTACATTTTAACCACAATATAAAATAATCATAAAGTGACCTAGACAATGCCAATAACTCTATTTACTGAATTGTATTGAATTGAATTATTGTTTTACTTTTCTCTTTAGTTTCTCTTACCTTTAAAACTTCCTGGAATTCCAAGATCAGGATTGTGAATTAGTGTGGCGAAGTATGTCTCATTTGGAATTTTTTTTTTTTTTACCTAAGTTAGAAAATCAGCACCTACACTATTGTTGACGAGGTTTTCAACAAACTTTCTATTAAGTGTGACGTGAACCGATCCCTTTACTGGATGTATATCATGGGGAGGCTTTTCTCCAATTGCCCATCTGTCTTTGTTAGCCCTTTGAAAAAAGATAAATTCATGCTCTGACATTGAATTATTTTTGATTAACAGTTCTTGCTTGAGAAGATTAAAAACCGTTTGATTGTGCTTTCACCATCATTGGAACCATTATAAATTTTTAATATTTTCACTAATTCATAATTTGTACGCAGTGGAAACTCCCGACCAGTTATGTTCATGAAATATTTCCATTTTGAAAATGATAAAAGATCTTTCATGCACGAGAGTTCCGCTAGTACTATTCCTATTTTCCCCCATTCCACCTCCATTCTTTTAGATGCCAACTTCACATTTAGAAAGCATTGTGCAATGCATGAGATTTCATTAAACACGTTTTCGGTGGTTTTTCTGTCAACGTGAACGCAGTAAGCATTTTGTGGGCGGTATATGGCTCTAAGAAGAATCTCGAATTGTTCTGGGCTTTCGTAAACAAGAACACTATATGCAATTGGGAAATCTCTCTCCTCGTTGGTTAAAGAATCCATTATATATCCTCTTGATAAAATGAAACTGTTACACTCGTTCGTTTGATTGCAAAACGTAGGTGATTTGTTTGTAGTATTCAGGTTACGAACTCTCTCAGTTTCTTTCGAGTTTTGTTGAAACAGCAAACTACAATCTACATTTGATGAATGTCTATCTGTGTCAAAGTTTTGATGTCGAGTATTTCTTTCGATGATTTTTGATGACTTGTTTTGATACAAAGGTGAAAAGGAATAATCAAATCGTGGTCCATTATCGAAAACCTTGATTATCCGTTGCAAGAATTGATCTTTAGTTGCACTTTTCTCCGGTTCGTCTGTAACGTTTTGGCTCGTCCAAGTAATAACCGATTGAATTCCGTTTCTTTATTCTGAGCAAGAATTGTTCATCAACATTGTAAACATGATAATACAAATACCTAGTAGCACATAAAATATCCACATTGTTTTGTTTGTAAGTTGTAAATCCTTCAAATTTATTGTATGAAATATTCACTTATAGTGTTTTCTTCTTCTTCTTTTTTTGTAAAAACGCAATATTAAGTAACTGCATAACTTAATCTGGATTTATCTTATCTGAACCCATCCGATATTTTATAAATGATAAGTCTTTAAATGCATTCATATCTGCAATGGCATAAGGTTACTGAGTGCATTGAGAGCATAGTCTATAATTGGAAAAGTAAAGATTTTTATATCTATGACATGGTCATTATAAAAGTGTTCGAAAGCATAATATACAATCCTAGCAAAAGAAAATTCAGGTCAAAAAGAAAACTTAAGCATTAAATGATAATTTACTATGCGTATAGAATCCTTTTATTGCTTTCTAATTTAGAGGCATCATTTCTAAGCAAGTTTTAAAACTTTGAACGTTTTACGATTAGAGATGTGATTTAACGTATCAACTTCGTTGCATTACTACCGTTTTAAAGATTTGTTATAAACTTGTATAAAAGTCATAAATTTATAATCGTGATATTCAATGTCCTTTTATCAATTGTTGTAGTGCAAGCATGTTGTGGACGGCGCTAGTGTTTTATCTTATCTCATTCAATGCAAATAATCCTTGGTTCAGGCAGTACATGCCGCCTTTTTGTGATAAGTGCATACATCTTAACCAGACATCAGATACAAATAAGTACTTTGTCTGTCGTAATATCCACTACAATGCCCCTTCTGTCACATTTTTTATTTGCAATAAACTCTTCTTTTCACCATTTTTGTTGATTAAAATGGTCAACAGTTTACAAATGTACCCTTTTCCTGTAAATTGGTTTTTTCCTCACTGTAAAATACTGTACATACTTCTACACCTGTACCGAAATTTTTTGCATAATTTAAATCGCAAAACTGAAAAGGTAATTTTTTATTTGCTTGTCATGGCAACTTGTGTTTTTGTCATTTTTTTCTTAAAAAGGAAACCATATTTTAATTCAAAATTCAAACTTTATGTATGGGATATGAATTACTTTGTGTACTCTGTTGTTTTATAGTTCTGGATGAATATGCTCTTATAATGTTGTCAAAACATGTTTTAGACATTTATTAGTATCCATTTAAAATTAAAACATATAAGTTTCTCTGGTCCTCTTTTTGTCATGAACTTCTCACAATATCACAATGAGTGAAGAAATTCATTAAAATTTTGCAATATTCATTTCACAAACTCGCTCAATTTCTTAAAAGCTATTCTATACAGTTCAAAACTACAGTCAACGTATGTACAGGCATACCTCTCTCAGTCCCCAAGTCGCCTTGCAGCATTTACTGAAAAGCTTCGACAGTCGATGTTAATAGTCTTTTTTAGAAAGGGGCAAAAGATGTATCAAACTTTACTCATGCCTCAAAAAAGTATCAATTTCATTTGGTGTTTGTTTTTTCAGTCGTCTAGTAAGTCTGATATTAAAGCCTACCTCTTTAAACATGTTAGTGTTGTATGGCGTTGAAGAGCAACACATAAATACTGTGGAATCATTAAAAATCGTGGGGTCAATTGTCCTGGATTGCTTAAATTTTACATGTACATTGGGACGTAATTTCGTGTATTCTCATATTCATAAAAGGAAATATGACATTATAACTCTAATTTATTAATTCGTGGAGTATGGTAATTCGTGAAGGAAAAGTATCCACGAATTCCAAGAAAACTGAGCCACCACGAAATCTTATGATTTCACAGTAATACATTTGAAAAAATGATTCTTTTTTTAAGAATATTATTTCTTTGAAAATCATCACGAAGTCAAACCTGTTTTCTTTTACTGGACCATAAATAGATGTATAGCTTCCGTTGTTTGGATTGTTTCTCAATAAACCGATTATTTTATTTAAAGCTTTCTGACGCGTTGTGTAATATTCGATGACTATGGACAAGTTGGCAATTTGGATTGTTTCTCAATAAACCGATTATTTTATTTAAAGCTTTCTGACGCGTTGTGTAATATTCGATGACTATGGACAAGTTGGCAAAACTGTGTTTCTGCAACACTTGTAATGATTAAGTAAAAAAAAAACGTAACATTAAAACTTTACAAAGTGGGGTCCCATTACCCGGGTAGGCACACACTAGTATTATGAAATATAAAGCCTAAACATCACTTTTTGAAACTCATTACGTAGTGCATAATAAACAAAATGAGAATTGAAAAGCTTTTCTTTATTATAGTTTTTTCTTCCACTTGAATATGGGTATGGCGTGGTATAAACCTTTAATTTTTTTTGTTTCTAACTATAACGGAAGGACATGAAATAAATGTTGTATATCGACTCTCTACGGCGCAACTCTTTTGAATTATGATCTGCACATGTCACTCTATGTTATCTGGGTTTCTTTTCTGATGAAATTCTATTGTTGTCTGAATATAAGTTTATCATTTTATCACTTACTTCGTATAGCCATATCTTATTTTTATAAACATTGCAAATCTATATATTTCAAAGGTTACAATGTCTTCAAAATTGCGTATCTACGGATGGATTGAGTTGGTGAACACATTTTCGGCTTCATTATTGGATTTCACTTAGTTTCATTATGCTATGGGATTTTAATAAAAGTTTCTGTAAAATATTTCCAAGCATTATGAAGTAAAACATTTATTTAAAAGTAACCAAGTAACACACAAATATATTTTTTATATCAATTCCATCAAACAATTTGCTCATAATGTGGTAGCATGCGTTTAATGCAATTTTCTTGCAAGTTTCCTTTTTCATTCATGTTCGTCTTAACGATCAACGATATATCAAAAGTGTCTACAAAACAAAGCAGCTTATATGCATAGTTGTTTTTTACTACAACGTTATGAATATGAAATGAATAACGTATTTTCTTTCTTATTATAAATAGAAACTCATGAAAACGTGTTTAATTTTCCGCATATTAACATGCCATGCTGCCAAAATATTTGAGGAAAGATAAACCCAAAAATTTTTAATGCCAACAAGGGGAGGAAAGATACCTTAAATCAATTATGATGTCATCACTGATGTAGGACGAATGAAACGGTCGAAACTCACTAACTAGCTTAGATCTTTACCTTATGTAATCTGGAAAATTTTCAATTAAAATGTCTTGACAATAATAGCAGATGGGCGATGAATTGAATTTCCGCTTTTTTTTATTTGCTTTAAATTGAGTTTCATGTACCATACTTTCCTTAGAGTGCAATCAACAAGTAAAATTATATTATATTTTTTTTAATCTATTTACTAATGTATTCATTTATCTTGGGTTTATTTGTGTTTTTGACGTCAGAAAAAATATTTTCCCGTATTTTACTCAATTTTTTTCAGAGCAGAAGCACAAATTCTGCCGGTTTTTTTAAAAATAGAAAACCATGTCCGCAGCCGCCTCCCATTTGATATCGGATTAAGCATACAGTTAAACTCGTATAATACGAACAATGATATCCTCGTGTAGCGACAGTAGAAAAACAAGGAGCGGATCGAGGATCTGATTTTAATCGGATTGTCAAGTTTTATGAAATATGATTTCATTTCCACATTACGGTCATAAAAATTATTGTCGGTTAAAAACATACACACAAAAGTGTGTTGATTAAAATGGTTATATATAATATTAACCCCTATAGGTTGACTTTATGAGACTGCAAAGATTACAATCGTGTCGTTAAATATTTTATTATACACATTCCATCATTGTCATCAGTAACAATTTACAAAATACAAAAAACCGTCCAAATACTTTTTATCACATTTTCAAACGTCTATATGATGTTCCTGATATGTGGTAGTTTTTCATAATACTGTAAATCAAATCCTAACCGTTGATAATACTCATCTCTGCTTCTGTTGTATATTAACTGATCCATACAAAGCAAAGCGGCTTCCTGGTATTCTGTGTGGAATTTATTGGTAAAGAATTCTGGTCGTCGAGCCAATAGAGAAAGATCCCCGACTCCAAACACACAGACTGATCGAACATATTTACCATGACACTGCCGATGATTTGATAAACCCTCCCAGTTTACAAATCGTGATAGAAAAGGCTTTCTTACGCCAACATCTGTTTCCAGATCTCCTACAAAGCAAATCCTACACTTAGTTGTAAATATAAAATAGGTGTATTGTCTAAAAATAAATAACTGTCCTTGTAGATATGGCATATTTTAATTTTAACAAATTAAGCAATAAACATATGCATTTTGACTAGTATTTATTGCTTAAATTAAAAAATGCCACAAGGCGAGTGTATTCTGAGTAATAGCCTTATTTTATTACCTTTAAAACTTCCCGGAATTCCCAGCTGAGGATTATGAATCAAACTTGCAAAGAACGTCTCATCTGGAATACTTGTTTTGTTCACCCATGTAAGAAAATCGGCAGCTACATCATGATTGATGACGTATTCCACAACTTTTCTGTTTAAAGTCACGTGGACAGAGCCTTTGACTGGCTGGATAGTATGAGGAGGTTTCTCAGTAATATTCCATCTTTCCTTGTTTGCCCTAATTTGATGAATGTCGAATTGGAGCAAATGATTTAATGGGTGAATTACTATTAAAGATTGTGATTGTATGGGGACTTTTTGTAAATGAAAGGTGTTATATAGTCATTATTTCATTGTCCCTAGTCGAAATTTGTTTCATGTAATTTCATGTACATATTATAAAAATTCTGCAAACCTTTTGATGGTGCCTTCTCCATCGTTTGAACCGTTAAAAATTTGCAATATTTTTACCAGTTCATAATTTGTACGAAGGGGAAATTCCTGTCCAGTTAAGTTAATGAAATATTTCCATTTAGGAATTGATAAAAGGTCTTTCATGCATGTGATGTCTGGTAATAAAACACTTATTTTCCCCCAATTCACTTCAATTCTTTTGGACACCATCTTCACATTGGGAAAGCATCGTACGATGCAGAAAAATTCATTGAAGACGTATTCAACTGTTTTTCTATCTACGTGAACACAGTACATATTTTGTGGACGGTAAATTGACCTCAGAAGAATTTCAAACTGTTCTGGGCTTTTATAAACAAGAATGCTGTAGGCAATCGGAAAATTCCTCTCCTCATCTGTTAACGAATCCATAATGTATCCTTTTGTTTTGATGAAATTTTCACATGCTTTTGTTTGTTGGCAAAACGACTGCGATTTGTTTTTTACCCTCATTTTACGAACTCTCTCAATTTCTTTGTCATTCTGTTCAAACAGCAAACCACAATCTACGTTCGGTATAACTCTTTCAGAACCAAAGTATTTCTGTGATGAATTTTCGAAAGATTGTGATCCCGATTTATTATAATACAGAGGCGAGAAAGAGGCATCAAATTGTGGTCCATTGTCAAACAAATGGACACTCCTCTGCAAGAACATATCATCAGCCTTCCGACTTTGCTTGGTCGCTGTTACGTCCTTGTAGCTTCTATAGAAAACGAATTTTCCTCTCGTTGTCTTTTTAGATACATATTTGAAGATTACCTGTGTGGTTAGTATAAGGCAGAAAAAAACTAACGCATAACGGGCGCATCTTTTTCTTGTGCTTCGATATGATGAGGAGAAATCCATTTTATCGAGATGGGAAAACGTTCAGTGTATTTCTTTTGGATTGTTTTTCACGAAAGAGTTATTGTGGTACGATGTAATGAAAATATGCAAATAAGTTGCCAAAGACACAAATACGTACGTATGGCCTCGACGGATCATTCGACAGTCAACTTGTAAACTGCTCATAGGTACATATATTATTTATATACTTATATATAGTTGCATCCAACAAGTATGATTCCTTCTATTTCTTACGGAAATTGATTGTAATTGAAAATGACAGGACTGAAAACGACACGCCCCGTTTATTGAATGGTCGAAACATCCACCAACCTAAGTGTGGCTACCTTCATATCACGCATAAATCACCACAGAAAGCAATTTATTGATTAAATATACTTTTTTCTCCTTTCTGAAAACACATCTGCGCTGCATTTTACAAAGTTAGTTGTTAATCTTCTATGTATAATGCAATTACTCTTACGACAATGTGCAAAACATTCAAGCAAAGCTAGTAATGAGGCCCAAGGATGTCGCCTTGTGTATATCATAAGAAATCTATGAGTTATTTTATTAGTCCATAAGTGTTTTGCCTCGTGTAAATCAACAATTTAAGTAGTTAAATTTAATTTGACATATTTTTTTAATATGTCCGACATTTTAAATTAATTTAATTCCAGCAAACAGTTTTGTATATTTTTAGTGTTGACATAACAAACAAAAGGCTCATTGTCCACCTGAGCAACAATAGCCATAATTAAATCAGTTGTATATAGCCCTATTCAAAATATATGAGGATTAATGTTAAAAACACACACACACCTATATATATATATATATATATATATATATATATATATATATATATATATATATATATATATATATATATATATATATATATATATAATCAAAAAAGAAAATGAAAAGTTCCAAAGTATAATAGAATAGAAATAGTGAATAGAAACTTTGGAACTGTTCATTTTCTTTTTCTTTTTTGATTATTTATACTGTGTGATATCACCTTTCACTCATTTTGGATTTTGGATATATATATATATATATGTAATCATCATTTGTTATTCATTTTTGTAGATACTTTGTCTGGTTTTGTCCTTATCCTAATATATAAAATCGAAATTAAAAAAAAAAACCTGCGCATTGTTGGTTGATGAAAAACATCTAAACTGAATCGTACAATATTTATACATGTAGGTGGCATTAATCTTGTTTGTTGCAGCTGAATGGAAAAAAAACTTTTTTTATTGTATTTATTTCAAACCTGTGAACGGGTTTTAATTTTAGTGTCTCTATCTCTACATTTAGACTTGGAGGGGGGCATTCCCACTTAACTTCCCCGTTTTGTTTATACATCATTTATCCATTTAGACGCAGAATGCAATGATCTGTTCATAAATCATTCATGTTTACAAATTAATATCTAAGGTTTACAACCAATAATATGGTATAAAAAAAGTATGAAATTAAAACAAGCTGTGTTATGCACTATTATCTATTTGCATGCATATTTTTAAACCAAGTTGTCAGATTCATACTATCTGCCTGATGGTAACTTGCCCTACACTTTCCGCCATGATGTCAAATAGTCAACCGTTTCTAGGCAACCCGTTCTGGAAAGTTCTATCCATTAATACTAAAATCGCATTAATTGTTCCGGTTGATTTACTTAGTAAATCCGCATTCTTGGTTACCCCGTTCTGGAAAGTTCTATCCCATTCTCTCACCAGAGGTCGTGCTTCGCAAGCGTATGAGTATCAAAACTAAAATCGCCCACTAAAGAAACGGATTTACTCATTTTATTTATTCAACATTCGTCAAATCTTAACTTCTATGTATTCCCTGAATAGGCCTACAGTACATATATAGTTACTCTTTACGTAATCATTTAATGTTATTTCATAGTATATATATATATATATATATATATATATATATATATATATATATATATATATATATATATATATATATATATATATATATATATATATATATATATATATATATATATATATATTACATTTGGAGGAATAGAAACATCTATAAAACCAGCTGGATTTTTTAACGTGTAAAACCCGGGTATTTTTTCTATTAATGTATCTAGACAACATTTGAACAGTTATCATTCATATCTGAATATGAGAAATACTGAAAATAAACTGTCAAAAGTACAAGTATCAACTTATGTTATTTCAACCTCGAATGCAATAAGGCTCTGTTAAGTGTAATTTATAAATAACGAAACTGTGTACAGACGCCATACTGCATGCTTTCTTCATTAATAGATTGAAGCAAGGCCCAAATGTTCACAAGTGAATAATCACGTCGGCGGAAATGTTTATTTAATCGACTTCAAAAATCAACCTGTGGCTCAACACTTGATGATCAGTCGAAGATTCGCTGACTGATAAATATTCAAACTTCTCAAGTTTTCATAGGTGTTCTTTGTCGTTAATATGACACCTCGACAATCCCAGTATCAATTTTTCTCAGTGTGTTCGATAACAACATATGTTTAATTTGTTTACGGACACCATTGTTTGTTTCTTTTTTTTAAGGTAGACTAAGTACAAAACAGATATTATCTAATTTCACTTATGCTATTTTAACCTTTAATTCCAGTTTTCTTGAGATTTAATATTTTGATCTTTATAACAAAATACATAAATAAGTAAAATTTGAAGAAAAATCCCTACCGAATTTTTTTTTCATAAACACCAAAACTACCTTATTAATCTCCTTTCAATGAAATATAAAATTAAATAGTCATTGATATGATTTTTTTGTGTCAGTAAGTTACTTTTCAAGATATTACAAATGTTTTTCCTGTTATATATACAAGATACTTTTTGTTACTTCAAGACACTGAAATATATCATTACTGGTGACTTTATTTTGATGAGTGGTTAATGTTTGAAGTCTATCAACCAACCCACCACTGTATATCTTATACCGTCATCAACACATTGCATTTACACTTGCATTCCTTTATTTCATTTGCGCACCTAGCAAGTCAATTTCTACAATCTGTGAAAAGGGAAAAAGGCGTGAAGATCTAGATAAACTCCAGCTGTTGCTAGTTGTCTATGCGAGATAGATTTAAAGTGCTTTGAAACTTTTAAAATTATACCTCACCTCTTACTCTCCAGACGACAGACGACAGACTAGATATTTCCAATACATTTTTATTTTCAGTTTTGTGTTATGGATTTGTTGGAGATATCTTGCTCTTACTTTCTGGATTCTTGCAAGCATTAAAACATCCTTATCTTCTCTGGTCGATTTCTGAAGTCTTGGTCCGCGTCCTTTATAGCTTTGAATTTTTTATGAGAATCAAATGAATTTATTAAGCTCATATTTTTAATTACATCAAAAAATATATTGACGAAATAAAGAACGTTTTCTTCTTACAGAGTTACTGTGGAATAGTTTTTATTCGTGGGGATCAATATTCCTTGGTAGCAAAAAAATTTCGAGTTTGCTTAGACGTAATTTCGAAAAAAGCAAGTTTGTGGCAATTTTCACAGATACTAATCAGATGCTTGTGTATAAGTTTTTGAGGATGTTAATTCGTTGGCAAGGGTTACCCACAAATGCCACGAATATTGGTCCCCCACGAACTGTGATGATTCCACAGTACAAACATTCATGCAAATTTGTTGTTTTAACATATTTTTTTCATGAAAACATCTGGAAAAAAATCACATTTTCTAAATAATTATGGTCTACTTACTAATTGTATGTTTAAACCATTGATATTTCCTGCTGTGTTTCACTAAAATTAAGTATAAGACAACAGTTTTTAAGAAGATTTTAGAGGAGTATTAGATAAAAAAGGATCACACTGAGTCCAATGAATTCGGAAATCAGATAACTCATCTTAAGGCATGTTGTTAATAAAATGTGCCCAAATCTATTTGAAGCAAGCTCAAAACTAACACTTATTGGAACTCATTGTTCACACAGATACTCATTTAAAGAATGCGTATTAAATGATATATAATGACCACAAACCAGTTCTTTTTAAATAGAAATATGATTAAAATATTTGGATCAGAATTGAAAATATCGAGTTATTCCATTACATAAAACATACCTTCTTAAACATAAATCAAGCGAATGATTATTTTCTGTAAATGTGAATGAACAAGATATCTGTGAGTCAATGCTTACTAGTGATACCCTCGCTCTGATGTGATTATACAACAAAAACAAAAGTTAAAATTAACAAGAAGTTCAAATCAAAATTGTTTTAAAAAATCCCACCATATGACATACCGAAACAGATTGTGTTAAGATTTAATGCATCTGCGATTGATAGTTGCTGAGAAATCTGTGCCAAAATTTGTAAGTAAATTTGAACAGAAAATAGAGAAAAGAAGTCGACGTCTGATTGGTACAAAAATAATTCCCACCATATTGTTTACAGGCATGTAGCATTGTTTTTGAAAGTGGGGGCCAAACTCATCCAACATATCTTGACAAGCCAAGAAAAAAAGAAAAATCCTGAAAATCCTAATCCGTGTGAATGAGGGGGGGGGGGGTCAAGTATTTCTATCAGTTTCACTGTTAATTTTTTTTATTTTCAATTAAATTTTGCCTGGTAAACCTATACAATGAGTATGTTATAATGTCAAGAATATGCAATCACTAGTTGCTGAAAAATCTATAACGAAAATTTGTTACGGACAGACAGACAAACGGACATACAGACAGGCACACAATGGTAAATCATGAATGAATAACTTTTGAAATTAAAATTAAATGTAGATTCAAATGTGCTTAAAGTGTTCGACAAAGAACTATAAGACTAGTGTTTTCTTTCAGTCATGGCCGGACTCTATAAAAATTGAAAGCATCCAAAGAAATTAATTGCGGTATCTGTACACTTTACACTAGTTAAGGATTTGGGGGGTACCTGCAACTCTATTGAAACCAAATTAACCTTCGTTCTGGTTTTATGTTCAATTTTTTTGGTTGAATTGTGCAGCCACTTTTATTATGATGTAGTTATAAACTAAATAAGGAAGATATTTATTGAAAATACGAATAATGAAATAATCAGATTTATTAGAAATAATAGGGTCGTGAGATTTAAACAAGTTTTCTTGTCTATTTATGTACTAAATATGCTATTAACGGGTGAAAATAAATCAATGCAAATTTTATTTTTCGTAACATAATTAATAAAGAGAAGGAACTCTAATAAAATCATTTCAGCCCTATATACTAAGACTTATATACTAGTATATATAATCATATACATATGAGATAAAGTGGATAAACCTAAAGAAAAGCCAACAGTGATCGGAGGTTTCCTTTTGTATCTAACCTTCTGGGAAATCAAATCTGTTAAAAATTATATATTAAGCATCTGTCGCCAAATTTTAATAAGGCCACACTTGAGTCACTCTTTGAAACTTTTAAAACTGAAAGATATTCCAGATACGCACCTCCAAGTAAAAATTCTTGGAGGTACTCAAGTGTGGTCAAAATGTATTTTACGATTTAAAAAAAATAGTAACAAAAAATAAAACAGAACACTCTATTGTAGCGCCCCAGGCAAGTTTTTTAATTACAATATTCCTAATTCTAACTATTTTTTACCATAACAATGATAAAATATAAGGAATAAAGAATAAGAAAGCAATTTGATATAAACTCAATCAAAAATTGACTTATTAATCAGGGCTTTATGGAAAATGAAAAAGGTAGAGATAACCGACGATATAAAAATCACAACGTTAACATCTCGTGCGTTCCCAATTTGCACTAATATCAGCATTTCATAGAGACCCCACAATTCAACATAAAACCATTGTGGATGGTTATTCCATTAGTTTTATATGTGGTCTAGTTCTGCAAAATTCGGATGCTGATGAACTGTCTCAATCTTAGATTCATCTCGTCCCATCCATACATGCCATTAAATTATAACAAAATGTGCCGGACAGTAGCGCGTGCTGTCCGGTGTCTATCAGAAAGGTGAGTTACCCTCATGTAGCGGTTATGTTGACGTGTCGCTATATGACATTTGGCCCTTCATGGTAGGTCTTCAACACTTCCGGTTGAATTAGATTTACGGACAAGCCTGAAAATGATTTTTATGGTGTCTGTAATAAGATCTAGCAATCTATCAGAAATATTTTCAATTAAAAATAGCTGTTAAATTGTTTATATGACGTCATTTTTCACGGTTAAAAGTAAATAAAGCAAATATTGTTAAAGGAAACAAACACGGCGTGAACCGCAATCTGCTTGGACCACGTCAACTGATATTAAAGGTTCTTGGGAATACATGCGCCGCATTTTACTCAATTAGTTTTATGATAAAGGCAGGGAATTGATCGAATTGTGTCTTGAAAAACACATCCGAAAAACATAAGTATCGAACAAGTACAATCACGGTCGAGTAATTAATTACTAGATTTCAATTTTTTTACATGAACAGTTGAGTATTTTCAACAGCAGTCGGTAGTGGCAACGACTTTCTAAATTATACAAAGTAAATGTGGGGCGTTAAAAATTTTGACCAGTTTATATGTTTCTATTCACCCCCTCTGAATTTATTACAATTGTATAGCACAAATTCTACATGCTTTCTATGAATTCAGCCTTTCTAGACAATGCAACACCACTATTCAACATCTACTTGTTAAAAACGTATTGTCAATGTGTGTTTCATGCGCGGATCCAGCATGAATAATATAAATTTTATTGCCAGCAGAGTAAGGTCAATATATACTTAGTTTAATAGTATAAATTCTTTAGTATTATCATCATTCCGTTTTTAGCTCACCGAAACGAAGTCGGTGAGAGCTTACAGTAAAGGCCTGGCGTCGGCGTTCGGACCTGGTTAAGATTTTTATTGCAGGTCCTGTATCTAAGTTATTGTTCTATCTTAACCAAACTTGCATGGATGATGCATCTGGACCTACTTATGGACTTAAAAAATTTGGATGTTGAATCTGGGCCATGAATATCAGATCCTGGAGGAGGTTAAAGTTTTAAGAGCTGGTTAAAGGTTTTGGTGCAAGTGCTTTTTAATAGCCATTTCTAAGTTACTAATGGTCCTAACTTCACCAAACTTGCAGGGACGGTGCCTATTATGATACTAATGCACCTGACAGGCTTGAATGCTGAATCTAAGCCATAGGTTTCGAATGCTGGATGAGGTTAAGGTTTTTAAAGCTTGTTCAAGTTTATAAAGCAGGTACCCTCTGATGGTTCTATCTTAGTAATCATCAGTCCTAACTTCACCAAACTTGCATCGATGGTGCGTGTTATGATACTTATGCACCTGACAGGCTTGCATTCTGAATCTGAGCTGTAGGTTTCGGATGCTGAAGAGGTTAAGGTTTTTAGAGCTGGTTAAACTTTATAGAGCATGTGCCTTCTGATGATTATATCCTATTTATAACTGGTCCTAACTTAACCAAACTTGCATGGATGGTGCGTCTTATGATACAAATGCACCTGACAGGCTTGAATTCTGAATCTAAGCCATGGGTTTCGGATGCTGGGCGAAGTTAGTTTATTTTGGAGCATGGGTGGTGCGTCTTATGATACTGAAGCACATGACAGGCTTGAATGTTGAATCCGAGCTATAGGTTTCAGTTGCTGGATGAGGTTAAGGTTTTTAGAGCTGGTTAAACTTTATAGAGCAGGTGCCCTCCGATGATTATATCTTAGTTATAAGCTTATAACTGGTCCTAACTTCACCAAACTTGCATGGATGGTGTGTCTTATGATACAGATGCACCTCACAGGCTAGAATTCTGAATCTGAGCCATAGGTTTTGCTTGGCGAAGTTAGTTTTTGTGGAACTGGTCACATGTTTAATACATGTAGCTAGAAGTACTTTTTCAAACTTGCAAAGTTCAAATTATCAAAGGTTATTAAAAAAAACTTCCTACCTCACACAAACTTGTTTAATGGATGTGTTTGTTGTAAAATGAAATAACCTGATTCCTGCGATGTAGTTTTGTATAATATGGAACATAATTGTTTTATATGATACAATATTTCATCATTTATTATATTGTAAAAATTAAATGATACAATATGATATTATATCTGTTTTTGTATATTGTGATATGATATTGTATCATGGTATTGTTATATATAGTATATATTGTATATTACGATACAATATTGTATAATATGATATTGGATTATATATTATTGTATCACATGATATTTTTCCACATGATATTGTAATATATCATATTAAATCATATGAAATGATATTGTAATTTGTTATATTGTATAATATGATACGATATTGAATAATACAAAAAAGTATAATATAATATATTATTATATGACATGATATTGTATGTTTTAATACAATGTTGAATCAAATTATATTTAATATCTGATACAATATCATACGATACAATATCATATTTTATCATACAATATAGTATCGTATGTTACAAGTTTGTTATATGATATTTTATCATATGATACTATATTGTATCATATATTGTACATTATGATATTGTATTATGTGATCAAACACAAAAATGTTTTACACGATAATTCCCATATCATATTATATGATACAATATCATATTTTGATACAACGGTGCATCATATGTTACAATATCATATTGTATCATTATATATAACAGTAATATATTGTAACATATAATATGTATTGAATAGTTTCATAGGATGCAATATCGTTTTTTATATGATTGTATTGATTAAGATTGTATCTTACAATACTGTATTAAATGAACATATTATTATCAAACTATTTTAAACGTATGAAATACGATGTGTGTCAAAACGGTATCCATGAATATTGAGGATCATTAACTAAGATTTTTATATGACATGATGAAGGTGGTCTTAGAAAGATGATGCCTCATCTCGGTGAGCTTTGTAATCTGTGATTATCTATGGGGTTGGTTTTTGGTGGGTTTTTTGGGTTTTTTTTTTTTGGTTAAATTTAATAAAAAAAAAATAAAATTTGAAAACTGATCGAGGAGAAGATACTTATCCCTCGTCCTGTTGTAGATTAACTGATCCATGCAAAGTAAAGTATGCCCCTGGTAATTGGAGTGAAATTTATAGGCAAAGAATTCTGGTCGACGAGCTAAACGAGCAAGATCTTCGATTCCAAAAATGCAAATCGATCGAACATATTTACCACCACATGGCCAAGAATTTTTCTCCCATCATTCCAGTTTTTGAATCGGGAAAGAAATGGCTTCCGTATTCCAAAATGTTTCCAGTTTTCCTGCCAAAACAAATAATCCTTTATTTGGTCAACATTTATCACCTTATTTAGTTAAAATGAAAAACAAAAACGGGGAAAACTATCTTAATGGTAAAGAGATTTCCTACCTTTGAAACTTCCAGGTATTTCTAACTGAGGATTATGAATCAAAGTTGCAAAAAATGTTTCATCTGGAATGCCCGTTTTATTATACCCATTCAAGGAAGTCAGCAGCTACCCTGTTAGTGATGACGTATTCCACAAATCTTCTGTTCAGTGGTACATGGACAGATCCTTTTACCGGAACTATATCGTGGGGAGGTTTCTCTTTTATATTCCATCTATCTTTGTTAGCCCTAGAATAGGTATTCAGGAAAGTTAAAGGGACTTGGACACGATTTGACTTAAAATTTTCAAATTTTATTTTTCCATTTTCATTGTCTATACTTATATATATAGAAGTTTATAATGCTTTGTCAAAATTTGAAAGTCAAATATCAAATTATAAGCAGGACACAGAATTCATAATTCTTTTTTTTTAAACAAAGCTCAATATTGTCATTTTTTACATATGTGTTGTATTGGTGTAAGTTTCAATCAAATGTATCTTTCTTTTGCTGATAATAGTATTTATGATGTTATTGAATTATTTTAAATTATTTTTTGCATGTCATTTTGTCTAAGAAATGGTAATTTTCTACAATGTATTTTTTGTAATCAACTATAAGACTCGAGCTTTGTTTACATAACAGCCATTTCTTACCTCTGTAACTCGCTTGTAACTTGACTTTAACATTCAATATTTTGGACAATCATTTAAAATGCACCAATTAACCTTTTTATACATAAAAAATAAAAATAAAATTTTTGATCTTAAATCGTGTCCAAGTCCCTTTAATGAAATGTACGTAAAATGTTTAAAACAAGTATTGAATAGAAAGTACAGCGATGTGACAAAAGTATTCACGATTTTTGAAAAAAATCGCGGACGTAAACTATGACGCGCTTCGTAAATTGCGACATTATCATAAATAACCGACTTACTTTTATCAATACTTGGTGAGGTGGTCCTTAGACTCGATAAAAGCTAGAGAATAGATTCGTACAGAGATTTCTCTTGATATTTGGAGCTTAATTTTGCAGATTTCTTTTAATATTTAGTCATATTTTTTTCTTCATTTTATTAATGTGCGATGGTTGAGTTTGCCTGGCTATACAATTGTAGGAATATGATGTTGTTGTTTGTATATTTGGGTAATACGAGCTCTGTGAACGGGGGCGTTGTCGTAATGAAAAAGATTGTGGTTTTGTAGAGGAAATGTCAGTGACTGACAGTCCAAATTTGATTTTCTAAAATGAATATGTACAGTATTTGGCTGCATTAATATTCCCATTAACCTACATAGGACACCTTCCCTGTGGTAGGTAATACATCCTGTTTCTTGTTCTGTCTGATACTGTCCACAATCATCATATTGATTATTTTGGCAGGTCGGAGGTTCGCATTAAGCACAAAAATATTAAAAAGCTTAAAGTTTCAAAATAGCACTGCACTGTGTTCCAACTGGACAAGTGGGCGAACACCCGAGTCTTAAATTCTTTGGGTGTACAAGCTATCTTGATGTCTGCGAGAAGTTTATTCCATTCTCTGATGCTTCGTGGAAGGAATGAGTGTTTGTGAAACTAGAAGTCACTATTGCAAGTTGATATTTGATAGGCAAGCCAGTGGGTATTGCGTGAAGGTCGTAGAATTGGTGTTACAAGCGTTTCTGTTGATGGCAACCTGGTCATTTAATTACTCTTTAAAATAACACCTTTTCTAGACTTGCCATACCACTACGTTGTTCAAGTGACTGCCATCTGGAATGTTGGATCATGCTGTCCACACATGATCTGATGCCGACATAACTTGATGAACGTCATTGTACTATTTCTAGAGTTTGGATGTCTTTCTGGATGTAGCTGTCCCAAACAGGTTAAGTAAACTCCAGTAAAGACCTGGTTAATGATTTGTATGCACTTTCCTTCATATGGATGTGAAACTGATGTTTAAATACCGGCGTAATTAAGAAGCACTGTGCCTTATTGGCCTTGCCACAGAAGTTATAAAGTGGTCACTCCAATTCAGGTTTGATGTTATATGAGATATTTTTCACTTTTAACATGTTCCAGGATCTGGTCATGTAGTTTGTATTTGTGGTCTGTTGGCTTGGCCTTCCTGCTGATTGACAAGACGTTGCACTTTCCAGGATGAAAATTCATTTCTATCTCCTTTCTCAAATGCCAAATTTATTTAGGTCGGCCAAAAATGTTTTTGGTGTCCAATTTTGATGTAACAGTAAGATACACCAATGTTGTCTTACCATGGCCCTCTAGCATACCAATGATATAATAAATAGAAACAAACTTGGCCCAAGAACCGACTATTGGTGTACTTTCGACTAAATACCGGCGTAACTGGACATTTCCTCGTTGACAATTCCAGCTTGAGCTCAGTTGGAATGTAAACTCGCGATCCAGTTGTTCACATTGCCCTAGATCCCATAGGATCATAGGTTTAATGAGAAGGCTGTGGCCAATTTTGTCAAAGGCCTTGGAGAAGTCCATAATAAGCACATCTGTCTGCCTTCCACAAGCAAAGTTGTTGATTACGTCATCAATAAACACAATAAGTTCGGTTTCACAGGACCTTTTGCTGCCGATTTTCCCACACTATAAGCCTTCGAATTCTCTGCAGAGGGAGGCACATGCATAGCGGTAAGTAGCGTAGCGCTTTTTAGAGGTTATACACTCTAATTTTCTTTTAAAGTTATCACACTCTCATCAGGAAAAATGACAATGTTTCAACAATTATATACTGTTAGTTGTTTCTTTTTAAAAAACACTAGGCGACACCTTTTTCCCTGTTGATCTCGGAAACTACGATTTTTCCCCTATTACAATGTAACTTATCGCTTAAAATATATAGTAATCACGCAAAAATCTTAAGTATGTCCGTTGGTGAATAGAGTTATTAGCATATCACTGTCATTAAATTTACTAGTAATTTCTTTTAACATATGTCTTTCACTAGTTTTTTATCTTAAATTATCCAGTCTTTCTTTTCGACAATTTGATCTCACCAGTCGACAAATATTTTTTCCCCAAAAATTCACAATAACTAATATTTTTGCCTATCAAATTTCATATCTACAATAATTTTTTCTGTTATCACTTTTATCGATCTCCTACCAATAGTAATTTCAGTTTGTTAACATTAAATTCCAGACTGCAGACGATAAAACATACAGATATAACGTCACTTCCGTTGTGAGGATAACTCTGTAAGAATTTAGATGGTCAACAGGGCATTTTGGTAGAGTTACCTCCCATTCACAAAAAGAAGCCCACGCTAGAACGACGTCACTGCGTTAATATTGCGATTTTTTTCTGTCATAGTGCTGTAGGCTGTATCCAATCATATGAATATGTTTAGAAACAACTTCTGTCACTTCATCAAAATGTTTGTATAAACATGTAGTGTTGTTATCAGTGAAAAAAACTATAAGTATTATATCGGTTCTTTATTTCTGATATGTATTAAAATAAATTAAAGGTCCACACCTCACAAATATCTACCAGGTATTTTCCACTTTGACATCAAATTTACGCTGTATTTACGAAGGAACTTACGATCATTAATCTATTTTGTCTTCAGCAATGATTTCTCAATGCGATGCGTAATACATTAACAAATCCACTGGAACTAGTTTTTCCAAACCACTTATTCTTTTGAAACATATTTAAATGCTTCTAAGTTAATACAAGAGTAACAGAAACTGATAGATGATTAGGTGATGGATTTGGTCAATTTAAAAAAAGGTTGACAGTATGCTCTTAGTGAGTGAGTACGGATGAACCGATTCCAAACCTATCCTTCAAATTGACTTGTTACCCGAGAAGTACAATATTCACCGAGCTGGTGGCTAAATTATCGTTTGATCGAAAAAAAAAACAGCAATTATTATTTTGATATATAATTCAGCGACAAATTGATACAGACATATCAAATTGAGTGTTATTAGGCGAAAATTTTAGCTTGAGGCCATAGCCGAGCATAATTGAGAAACGCTATCTATTTTTAGTCTGATGTAAAGGAAATCGAATGTTATATTGACCTCCTAGGTCACGTGCAGGTTAATATAATGTTCTGGGGGGTTTTCGGGATGGTCGAATATGAGCCAATTAGAGAGCTAGGAATAAATCAATCATTTAATAATATTCAATATATGTGAAAAAGTTTCGGATGTTTGGTTGTCAAATTTTGAGTCCCTGCGAGTTCCGGTAATTTTTATTTCAATAATACATTCTTGTTTAACTCCAATCCTGTTATTCAGGTCTGAAAATTTCATATTCATAACACGAATAATTTTAACAAAATATGTCGTAAAAATTAAGAAAATTGTCGATACATTTGAGCATGAAATAACGCATTGAAACATTTTACAAACTGCAAAATTTATATCATTTTTTATCATCTTTGAAAAAATAAAATAAAAAACGGTTATTTTTTTATAAATCGTCTGACAAGATTTTACGGAAAAAGTAAGAAGCTAAGAACCAATACCAAAAAAAAAAATAACAAATGAAGACTGATTAAAAAAATTGCGCAAACCCTTTGATGGTGCCCTCTCCATCGTTGAAACCGTTGTAAACTTTTAATATTTTTACCAATTCATAATTTGTACGTAGAGGAAATTCCTGTCCTGTTAAGTTTATAAAATATTTCCATTTAGGAATTGATAAAAGGTCTTTCATGCATGTAAGTTCTGGTAATAGAACACTCGTTGTTCCCCAATTCACTTCAATTCTTTTGGACGCCATCTTCACATTGGGAAAGCATCGTACAATGCATGAAAATTCATTGAAGACGTTTCCTATGTTTTCCCATTCACGTGAACACAGTAACTGTTTTGTGGTCGGTAAATGGACCTTAGAAGAATTTCAAATTCTTCTGGGCTTTTATAAACAAGAATGCTGTAGGCAATCGGAAAATTCCTCTCCTCCTCTGATAACGAATCCATAATGTATCCTTTTGCTTTAATGAAATTTTCACATGCTTTTGTTTGTTGGCAAAATGACTGCGATTCATAACTTAATTCATTTCACGAACTTTCTTGATTCCTTTGTCGTTTTGTTCAAACAGCAAACCACAGTCTACGTTTGGCACAACTCTTTCAGAACCAAAGTACTTCTGTGGTGTATGTCCAAAGGTTGGAGTTTGCGGTTGTTTATGATACAAAGGCGAGAAAGAGGCATCAAATTGTGGTCCATTGTCGAACAATTGGACACTTCTCTGCAAGAACATGTCATCAGCTTTCCTACTTTGCTTCGCTCCTGTTGGGCCATGATTGTTTGAATTGAAGACGGAATCTCCTGCCATAGTCATTTGAGACACATAACTTTAGAAGATCAGTGTGCAAAAAAGTAAAATAAACCAGAAACAAACTAATGCATAACGGACACATTTTTTTCTTGTAGTTTGATGTGATGACAATGAATTCATTTTATCACGATGAGAAAAAACTTCAAATGTAAGGGGTTTTTTTTTCATCATCTGCTAATAAAGGTGTATCTATATGCGGAACGTGATGAAAAAATGCAAATGAGTTGTATAATTGGATGTACCCAAAGGATCTTTTGACGAGCGACATATGAAGTGCTCAATCATAAGTACACTGTCACATCATCATTTATAACTATATACCAGTATACTTTTTTTCTCTCTAAAAACACATATGCGCTGCATTTTACAAAGAGAGTTTCGACTTGACTTATATTTTCCCCTTCAAATGCAAATAGCAATACAATGCGCAAAATTAAATTGAAACCAACCTTTTCATAAATTTTATTCTTTTGAAATATATTCTGAGGTGGTGCACGAAGAAAAAATTGAAAAATTATCATATGTTCAAAGTTATTTGGAATAAAGAGATATCCTCCATTTTTAAACATCATTGTTAGATCGGTAAGAAGTATATATATATATATATATATATACGTGTATCATCCGGAATTCAAAAGTGAAGTTGAAGCTAAAGAACTGCTACGCACTTTCCCCCCTTCATTTATGCAACAAATGAATAAATGGAATTGAAAATATGGAATTAAACTTTGAAAAGGAATACTACGCACCCCCCCCCCCCACAATATAAAAGAATTTTATGATTTATAATTTTTAGATTTTTCCTTTTTTTCTTTTTTTTGCTTGTCAAGATTTTTTGGATGAGGCTGGCTCCCTCCCTATTTAAAAAAAGACGATGCTACGTGTCTTACATGACATTTTCTAAATGTTACAGTAATTTAATTTTATCCAACAATAGTTTGTAATTTTAGCATTTACATAACAAAAGAGGGTACTAATAACCTAGGAACTTTATCGTCAGTACGCTCTATTTCGGTGAGGTTCTAGCATTGTCGTTGAATTTTGAGAGAGTAAATAATTTTGATGTTGTTATTTTTTTAATTTGTTTTTATTTTGTTTTTCGTACACTCGATTAACACGTTATGTGGTAATATCAAATAATTTCAAAACATTTTGTGTATGTTTTTCATTTAATACGAATACGTCCATTTCATTGATTTTTTTAAATCTTATTTTACCTCCCTTTTGAGCGATAATCAGTACCTTCAGTTTGTTCAAGATTACATTAAAATCATAAGTGCATGTTGAACTTACACATATCTTATCAAGAAATTTTATCGAATGTAAATCGTGATCCTGTATAAACACTAGCTGAAGAAATATATTTGTGATTGAAATATGCAATCGAATACCCTGCTTCTGTAAAATGAAATCAAAATGGAGAGTTGCTTTCTTCTGCTGCTCTCGGTGGCGAGTTTACTAAATATTGGTATGTATCAATGTTTCACTGTGATTTTGCTTAAATTGGTGTATGATTTCTTGAGGGGTTTTTTTTTTGTTACCGCGACAATCATAATTACGAATGAAGAACAATAATAAATGGTTAGCATTGAATATTGAACTTGGTTGGAACGTGGTAAAAAAAATTGATCACATGGTCAAATGAGGTTTTGGTTTATGCTGGCTGTAAAAGCATTTGCATTGTGACACTATCAGCTGTACTGACAAGTTGAAAATAGTAAGCATAAATGTGAATGTGTGCTTGCGGGCATGATCATGAGTGAGTGAGCGACTGAACTGGCTGAGTGAGAGAACGAGAGAGACAGATGTATAGAGTATGATATTTACAATATAATGATTTATTTGTATTTCTTAAGCTCTTGGAGAATACACTACATCCAAATGCTATGGCAATCATTACATGAACTCACAATGTCCAGGATCAGGCAGAGTGATAGCCGTTAAAAAATTACAGTATGGCATGAAGTGGTATATCAGCGATGAGTGTCCCAAAAACATAGAGTCGCTACAACATGGCAATACCACGACATGCTGTCAGTATGAGGAGGGTGATTGCTTAAGAAACATCACAGAATATAATGATAAGTATCTGTACTTATCACGCTTGTCGAGACTACGAGTTATATCACAAAACACTGCTACACCAAGGCAATATATGACGTGTGCTAACAACAATCATACTTACTCCAACTATGTTCAAGTTGTCTTTGATTGTGTTGCAGGTAAGATGACTCTTCTGTTTTATACATTGTGTAAAGAATTTCAAACACAGAATCCAAATAATAAAAATACATTGACTCTTGTATGTACATTTTAGCGAATCTGAATGTAAGGGTTGTTTTTACTGTAATCTCTTGGGTTTTCTTCTCTCTCTCTCTCTCTCTCTCTCTCTCTCTCTCTCTCTCTCTCTCTCTCTCTCTCTTTCTATTTGAGGGGGGTATTTTTTTATTGGTGAGGGGAGAGTTCATTTTTTCCAAACCACTGCACCAATTTCAGCAATGCTTTCATTACATTTTAAAGCGTGCGTTAGTGAATGCACTTTATCTTCTAAATAAAGAACTCATTTGCCATTTGAGTTAAAATTATACATTTGTTATACCTGATATACGGATCAGCATTAGAGTTCCCAAGGAATTATTCCAAGTCGTGAAAGAAAACGAGAGTAAACAGAAAAGATTTAGACAAAGGCTATAGGGGCTATAACGTGTAAAATTATTTTTAAAAGCAAGCTTACGTATAAAAGCTGGAATAGTGTATAAAGTTTGTTTCTAGCCCTGTCCAATATTTTTTTAAGATTTACAAAATAATCAGAATATGTTTGGTTTTTTTGTGTAAAATAAAAAATAAGGAAGCATTCAAAAGAAGATGGGAAAAAATTGTGAAAATGTATAGATATTTAAGACATAAACAATTTTTTTTATTGTTTCTGCGGTGCATTTAATTTAATAAATTAACACAGTTCAGAGTTATACCTCAACTGAATAATTTTGCTCAATAACTGTTAACATAAATACTGATTTTTATTTCATGATTATGATAATTTACAGAAAAGAGAATCAAGAACTTATGCAGTTATCAGAGGTTTGAATCAGTAAATGGGACCGTTTACTTGTATCGGGAACCTTATTATTCAATTCAAGAGTCTTGCGAGTGTAGATTTGAATCAGAAAACGTTTCAACCATTCAAGTTTTTGCGATTGATGTTCGCCTTCAGCCAGTGTTGAACATTCCGGATAGTAACTATAATGGAGAATGTGTCAATTATTCCACAAATCGTCTAACTTTTAACGATACAAACAATAATTCCAAAGTCCTTGTATGTGAAAATAGAACCATCTATTCGGAATATGAACCTATCTATTCTTCAAGTGGAAATGTGCTGAATGTCTCGTATACGGAAGATGGACCAGAGTCACAACAGATATGGATTCTTGTACAAGGTATGAGTAAAGGTTTTACGTTTTATTAAGAGGGCTTGAATGGTCGTGGTCGTTTTTAGACAATAAGTATCTCACAAAGAAGAGTTCTGTAAAAAGATACTAGAAAAGAAATATTTTAAATTACAAAGCTAAAATATATGGATTTTGTTTTTACTTAATAATACTGTATATACAGGGATATATTCGCCCTTGTTTTATTTTTGCCCCTTTCGCTGTCATTGTTAGCGGGCGAATTTAGGACTGGGCGAACTCCAATGACTCAAATTATCTTTCTTTATTAAACACAACTGTGTCTTGGCGAATACAAGACGGGGAAAAGCAGTTAACCTTAAACTTAAACAAAAAGGCAAATGATTAACTAGAACTATTGAATTAGAATATATTACAATAAATATGCATTATGAATTTCATAACTTTACATCAGTAAAAAAAAAGGAAGGAATGGAAAATGAATAACTGATTTTGATATCAATTTGTTAAAACCAATTTATTTTTGCTTTCCTTGAAAAGCCAGCAAAGGAAAGCTTGAAGTGGAATGTAATCCTAAGCTATCAACAACAACAACCTTTACGACGCCAGCTACTTCAGCTGGTGGTGGAATAACATCAAAACACACAAACAGCCCAAATAATACTAATAATCATACATCTGGAGGCCACGCACACGGCAACAACATAAAGACAACAAACATACCGGGTAAAAAGGACCCAGGTAGGATATTCCTACTAAATTACATGTACTTACTTACCGTCTTACTTTCTAACTCGTTCATTTTAACCAAACCACCTACTTACTTTCTAACCCATTCATTCCCTGATTGACCGACTTACTTTCTTACTAATTCTCTTGCTGACTGACTGACTGACTGACTGACTGACTTACTCTATTACTTACTTACACCCTACTTCACTCAAGTAATAATAAATTTGTACTTGCTAACTCACCGTTTTCTTACTTTGCACAAAGTTCAAGACTTAGTACATGTATATGTTACAGACCCTTTCTGACGATTAACTATTCAGTTTTATGATTGATTGTGTTATCGGTAAATGTTTTTTCGTTCGGCTGGTTTTTTTTTTCGGGGGGGGGGGGTTGTTTTGTTTTGTTTGTGTTTCTTTTTTGTTCTTGTTTTTTTTTTGGGGGGGGGTTGTTTTGTTTTTTGTTTGTTTGTTTGTTTGTATGGTTTTTTTTAATCCAAGTAATGAAATAACTATATACAAATCCTAAGCCCTTTCATTCAAACATCTTTTCGCTGCATTTGATGTCTTTATATAATTTGTTGACTGCAAAGTTCTGCAAATTCCGATCACGTGGAAAATGGAAGTGGATCCTCAGCCTGAGGCAATTAAATCAGTTGTGAGTTAAAAATGTCAGTTAAAATGTTGTACACATCCTCCAAGACTTGCAAAATCCATGGCCACAAATAATACCAGAATGAGTAAAAATATTCTTTGTTGAAATTTTTGCAGTGATATATTCCTGGGGTGAATAAAATATCGTATCATATTATTAAACAAAATATTATCTATCAGTTTTTAATATTTTCAAACACTTCATTTTTTTCAAATTTTTAACGAATATTTTTCTGTAGTATTATTTTTCGTCCAGCTGAGAGAAGGGCGGTAGGAAACGCAGCGTTGTACACTGTTATTGGTGTAGCCGCATTGGCAGTTCTGTTAATCATCATGGCGGGGGTCTTCATTACAAGAACCAGAGGGTTTGTCTGTCTTCACTTCTACCTGTCAATCATTACGCTTGTATGTAAAAGCTTATCTTATATCATGGTTAAATTGCGAACCTAAGAATTTATCAATACATCAATAACAGCTAGATATGCGTCCTAGGTACCATATGACACAAAGTTTATTTGAATTTGGAACGTTAACAGTAATATTTTTTAAAATTCCTTTGAAAAATTTGGATCGGAGCAAAAGCGCTTATAGGGTTATGAAAGCAATTGGGTATTGTTAAATTTATAGAGCAATCGGAGTGCTTAAGCTTTTTAATGTACGTAATATTTAAAAATCTAAGCATTGTTCCTTGTGAATTGCTTACCAATATGCCATTGTCATCTTTATGAAAACCGTTTTAATTATATTAACTATGCTTTAAGTTTAACTAATATAACTAATTACATGTATATAATATTGTACATACATAAGTTTAGATGAATCTTGTATATTGTGCATTATAATTTTTAGGTCAGCAAAACGTCGTCGGAGAGTAAGTACGATAATGGGGCGCTCCGATTAATTATGTTAATGCTAGTGTCAGATGTCTCACACTGGAAAAACTCCTACGAAAAATAATGGTCAAGAAAATTTGGGCTACACCGACCATTTGTACTAAATAAAAGCGAGGCTCGGCATTATTTCATCTCATTTGGATAGCTAACTTCAACGTCACAAATGTGGATTAAGCGGAAAGTATCGGGAAACCTATTTCTATGGATTTATGTGTTTGTGGATATATTATAGTACATATTGGTTTGTATTATCCAAGATTCGTATTAGACTTGTATTTGTTTTTTGTTTTTATTTTATTTATGGGCCCTTCATTTTGGAGGCGTTTATATAAAAGACGGTTTTGATTTCGCGTCTAGGTAATGGCGTGCCGGTCATTTTCAAAATCATGCCAGTTTACTGGTAATTTTCTATACAGTTTGTATATTAATTATGAGTAATATAAGATTTCACAATAACTGTTCATTTTTGACTAATCTTACTATTGCATGTAAATTTTGTATGAAAAACATAGAATGCTAGACGAGAATTGTGATGTCAATCTTGCTTTTCATGCATTTGTCTCCCTCACACACATATGTATATAGAAACATGTATATGCACATAAATATCAGAATAATTTATTAATTAACAGACTCAAAGAATTTTTTTTTTTGCATTTTTTTCATTTGTAAGTTATCTTTGTAAAAAAAAAAGAAATAATGAAATACAATGTATTTCAATGAAAACTGATTGTTAATAAACAACAAGTGTATAGTTAAATATAGTTGAACACAATTTAGGATTTAATTGAAAACATGTGAAATTCATCTATGTAACTGTAAAAGTTAACAGTAACCCACAAAACAGTTTGTCTTCAACTGTTTTTAAAAAAAACTGTGGCAGTGTTTATACAGATACTTTATTGTTTTAATAGCATCAACTTCACATGAATGAAATGTAAAAATAATTTGCTCTCCACTATAAAATGCTACTTCTTCAAATCTTCTAAGCAGCATTTCTTTCTACAGTACCCATCTACGAGGATCTAAAAAATAAAAATATCAACAACAAACCACTGAAGGTGTAAGGTGAATTTTGTGATGTTTAACACGTAGAGTAACCTTATCCATGTAGGAAAACCTTTTTGTCCTTCAGTTAAACTAAAAATTAAAAGTCCAGTAATATTCATAAAAATGGCTGTTAAACATTTTCAAACATATAAATTTTGGTAATTTTTTTCCCCTAAACTTGAACATTAGTATTTTGAAATACCACTGTTTTTCAAATCCTGACAAGTTACCAAGAACTGTTCAGCATGTATAATATGGGTGAATAACATGCACAGTACATGTTTTTACACTCTTTTCACACTGGTCTTACATAAGGTGGATTATATGTACATGTATGTTAATGATAGTGTCAGATGTCGAATGTTTCTGAGCAGATAGTATGTCCGTGTTCTTCGCATTGCTCTCTCGCGACGGCAATTTTCTTATAGTCCTCTGTGTTAGCAAGCATGCATCCACCTTCCCAGGCATAGGTTATGGGGCTGAAAAAATTGTAGTCACATTAAACATTTTAATTTATACATCTCTCTCTCTCTCTCTCTCTCTCTCTCTCTCTCTCTCTCAAAACAAGGGCCAATACTGGCCAGTATTGTAAAATTCATTTCAACTAATATTGCTTCATATCTAATCAACATGCATTTCTTAACTGCAATTCTTGGCTGAAATTGAATAAAAATTTTAAATTATTGATTCCTAGATTAGCTAGAAACTGTGTCTTCATGTAATCTACACTTTGTACCATTGATACAACTGTTGCCCCAGATAATGTTAGGATAGCAAACCTTGAACCCTCTCAAAAATGTTTTACTAGTATTATAATGCTATCATTATTTGATTCATAACTCTTCAAAAATTATCAAATCGGTTTTTCCCAGAGCTAGAACAATCCAATCATTCACTGTCAATATCACATTATAAAGATCATCATAAAACTACCAGCACCGATTACATGTACCAGTATATTAGAAATTATCATGAGGATAATCAAGTAAACATAAAAAAGATATTTAAAATAAGATAGAAATTACTTGTTTGGGGTTTTCACTTTGATGTCGAATCTTCAGGCGCCATACTTCTTACATCAGCATAACTGTAGGGAGAGAAAATCTCAGTTGAAAATGTAATTTTCCGAATCTCGGCCCATAATATGAAAATTGTGTATCATGAAAACAGCTACAGTAAAACTCGGCTATAGTTAAGTGCTAGGGACCAATGGAATTTTTTCGTTATATCTGTAAATCGTTATATCTGTATAACATATTCATAATATTATTTACAGCACATTGACTGTATACCGTTTTTCTTTCACTATAGACAATAATTTTTGCTAATTGAGGCATAAATAAAAATAAATTACTTTTAATATTCGGATTGTGAATTTAAAACAAATTATATGAAAATAGATTCATTCGAAATATTTTTTTTAAATGGTAGTGCAATCTTTTTTAAACTATAAAGAAATTCGTTATAAAGGTGTTAAATTTTGTTACTATTTACCTCTACGATACTCAAAATCAGTTCGCTATATTTGTAAATTCGTTATATCCAAATTCGTTATAACCGTAATATTTTGCAACCGAATTTCACCGGGGACTAAAACACTTCGCTTTATCCGAGAATTCGCTATATCCGTGTTCGTACTAAACGAGTTTTCCTGTATTACTTGAGAGCGCCAGCGGAGCTATAGTGGTTCTGTTGGAGACCTTACGACGCTGTCACAGCGACCTCACTTTGTTTCTATCGCATGTTTATCAGAACGCAAGGCTCGTACTTGTGCATGCTCAAAGTGCGCGCCGTCGCATGGCATTTTTGCAATCCCAACGCGACAAATGAAGATACCGCTGTGCTGTTGCTACGCTGTAGGATACCCTTCTGCGTGTATAAGCACCTAGGCGTTTTAAAAATTTTTGGGGTGCAACGGGATCACTGAGGACGCAGTCAAGATGCAATTCCTGTAATTAAAGAACATTTAGACATTTATAATCTCTATATAAATATGAGATATACTGAAAATAAATTATCGACAGTAAAAATTTTAACTATAAATGTAATATATCTCTGTTAAACTAAACTTATAATGTGAACATTGAAAATAAAAAGAAATTACAATTTTGTTTTACTACTTTATTTTGTTTCTGGTCCTTAAATATGTATTTTTTTTCAGGACAGTAAACAGAGGAAGGGTTGCAGCTACATGTAGCAAGGGGCAGTTTCGCATAAAGTACCCTTCAATATTTTAGTAAAAATGTGTTACTGTATTTAAAGGCCTGTATGTACTATGAATATTAGTGAATTGATTGTAGGTGATAATTTTATGGTAACAGGGAGTCATTCCTGTATATTTATGTAAAGCGTGTAGGTCCCATAGTGTTATAGGGGGTGCTTGGGAGTCAGATGCGAAAAGGCGGCTGTTGGCAGGTGTTCTCACTTTTCATGCAAGAAGAAAGTAGGGCAGACGGTAAGTGAAATAGTGTGAAACTGAGGTGGGGCGGTACAGACTGGCAGGGAGGGGACATGTTAGACTACAGGTTACACCCTGTCGCGGGGGTCATCTCTCTGCAGGGAATACGTTAGGGTGGGGTCTAAATGGGCCAAAATGGGTAAAATTTTGACATTACACTGGGTGGTTAATTAGACATTTTATTTAACCAGAAAAAGATATTGGTGTCATTTAGTGTAAATTTTTAACCTTAATGTCCTTCCTTAAGCCTAACAGGTAGTTACAAGTCATTTTGATCCAGGTGCAAATTATATTTTTCCCGCAACATAGTGCTAAATGGGGGGTACCCCCACCCCACAATTTCATGCATAACAAAAACTGTCCCCTGCCACCTACAGTTCACTGCCTGTTATTTGCCTCTATAGCCCGATAGCCTGCTTTAAGTGCATGCTTGTACTTATGGAAGTAAATCGTAAATATGTGTTTGATTTAAGATACTGTTAGTTCTGGGAAACCACTGTATCACAGGAATAATTCGAACACCTAGCTAGTAGGACACAGGCTTTCTCTAATGAAGTTTAAAAGTAGAACTTATTACGGTGAATAATTCGTTAAAACATTTCGATGTGCCTGGTATTTGGGTAGTTGCATTTTATAATTCATTCTATCACAATAAAAAAAAACAACACACATACTATATAATACAAAAATAAATGAAAATGAAATATTTTGACCTTACAATAAAATCTGCGTGACGTCTGTTTCAAAGTAAACAGCTTAATAACTGGATGTTTAATTTTTCTAACCCATCTTGACTGTTCTTGTCTTAAGGTATTCAATGCATAATGAAGGGATATTGAACAATTTTGAATCATTTTAAACTAGTTAATTATGTATTGCAAGATAACAATGAAAGTGAAATAAACCAAATTCACATGACTGACAACATATAAAAAGCCGGTCATTTTGCACTTCAAAATTTTTCAATGAGTTATCTCCCCCTTGACAAAAAAAGAAAATTTTAATTTCGTCAAAATATCTGCGGTAAGTGATTCATTTTCTTTCATAGATTAATAAAGAGAAAGTTTATGCATGTATTTACCAAGAGAGTTCTACGAATTTTAAGTTACTTTTTACAATATCTTAATAAAACATATGTTGTGCATAGACGTTAATGCAAAATTCAAGGTGTAATTAGTTGGATCATAATCAAACTTTTGAAAATTCCTTTAGTGGAGTGTTTTTATTTGATAACGCTGTCAAAATGATATCATGATTAAGAGTATCGGACCATTCATTTATTAGGTACAAAATGTGGTCGTTACACATCGAATAATACCTTAAAGTTTAGCACTAGGTACATTCAGCTCTGGATATACTGTCATTACATTTGATGTTTCTACATCTGAAGAGTTATAATAATTCTATGGTTATAATGGATCTGCCAAATTAAAGTTATATCTAAATTAAAAACACGTTTTCTACGTTGGATTATTAAATTAAACTTATTCAATGTGACAATTAAAGTCTGTCTGTCCCGATTAAACCCCGCCGACGTTTTCAACGGCATGCAGACCAGCCATTGTGATAGAAAATGTTAAACTCAATTTCATTGGTTAATATTCCTGATGGTTTAATCAGAATCAGTCTTTCTCGAAGACGTCAAAATGGCCGGTCTGGTTAGAAGTTGATGTGGCTGCACAATAAAAGTTCAGTTTGGAGAGTATTTAAGAAATTTTTTCGGAATTTAAGGATGTAAGTAGCGTGCGTTTGATGTGAGATTTTAAAAGATTAGTGCGAATGTTTCTCGACTTGTTGCAATACTGCTGTTGTCATAGGCATAATCCCATCGTGAGCCCTGGACCAGTATATGTCCGAGTAAAAATAAAGTGGCGACTTCAAGAAAATAATGACGTATATCTCCGCTATTTTAAGACCCATCAACTTGAAATTCGGCAAGAGTGTATCTTAGACATTACTTTTCTGGAAAATACATGCATATTGCAAGTGTTATAAAAAATAATTGATTTATTAGGCTTTTGAAGCGAGCTGGTAGTTTTTTAATCTGGGTCAGAGTTCGACCCCTTTCTTTATTTATGGTTACATTGAAATTAATGTTAAAACGAGCTTGGCCCCTGTGCATCTACCGTCTTTCGCTTGATAAGCGGCGGCCAGGCGCTTTTGTAGCGGCCGACCGTAAAAAAATTTACCTTTTGCCGAACACATGATGATCGGTCAACTATTCGCTGACTATTTAAATTCAAACTTTTGAAGTTATCGGTTTTCCAAGGACTTAATATCAACGCACCGTGCCGTCGTTTGATATACCAGTATTAATGATTAGCATTGCGAATGTGTTCGATAAGAACATATGATCAATTTATTCAAATAATTGTAGGTTTCTCCCTTTTTAATAAGTCAGTTATAGATAAATCAGCAATACATCTTTTTTTCCTTATCTTATTTATCATCTATATTGGTTTTTGGATAATTTGAGATTTATTGATGTCTAACCATCTAACAATACATTGGCAATCATCAAAGGAGACAATCCTTTATTGTCCTAGGAAAATGATGCAAATATAGATTAAAATCTGATGTATGTAGTGCATCAGCCAACCTATTACTGTATATTTTATTCCGCCTCCACAATTTGTCCGTTGCAAACCTTTATATTCCTTTTTGCAGCTATTTTTGATGTGCAATCTGTGGTTAAAAAAAACTTAGTGTAAAGTTATCAACTGCAGCTGTTACTAATTGCTAAGGAAAAAGATTTAAAGTGCTCTAAACATTTTTTTTCAAAATCTTCCTTACCTTTAAATATCTAGAAGACAAACTATATAATTCTAAAACAATTTTGTTTTTGACTTTTAAATTTGATGAAAATAAATGTATATTAATTTGTTACTTTCTGGGTTCTTCGAGCAGGATAATCTCTCTCTCTCTCTCTCTCTCTCTCTCTCTCTCTCTCTCTCTCTCTCTCTCTAATACACGTCTTATTTTCATATTTTCTAATTTAATTGAACGACTTTAATAACAGTTATGAGATCTATAACACAGTAATATTGGTAGAGAAAAAACATTTTATATTTTTACATTTTATGAAAATCTATAAACCACTAACTACATATAATTATATCTTTATATGGTTGATATTTACTGCTGTGTTTCTGCTGTGTTTCTTTGAAACAGCTATTCAAGGAAATTCTAATTTTGTCGTCAGGTGATTTTTTTCAAGGTATCTCGTCGGAAAATGAATACGAAGATGCGTTTAAAAACTTGCAAAAATCTATTTAAAGAGGGTTGTTAAATTACACTTATCGTAATTCATTGTTCACATAAGAATCAAAATTGAAGCAAGCATTAAAAAAAGACAACAAAACTTTTGAGTAATTGTATTACATAGTATATACTCTCTAAAACACAGGAACAAAGTAGTGTCAGCCTTATACTTTGAATTTACAACTATTTGTGTCATCTAGCGTTTATGAAATATCATATGATTGTTAAGTAGTTATGAATAAATATTAGAATGAAATAGTTCTACATGTACATAAAAGTGTTCTACAAATTTTTCCGATAATTGTGAGCGGATTCTGTACAAACTGAAAGAGCATAAAAAGAAATTAAATGCAATTCCTGTTCACTTTACACTAACTAAAGATTTTGGGGGAAACCCGCAACTCTGATGAAAACCAAATTAACCAATATTCTCATTCTGCGTTCTGTTCTGTGTTTAAGTAAATTACATTTTACATTATATAATTTTCGGGGACCAAATTGAATATGATGTGGTAAAAATAACCATAAATCAAAACAAATAGATAAAATTTAAAAAAAAAACAATATTACAAGGCATAAAAAATAATATAATAAAAAAACACTTTGATTGATGATTCTAATTACAAATAAACAAACCTAATACTCATAATGTAACGCAGATTAAAATATTTTCTCCTTTATATTGTTTGCCTGTATTTTTTAAAAAAATGTATTTAAAACGCGAAGCAAAATAACTCTCGTTCTTGCATACGTTTTAAAATGTAATTAAAAAAGTAGAAATCAACCAGACGCTCTCTCTTAGCGCAAATCTTCAAAGCGCTAGGTAGACTGAGCTTATCATAGTTTCGCGGAAACGCACATCTTGTTATTTCCTGATTGACCCCAGTATTCAATGGATCTCCATACGTGTCCTTGTAAAACTACAACCATCAATAAAGATAAGCGGATGACAATAATTTATTTTCCCAACCCACAATGATGGCTCGAATTCTCCGAAAACCACCGCTTATTCTAATCCCTATGCATATCACATTAATGTCTAGCATTTGAAAGACACGTTATAAGACCTAAGATTGACAGTTGTTATACATGTACTGCAAACTTACTTTATATAATTTGCTGAAAGTTTTCAATATGATTTTGAGAAGAGTGAAATTATATCAAAAGTTATAATTGATGTAGGAAGTTTTGTTTAAATAAGACTACAGTCTCCGTTAGGAAAAAAATAAACAAATCTAAAATTAACCCATTCTAGCCTTATAATGAATTTCTGTGCATGTTCAATCGTCTATCAATTTTAATTTACAGAAAGACAGTTCTACAAACACTATTTTTTCCTAGAATTGCGTCGTTGTAATTAAAATGAATGCATATTTTTGAAACACAGGAGAGATATGAAATGATATGTTTTTTAATAATATCTTGAACAATACAAAAAATGAACATGTAAAACTATATAATGATAATTTCGACTTCAGAACTGTGCTCAGTTAAGAAATATTCTCTTATTTCTACTTTGCCCATAAAAACGTTTAAAAAAAATGCTGTTTAATCTCAGTATTATTAGTTATTCTGATTTCTCAAAAAATGTTCTTGCCCATACAGTGTATATAATAAAAACGTTATTGATGTGTGACAATTAATTAATACAAAACACGGATTTTAACCCCCACATAACCCATTTACTATTTTAATTACTAAATATATAAAGTATAAAGACGTTTTAACAAATTCATAAGCAGCTTTATAGATTAAAGAGGTTACATGTAACCAGATTATCATCGACAAGGGCCACCAGCGACTGGAACGTGTCCTCTTAGCCCACAGGAAAGCAAATTGTACATACTTGTACATGTATATTGTGCATCTGCATGTCAATGCAAAATGGCCGTGCGAATAAATTTCTGTAGTAATTCAAAGTAAATAACAACAACAACCGGGGGGGGGGGGGTGAAAATGATTTGATGACAATTGGAAACCTTTGATTGTCTTTTTTAAGAAAGTTAAGAGGCTTTTTACCTTAATTTGTCCTAAATGGACATTAAGTTGTGCGACTGTGTATAGAAATTGAATGATATTACAAACGATGCTTGTCTGCGATTCCAGGGATGGAACCTTCTGACTATAATGGCCAGTTTTAGAGAAAAAAAACACATAACACAAAAAAGCATTTATGCATAAAACACTATTTTTTATTTATCAAATAGGTCTTCAAACATGTAAATGCATTTATACAATGTTTCGGATATGTTTTAAGTTTTTATAATACTCTGTATCAAAATGCAGTCGTTGGTAATATTCATCCCTTGTCCTGTTAAAAATAAGTTCATCCATACAAAGTAAAGATTCTCTTTGGTAATCGAGATGAAATTTATTGGCAAAGAACTCAGGTCGACGAGCAAGAAGAGGGAGATCTCCAACTCCAAAAATACAGATCGTTCTAACGTATTTATCATTGAAAATGATAAAAGATCTTTCATGCACGAGAGTTCCGCTAGTACTATTCCTATTTTCCCCCATTCCACCTCCATTCTTTTAGATGCCAACTTCACATTTGGAAAACATTGTGCAATGCATGAGAATTCATTAAACACGTTTTCGGTGGTTTTTCTGTCAACGTGAACGCAGTAAGCATTTTGTGGGCGGTATATGGCTCTAAGAAGAATTTCAAATTGTTCTGGACTTTCGTAAACAAGAATACTATATGCAATTGGGAAATCTCTTTCATCGTCGGTTAAAGAATCCATAATATATCCTCTTGATAAAATGAAACTATTACACTCGATTGTTTGATTGCAAAACGTAGGTGAATTGCTTGTAGTATTCAGGTTACGAACTCTCTCAATTTCTTTCAAATTTTGTTGAAACAGCGAACTACAATCCACATTTGATAAATGTCTGTCTGTGTCAAAGTTTTGATGTCGAGTATTTCTCTCGATGATTTTTGATGACTTGTTTTGATACAAAGGTGAAAAGGAATAATCAAATCGTGGTCCATTATCGAAAACCTTGATTATCCTTCGAAAAAATCGATCTTTAGTTGCACCTTTCTCCGGTTCGTCTGTAGCGTTTTTGCTCGTCCAAGTAATAACCGATTGAATTCCGTTTCTTTTTTCTGAGCAAGAATTGTTCATCAACATTGTGAACATGATAATACAAATACCTAATAGCACATAAAATATCCACATTGTTTTGTTTGTAAGTTGCAAATCCTTCAAATTCATTGTATGAAATATTAACTTCCAGTGTTTTCCTTTTTTTTGTAAAAACGCAATATTACGTGACTGCATAACTTAGTCTGGATTTATCTTATCTGAACCCATCTGATATTTTATAAATGATGTCCTTAAATGCACTCATATCTGCATTGGAATAAGGTTACTGGGTGCATTGAGAACATAGTGTATAATCGGAAAAGTAAAGCTCATTTTGTCGACAAAACTACCTTATTCAACATTTTATATGAAAAAAGAAGAAAACATTTATAACAAGCGTAGGTGCTGAAAAATATCAACGTTGGTATTTTAGGTTTCACTCTAAGCAGACAATAGTTGTGTAACGTGTTCTATTGTTTGTGGTTACATTTAATCTTTGGGCGACTCAACCTAATGTTAAAGTTAATGATTGTGAATCAAATTGTGTCATTTAAAGACAGGCATTTCAGTTATTAATAAAGGAAACTTATGGATATACCTGATAATGTTTGTAGAACAAAGAGTTACGCTGTACATGTTAATGATTTTCATATCTATGACATGATCATTATAAAAGTGTTCGAAAGCGTAATATACAACCCTAGCAAAAGAAAATTCAGGTCAAAAAGAAAACTTAAGCATTAAATGATAATTTACTAAGCGTGATTTAACGTATCAACTTCGTTGCATTACTATCTTTTTAAAGATTTGTTATAGTAGTATAAAAGTCATAAATTTATAATCGTGATATTCAATGTCGTTTTATCAATTGTTGTGGTGCAAGCATATTGCGATTCAAGATCTGTTTATCAATTGTTGTAGTACATGCATGTTGTGAACGGCACTAGTGTTTTATCTTATCTCAGTCAATGCAAATAATCCTTGGTTCAAGCAGTACATGCCGCTTTTTGTGATAAGTGCATACATCTTAACCAGACATCAGATACAAATAAGTACTTTGTCTGTCGTAATATCCACTACAATGCCCCTTCTGTCATTGTGTTAGATTTTTTATTTGCAATAAACTCTTCTTTTCACCATTTTTGTTAATTAAAATGGTCAACAGTTTACAAATGTACCCTTTTCCTGTAAATTGGTTTTTTCCTCACTGTGAAATACTGTACATACTTCCACACTTGTACCGACATATTTTGCATAATTTAAATCTTTGAACTGAAAAGGTAATTTTTTATTTGCTTATCTTGGCAACTTGTGTTTTCGTCATTTTTTCTTAAAAAGGGGAACCATATTTTTGAATTCAAAATTCAAACTTTATGTATGGGATATGAATTACCTTGTGTACTCTGTTGTTTCATGGTTCTGGATAAATATGCTCTAATAATGTTGTCAAAACATGTTTTAGACATTTATTAGTATTCATTTAAAATTAAAACATATAAGTTTCTCTGGTCCTCATTTTGTCATGAACTTCTCACAATATCACAATGAGTGAAGAAATTCATTTGTAATATTCATTTCACAAACTCGCTCGATTTCTTAAAAGCTATTTTATACAGCTCAAAACTACAGTCAACGTATGTACAGGCATACCTCTCTCAGTCCCCAAGTCGCCTTGCAGCATTTACTGAAAAGCTTCGACAGTCGATGTTAATAGTCTATTTTACAAAGGGGCAAAAGACGTATCAAACTTTACTCATGCCTCAAAAAAGTAGTATTTTTGCTGTTGGTTCAAATCATACTATTTTGATTCAATACCCTTTGAATTTCATTTGGTGTTTTTTATTTCAGTCTAGTAAGTCTGATATTAAAGCCTACCTCTTTAAACATGTTAGTGTTGTATGGCGTTGAAGAGCAACAAATAAATACTGTGGAATCATTAAAAATCGTGGGGTCAATTGTCCTGGATTGCTTAAATTTCACATGTACATTAGGACGTAATTTCGTGTATTCTCATATTCATCAAAGGAAATATGACTTTATAACTCTAATTTATTAATTCGTGGAGGATGGTAATTCGTGGCGGAAAAGTATCCACGAATTACAAGAAAACTGAGCCACCACGAAATCTTATGATTTCACAGTAATACATTTCAAAAAATGATTCTGTTTTTAAGAATATTATTTCTTTGAAAATCATCACGAAGTCAAACCTGTTTTCTTTTACTGGACCATAAATAGATGTATAGCTTCCGTTGTTTGGATTGTTTCTCAATAAACCGATTATTTTATTTAAAGCTTTTGTGACGCGTTGCGTAATATTCGATGACTAATTAAAATTTTACAAAGTGGGGTCCCATTACCCGGGTAGGCACACACTAGTATTATGAATTATAAATCCTAAACATCACTTTTTGAAACTCATTACGTAGTGCATAATAAACAAAATGAGAATTGAAAAGCTTTTCTTTATTATAGTTTTTTCTTCCACTTGAATATGGGTATGGCGTGGTATAAACCTTTAATTTTTTTTGTTTCTAACTATAACGGAAGGACATGAAATAAATGTTGTATGTCGACTCTCTACGGCGCATCTCTTTTGAATTATGATCTGCACATGTCACTCTATGTTATCTGGGTTTCTTTTCTGATGCAATTCTATTGTTGTCTGAATACAAGTTTATCATTTTATCACTTACATCGTATAGCCATATTTTATTTTTATAAACATTGCAAATCTATATATTTTAAAGGTTACAATGTCTCCAAAATTGCGTATCTACGGATGGATTGAGTTGGTGAACACATTTTCGGCTTCATTATTGGATTTCACTTAGTTTCATTATGCTATGGGATTTTAATAAAAGTTTCTGTAAAATATTTCCAAGCATTATGAAGTAAAACATTTATTTAAAAGGAACCAAGTAACACACAAATATATTTTTTATATTAATTCCATCAAACAATTTGCTCATAATGTGTTAGCATGCGTTTAATGCAATTTTCTTGCAAGTTTCCTTTTTCATTCATGTGCGTCTTAACGATCAATGATATATCAAAAGTGTCTACAAAACAAAGCAGCTTATATGCATAGTTGTTTTTTACTACAACGTTATAAATATGAAATGGATAACGTTTTTTCTTTCTTATTATAAATAGAAACTCATGAAAACGTGTTTAATTTTCCGCATATTAACATGCCATGCTGCCAAAATATTTGAGGAAAGATAAACCCAAAAAATTTTAATGCCAACAAGGGGAGGAAAGATACCTTAAATCAATTATGATGTCATCACTGATGTAGGACGAATGAAACGGTCGAAACTCACTAACTAGCTTAGATCTTTACCTTATGTAATCTGGAAAATTATCAATTAAAATGTCTTGACAATAATAGCAGATGGGCGATGAATTGAATTTTCCGCTTTTTATATTTACTTTAAATTGAGTTTCATGTACCGTACTTTCCTTAGAGTGCAATCAACAAGTAAAATTATATTATATTTTTTTTAATCTATTTACTAATGTATTCATTTATCTTGGGTTTATTTATGTTTTTGACGTCAGAAAAAATATTTTCCCGTATTTTACTTAAATTTTTTCAGAGCAGAAGCACAAATTCTGTCGGGTTTTTTTAAATAGAAAACCATGTCCGCAGCCGTCGCCCATTTGATATCAGATTAAGCATACAGTAAAACTCATATGATACAAACAATGATATCCTCGTGTAGCGACAGTAGAAAAACAAGGAGCGGATCGAGGATCTGATTTAAATCGGATTGTCAAGTTTTATGAAATATGATTTCATTTCCACATTACGGTCATAAAAATTATTGTCGGTTAAAAACATACACACAAAAGTGTGTTGATAAAAATGGTTATATATAATATTAACCCCTATATGTTGACTTTATGAGACTGCAAAGATTACAATCGTGTCGTTAAATATTTTATTATACACATTCCATCATTGTCATCAGTAACAATTTACAAAATACAAAAAACCGTCAAAATACTTTTTATCACATTTTCAAACGTCTATATGATGTTCCTGATATGTGGTAGTTTTTCATAATACTGTAAATCAAATCCTAACCGTTGATAATACTCATCTCTGGTTCTGTTGTATATTAACTGATCCATACAAAGCAAAGCGGCTTCCTGGTAATCTGTGTGGAATTTATTGGTAAAGAATTCTGGTCGTCGAGCCAATAGAGAAAGATCCCCGACTCCAAACACACAGACTGATCGAACATATTTACCATGACACTGCCTTTGATTTGATAAACCCTCCCAGTTTACAAATCGTGATAGAAAAGGCTTTCTTACGCCAACATCTGTTTCCAGATCTCCTACAAAGCAAATCCTACACTTAGTTGTAAAAATAAAATAGGTGTATTGTCTAAAAATGAATAACTGTCCTTGTAGATCTGGCATATTTTCATTTTTACAAATTAAGCAATAAACACATGCATTTTGACTAGTATTTATTGCTAAATTAAAAAATGCCACAAGGCCACTATTACTGAGTAATAGCCTTATTTTATTACCTTTAAAACTTCCCGGAATTCCCAGCTGAGGATTATGAATCAAACTTGCAAAGAACGTCTCATCTGGAATGTTTGTTTTGTTCACCCATGTAAGAAAATCGGCAGCTACATCATGATTGATGACGTATTCCACAACTTTTCTGTTTAAAGTCACGTGGACAGAGCCTTTGACTGGCTGGATAGTATGAGGAGGTTTCTCAGTAATATTCCATCTTTCCTTGTTTGCCCTAATTTGATGAACGTCGAATTGGAGCAAATGAATAAATGGGTGAATTACTATTAAAGATTGTGATTGTATGGGGACTTTTTGTAAATGAAAGGTGTTATATAGTCATAATTTCATCGTCCCTAGTCGAAATTTGTTTCATGTAATTTCATGTACATATTATAAAAATTCTGCAAACCTTTTGATGGTGCCTTCCCCATCGTTGGAACCGTTAAAAATTTGCAATATTTTTACCAGTTCATAATTTGTACGAAGGGGAAATTCCTGTCCAGTTAAGTTAATGAAATATTTCCATTTAGGAATTGATAAAAGGTCCTTCATGCATGTGATGTCTGGTAATAAAACACTTATTTTTCCCCAATTCACTTCAATTCTTTTGGACGCCATCTTCACATTGGGAAAGCATCGTACGATGCAGAAAAATTCATTGAAGACGTATTCAACTGTTTTTCTATCTACGTGAACACAGTACATATTTTGTGGACGGTAAATTGACCTCAGAAGAATTTCAAACTGTTCTGGGCTTTTATAAACAAGAATGCTGTAGGCAATCGGAAAATTCCTCTCCTCATCTGTTAACGAATCCATAATGTATCCTTTTGTTTTGATGAAATTTTCACATGCTTTTGTTTGTTGGCAAAACGACTGCGATTTGTTTATTACCCTCATTTAACGAACTCTCTCAATTTCTTTGTCATTCTGTTCAAACAGCAAACCACAATCTACGTTCGGTGTAACTCTTTCAGAACCAAAGTATTTCTGTGATGAATGTTCGAAAGATTGTGATCCCGATTTATTATAATACAGAGGCGAGAAAGAGGCATCAAATTGTGGTCCATTGTCAAACAAATGGACACTCCTCTTCAAGAACATATCATCAGCTTTCCGACTTTGCCAGGTCCCTGTTACGTCCTGGTCGTTTCTATAGAAAACGAATTTTCCTCTCGTTGTCTCATTAGATATATAATTGAAGATTACCTGTGTGGCTAGTATAAGGCAGAAAAAAACTAGCGCATAACGGGCGCATCTTTTTCTTGTGCTTCGATATGATGAGGAGAAATCCATTTTATCGAGATGGGAAAACGTTCAGTGTATTTCTTTTGGATTATTTTTCACGAAAGAGTTATTGTGGTACGATGTAATGAAAATATGCTAATAAGTTGCTAAAGACGCAAATAGGTACGTATGGCCTCGACGGATCATACGACAGTCAACTTGTAAACTGCTCATAGGTACATATAATATTTATATATTTATATATAGTTGCATCTAACAAGAGTGATTCCTTCTATTTCTTACGGAAATTGATTGTAATTGAAAATGACAGGACTGAAAACGACACGCCCCGTTTATCGAATGGTCGAAACATCCAGCAACCTAAGTGTGGCTACCTTCATATCACGAATAAATTACCACAGAAAGCATTCTATTGATTAAATATATTTTTTTTCTCCTTTCAGAAAACACATCTGCGCTGCATTTTACAAAGTTAGTTGTGAATCTTCTATGTATACTGCAATTACTCTTACGACAATGTGCAAAACATTCAAGCAAAGCTAGTAATGAGGCCCAAGGATGTCGCCTTGTGTATATCATAAGAAATCTATGAGTTATTTTATTATTCCATAAGTGTTTTGCCTCGTGTAAACCAACAATTTAACTATTTTAATTTAATTTGACATATTTTTTAATACGTCCGACATTTTAAATTAATTTAGTTCCAGCAAACAATTTTGTATATTTTTAGTGTTGACATAACAAACAAAAGGCTCATTGTCCAACTGAGCAACAATAGCCATAATTAAATCAGTTGTATATAGCCCTATTCAAAATATATGGCGATTAATGTTAAAAACACACACACCTATATATATATATATATATATATATATATATATATATATATATATATATATATATATATATATATTAGATGATAATTAACACTTTACACATTATTATGATATAATGCTTAATATTATTTTGAACCATTTTTTGTTGTTCAGTTTTAGTATGTACTCTGTCTGATTTTATCCTTATCCTAATCTTTAAAATCGAAATTTTAAAAAAATGCATTGGAGAGGTCATTGATGAAAAACTTAATTGAATCGTATAATGTATATACATGCAGGTGGCATTAATCTTGTCTGTTGCAGCTGAATGGGAAAAAAAATAAAAAAAATTATTTTTTTTTATTTCAAACCTGTGAATGGGTATTAAATTTAGTGTCTCTATCTCTAAATTTTGTTCTTTAGGTCAATTTTCAGTACAATTTCAGATAAAAGACTGTTTTGAAAAACAATTTGGAGGGGGTGGGGCATTCCCACTAAACTTCCCGTTTTGTTTATAAATCATTTATCCATTTAGACGCAGAATGCAATGATCTGTTCATAAATCATTCATGTTTACAAATTAATATCTAAGATTTACAACCAATGTCGTGGTATAAAAGAAGTATGAAATTAAAACAAGCTGGGTTATGCACTATTATCTATTTGCATGCATATTTTTAAACCAAAGTTGTTAGATTCATAGTATCTGCCTGATGGTAACTTGCCCCACACTTTCCGCCATGATGTCAATTAGTCAACCCGTTTCAAGGCAACCCGTTCTGGAAAGTTCCATCCATTAATACTAAAATCGCATTAATTGTTCCAATTGATTTACTAACGTTTTGTATCAATCGAATTCCGATCCAAGGTATATACCCGCGATGCATGATGAACTCGTCCTAAACTTTTCGTTAATTGGTCAATCCGCGTTCTTGGTTACCCCGTTTTGGACAGTTATATCCCATTCTCTCACCAGAGGACGTGCTTCGCAAGCGTATGAGTATCCAAACTAAAATCGCCCACTAAAGAAACGGATTGACTCATTTTATTAATTCAACATTCGTCAAATCTTAACTTATATGTATTCTCTGAATAGGCCTACAGTAAATATATAGTTACTCTTTACGTAATCATTTAATGTTATTTCATAGTATATATATATATATATATATATATATATATATATATATATATATATATATATATATATATATATATATATATATATATATATATATATATATATATATATATATATATATATTACATTTGGAGGAGGAGAAACATCTATAAAACCAGCTGGATTTTTTAACGTGTAAAACCCGGGTATTTTTTCTATTAATGTATCTAGACAACATTTGAACAGTTATCATTCATATCTGAATATGAGAAATACTAAAAATAAACTGTCAAAAGTACAAGTATCAACTTATGTTATTTCAACCTTGAATGTAATAAGGCTCTGTTAAGTGTAATTTATAAATAACGAAACTGTGTACAGACGCCATACTGCAAGCTTTCTTCATTAATAGACTGAAGCAAGGCCCAAATGTTCACAAGTGAATAATCACGTTGGCGGAAATGTTTATTTAATCGACTTCAAAAATCAACCTGTGCTCAACGCTTGATGATCAGTCGAAGATTCGCTGACTGATAAATATTCAAACTTCTCAAGTTTTCATAGGTGTTCTTTGACGTTAATATGACACCTCTATATCACCCAATCCCAGTATCAATTTTTCTCAGTGTGTTCGATAACAACATATGTTTAATTTGTTTACGGACACCATTGTTTGTTTCTTTTTTTAAGGTAGACTAAGTACAAAACAGATATTATCTTATTTCACTTAAGCTATTTTTTTCCTTTAATTCAAGTTTTCTTGAGATTTAATATTTTGATCTTTAAAACAAAATCCATAAATATGGAAAAATTTAAAGAAAAATCAATACCGAAAATTTTTTTGATAAACATCGTCCCTAAGCTACCATATTTATCTCCTTTCAATGAAATATAAAATTAAATAGTCATTGATATGATTGTTTTTTTGTACTTTTTGTTACTTCAAGACACTGAAATATATTATTACTGGTGACTTTATTTTGATGAGTGGTTAATGTTTGAAGTCTATCAACCAACCCACCACTGTATATCTTATACCGTCATCAACACATTGCATTTACACTGCATTCCTTTATTTCATTTGTGCAACTAGTAAGTCAATTTCTACAATCTGTGAAAAGGGAAAAAGGCGTGAAGATCTAGATAAACTCCAGCTGTTGCTAATTGCTTTGAAACTTTTGAAATTATATCTTACCTCTTACTCTCCAGACGACAAACGACAGACTAGATATTTCCAATACGTTTTCGTTTTGGGTTCTGTGTTATGGATTTGTTGGAGATATCTTTCACTTACTTTCTGGATTCTTGCAAGCATTAAAACATTCTTGTCTTCTCTGGTCGATTTCTGAAATCTTGCTCTTCGTCATTTGTAGCTTTAAATTTATTATGATAATCAACTGAATTTATTAAGCTCTAGAAACCTGATCATATTTTTAATTATATCAAAAAAATATATTGACGAAATAAAGTACATTTTCTTCTTACAGAGTTACTGTGGAACCGTTTTTATACGTGGTGATCAATTTTCGTGAGTAACAAAAAAAATTCGAGTTTGTTGGACGTAATTTTGTAGTAAGCAAGTTTGGGGCAACTTTCACAGATATTAATCAGAGGCTTGTGTATACGTTCTTAAGGATGTTAATTCATGGGCAAGGATTACCCACAAATGCCACGAATATTGGTCCCCCACGAACTATGATGATTCCACAGTATAAACATTCATGTATATATGTTGTTTTAACATGTTTTTTCATTAAAGTTTGGTTTTCTTTTGACAACAACATCTATAATTATAATAATAATAATTATAGTCTACTTACTACATGTATGTTTTAAGCATTGCCATTTCCTGCTGCATTTCACTGAAGAAGATTTTAGATTCAAAAGGATCACACTCAAAGTCTAATAAATTCGTATGTCAGATTACTAATTTTGAGGCATGTTATAAAATGCACCCAAATCTATTTGAAACCAAGCTCAATTCTAACACTTATTCAAACTCATAGTATACACAGGAATTCAATTTAAGAATGCCTATTATATGATATATAATGACCACAAATCGGTTGTTTTTAAAAAGAAATATGATTAAAATATGTGGGTCAGAATTGAAAAATATCGAGTTATTCCAGTACATAAAACATACCTAACATAAATCAAGGTGGTGTATCCCTTAATTTAATAAATAAACAAAAGTAAAACACTTATGCCCGCTCCCTTGGAAGGAACTGCGAAGAAAATGAACGGAAACTACAAATAATTGAAATTTTTCTAAGTCCAAGGCACACAACTCTATCGAATATCGCTCGATTGCACCCAAAATCGAACTTGACTTAGATATTATTATGATAAACCTGTATACAAAATTTCATTTCAATCAGTGTATCCTATGCGAAGAAAATGAACGGAAACTGTTGGTGGACATACCGACCGACCGCAAGACAGCAGCAAAGCAATATGCCCTTCTTTCTTCAAAGGGGGGCATAACAAATGTTTATTTCTGTAAATTTGAATGAACAATTATTAAATTATCTGTGAGAAATGCTTACTAGTGATACCATCGCTCTGATGGGATTACATGTATATACAAAAAAAAAACAAAGTTAAAAATTAACAAGAAGTTCACAACCAAATTGTTAAAAAAATCCCACTATATGACATGCCAAAACAGATTGTGTTAAGATTTAATGCATCTGCGATTGATAGTTGCTGAGAAATTTATGTAGAAAATTTGTAAGCAAATTTGAACTGAAAATATAGAAAAGAAATCGACGTCTGATTGGTACAAAAATAAATCCTACCATATTGTATACAGGCACGTAGCATCGCTTTTGAAAGTGGGGGCCAGACTCATTCAAAAAATCTTGACAAACCAAGAAAAAAAGGTACATTCAAAAATCCAGAAAATCCTTATCCTCCAGGGGGGGGGGGAGCAAGTATTTCTTTCGGTTACACTGTTCATTTTCTTATTTTCAATTCAATTTTCCCTGGTATATCTATTTCAAAGAGTGTGATAAAATGTCAAGCATATGCAATTACTAGGTGCTGAAAAATCTTTAACAAAGTTTGTTACGGACAGATATACACTCGGTCATACAGACAGGCACACAAGGGTAAAACGGTATACTCCCCTCTCCTAACAACAAAAGACCGTTAACTCGGAATGAATAACTTTTGAAATTAAAATTAGATGTAGATTCAAATGTAGATTAAAGTGTTTGACAAAGAACTATAAGACTAGTGTTTTCTTTCAGTCATGGCCGGACTCTGTAAAAATTGAAAGCATCAAAAGAAATAAATTGCAATACCTGTACACTCTACACTAGTTAAGGATTTGGGGGGTACCTGCAACTCTATTGAAACCAAATTAACCTTTGTTTTGGTTTTTTGCTCAATTTTTTAGGTTGAATTGTGGAGTCATTTTTAATATGATGTTGAAAAGATAACTATAAACTAACTAAGGAATATATTTATAGAAAATATGAATAATGAAATTATCAGATTTATTAGAAATAATGGGGTCGTGAGATTTAAACAAGTTTTCTTGTCTATTTATGTACTAAATATGTTATTAACGGGTGAAAATAAATCAATGCCAATTTTATTTTTCGTAACTTAATTAATAAAGAGAAGACACTTTAATAAAATCATTCAGCCTTATATACAAAGACTTATATACTAGTATATATAATCATATTAATATGAGATAAAGTGGATAAACCTAAAGAAAAGCCAACAGTGATTGGAAGTTTCCTCTTGTATCTAACCTTCTGGGAAGTCAAATCTGTTATAAATTATATATTAAATATTTGTTGCCAAATTTTAATAAGGCCACACTTGAGTAACTCTTTGAAACTTTTAAAACTGAAAGATATTCCAGATACGCACCTCCAAGTAAAAACTCTTGGAGGTACTCACGTGTGGTCAAAATGTATTTTACGATTTTAAAAAAAATAGTAACAGAAAACAAAACACTCTATTATAGCGCCACAGGCAAGTTTTTTAATTACAATGTTCCTAATTCTAACTATTTTTTACCATAACAATGATAAAATATAAAGAATGAAGAATAACAAAGCAATTTGATTTAAACTCAATCAAAATTTACTTATTAATAAGGGCTTTATGAAAAATCAAAAAGGTAGAGATAACCGACGATATAAAAATCACAACGTTAACATCTCGTGCGTTCCCAATTTGCACTAATAACAGCATTTCATAGAGACCCCACAATTCAACAAAAAACCTTTGTGGATGGTTATTCCATTGGTTTTATATGTGGTCTAGTTCTGCGAAATTCGGATGCTTATGAACTGTCTCAATCTTAGATTCATTTCGTCCCATCCATACATGCCATTAAATTATTACAAAATGTGCCGGACAGTAGCGCGTGCTGTACGGTGTCTATCAGAAAGGTGAGTTACCCTAATGTAGCGGTTATGTTGACGTGTCGCTATATGACATTTTGCCCTTCATGGTAGGTCTTCAACACTTCCAAGGTTAAAGATAAATAAAGCAAATATTGTAAAAGGAAACAAACACAGCGTGAACCGCAATCTGCTTGGACCACGTCAACTGATATTAAAGGTTCTTTTATTCAATTAGTTTTATGATTTTTGAAAGCAGTTAAAGGCAGGGAATCGATCGAATCGAGTCGTCTTAAAAAACACATCCGACAAACATAAGTATTGAACAAATACGAAATAAGAGCGGGGCGTTAAAAATTTTGACAAGTATATTTGTTTCTATTCACCCCCTCCGAGAGAAAATCCATTTATGAATAAAATTTAATTTATTTACGGCCGAGTTTATTACAATTTTATAACGCAGATTCTACATGCTTTCTATGAATTCAGCCTTTCAAGACAATGCGACACCACAATTCACATGCTACGTGTTAAAAAAAATATTGTCAATGTGTGTTTCATGCGCGGATCCAGAATTGTAAGGTGATGGGTTCCGAGGGATTTTTCGAAGGCATTTTTTTTAATTTTACTATGTAAAATTAAGAGGTTTTGTGACATAAATTATCAGTGACTTCATGCTACAGTTGCTTCCAAATAGTGAACCCACAGTCTCTCTCTCTCTCTCTCTCTCTCTCTCTCTCTCTCTCTCTCTCTCTCTCTCTCAATGAAATAAAATCTTCATTCTCAAGAGAGTTAGGGTTGGTTTCTCAAATAAGATATAAGATATAGAAAAAATGAAATTATAACAATATTTATAATTGCTTGGTAGCATTGCATGCCTACGGAGTTATCTACTGTGATTGTTTCCTTAAAAAATTCAAAATTTCTTGAGAAATCAATATTACATATATATTTAGTTAATGAGGAATATATATTTACCCGGCATCAAACTGCTATAAAACGTAAGGTTTAAAAATTGGTGTAAAAATAACGACGCTTGAAAACAAAAAATATTATTTATGAAAGATAGTGTGCAAATAATGTAACATACATGTTTTATCTACCTAAATTCTAGATTTATCTGTATTTTTGTTAAATTCAATTACATGTAACTTGTTTCTGTAATGGTTATAAATTGTTTTATATGTTTGTTTTAATATTGGTATAATTTACGGGAGACATAACTGAGCATAAAGTATAGGCGAAGCGGAGTTTGACAATGGTTTTCAAAGGGATGTCAATTTCAACAGTTACCCACCCAAACAAGCACTATTTATTTTACTTTATAATCATTATATACTGCTTTTACTTTGATTATTTATCGCATTATTTTAAACGCATAAAGGATTTTTTAGGAATGACGGGAATTCTATGGCAAACCATACGTGCATAATTTACGCGCATGTAACAATTCGTTGTGTTACCTGTTGTCATATGTGCTTCTAACGCTGAACGGATTAAAAACTGCGTCTAAACCAATTAAATATCAGTATTTAATATTAAAGTATAATAATATGTTTTATTACATTTCTTAAGTCATTACATCATTTCTGTCAAGCGTTGATAACATTTTGCATATTTACGAAATTTTCCTTTATTTTTATGGCAGACAAATAAACTGTTAATAATAATGGATACTAATTATCCATTTATGTTATATATACCTGAACCTTTGGTTTAACCATAGCAAGTGAAGTACACATTAATTAATCATTCAAATAACAACAGCAACTGGGGAAAATGAAAACCAGTCGGAGCATTGGGGCTGGTTGTTATGTACAATTAACCAATATATTACTGGTGAAAAAGGTGGGGGAAATGGAAATAGTGCAGAAATAAAATCAGATGAGTTGTAAGGGATCGATATTGAAAACGTTTCTTTTAGTCATATGAGGAATTAAGAGAAAAGACTGAGCAATTGGGGTTGATTGTTAAGTGTGGAGATGAATATAATGGAAGGAACAATTGTATTCGAGTTTCCGGGTAAAGAAAACGAGGAAAGGATAAATAGTGTAGGTATAGAAGTGATAGAGATTAAAAAGAGGTGAATTTTGGATACATTTCTATTAGCTACAGATGATATGAATCATTGTGTAGTTTTCATGAAAAGGAAGAAAGGGGAATTACTCTAGGTACACGTATACTTTAGAATATTGCATACATTTCTGAATGATGAATTATGGAAAAATATAAAAAAAATCTGAGCCTGAGCAGCAGAGCTTTATGAATTATCTTCTGTGTGTGGTTCCTGTCTCATGCTGAGTGTGGGAGTGAGTCCATATATTCATAGATTTTACAAGTCTATATACGAGTCGATCTGGCAACCCATGGAGCTCGCTCATTATATGCTTGGCTTAAAAGCTTTCATGTTCACTGCTCCGTATATGACTTCTGTGGAGAAGAGTCAGGCAGGCTGTAGATGGAACTGAACTTTTATAGTGTAGAGTTATCTGTGTATCAGGATAGGGTTGGGGGAGGGGATACTCTATGATTGTATATAAAGTCAAGCAGGGGAACAGTTATTTATCTGTGTACATATGCAATGTCAGGATGGTAGTGGGGACTTCAGGTGGAGCAGTGTCTAGGTATACACTTGTAATCTATATAGAGTTTAGGGGAGGGGATACTCCATGTATAGAACAGTTATCGTTGATGTCTAGAGAGGCAGGGGGCCATGTATGACTGCATCACAAAGTTATGATATGGGAGAGAGTGAGAGTGAGACAGAGAGGGACAGAGACATACAGAGATAATGTAGCTACGCTCTGTTCAGTGTACACTGCCTGTTGACTATCATAGAATGGTGGGTTGAGAATGAAGTAGTAATAACTGCTCCCGCCTGACTACTGAGTCATACGTTTTGGTATCTCTATGTTACATGAAGTTCTGTGAGTATAAGAAGCTGATGACGTAATGATCACTTTTGAACTTTGACCTGTCATCAGCTTTAAGCTTTGAAATGTTGTAAGATAACTCCATCTTTCTATGTACGAAATCCAAGTGAGGACACCTGACCCCAGTTTATGATACGAGAACTTATTCATATTCATAGAACATTACAGAACAGCATTAGAATCCTCACAAAGTTCGTTTACTTAAGCCCTGTGTGGGTAGATCAAGGAAATATCATAGAGAGAGGAGAGGAAATAAAGTTGGTCAACAAATAGTGGGAAGAGATGAGAGTTTATATCATCCATTGAGAGAAAAATAAAGTTGGCTGACGGAAAATAGAAATAGAGATACTAGGGAGTGTATGGTATCCATTAGACGCGGTCCTTGTGTCAAGTAATGGGGTACTTAGGTGATACAGCAAGGAGCATTGGTATTTGTAAAAAAAAAAAAACTCAGATAAAACAGAAAGTTATGTGAGAGAGGTTGCAGCGTCCAATAGAATCGCTCGTCTTGTGTTGAGTGTGGCCTGTAATTGTTGCTGACTTAGGGGGGGGGGCATTCCTGGGATAGCCCGATCCCAGGTTCCCGGTCTGTATCCTCGTTAGTTATCCCCTAACACTTTTAAGCCACTCCAAACACACCGAAAAATTGTTTCATGTTTTAATGCACAGTATCAGTTATGTAATTATATGCTGCAATATTTTCCTCTGTAGAATGTTACAACAGGAATTTGCATTGATAGTATACTACTAGGATACAGAGGAGTTACGTACTGTACTCCAGTAGGTTTGAGAGATTCTATTTAGTGACTGTTTAGGACTTTCTATCTAGTGACTGTTTAGAATACACAGGCAATACAGAATACTAGACGGTTTTTATTTCGAGTTTTTAGATACCCTGTACAACAGCTTACAATGAATTGTTCAGAAGGAGATATAAAATTTCAGTAAGTTTCTTTTTCATGTTTTGAGATGACCCTCTGTCAAAGTTATAAGATGGCTCTGTAGATGGTCGAATGATTGACAGGAAATAAACATAGGAAACCATCCCAAAATCAATATCAGGGACAAAGTGAAAGTGAAAGGACACAGATAGACAGATTGACTAAGTCAAGAGGACAAGTAATGAGTGGATGGTCGATGCCTTGTTAATTCTGTAATTATTACCGGGGAGTTCTGATAGCAGAAGTATCCAGATACACAAAGCGATTCATAAGAGTGTGTGGATGCCGTGTTGTTGTTCTCCCTCTGATTCATGGAGTGATGCAGGCAGTGTGACTATAGGGAGGGATGTATTGTACTGCTACATGAACAATTAACATACTGTGTTTATAGAAGGAATGACTTTTAGTACTGCTGTATGAACAACTTTGTGTTTATGTGTCAGTGTGAACATCAGGGACAAACCCTGATTAAGCTGATTAACTTTAAGATTGGATCTATCATAATTCAGGTAATGGGGGTGAAATTAATGTGATGTTGATAGTAAAAGAAAGGGTACGAAAGGTGAGAGAGAGAGAGAGAAAGAGAGAGAGAGCTACCTCAGCTCGTCTCCCTTTGCCTGTCATTCCTCAGTAAACTTTTCTGTACTTAGTTAGTAGAACAGGTCCAGCACACATCTCCTTATTAAGCTATATAGCTTGAAAAAGCTATATAGCTTAATAAAGCTATTCAAAATAGCTTGACTTAGCTTTTTTGTCAAACATTTTTCTTAAATTGGTATTTTTTTTCAGCATGTAAACAAAATCGCACTTTAGTGAAGTGATAATTTTCAACTTCGAACTGTTCTGTAAACAATGCATGTAAAGATTTTAAAGTTTTGGGGCAATTGATTCATGATCTCACAGTTACTTCTTGAGTGAAATATAAAGAAGGTCAGTTATGGTAAACAATATTCTGAATAGCTAGTCAGTTATGGTAAATAATTTAGCACAATGTAAAAAAAAATCATACTTATCCATGCCTCAGTGCACACAGGATGGTGGACAGTTACCGAAACAATGGAAATATAGTTTTAGCTTAAAAGTGTTCAAAACAGCAGTGTTAAAACTAATTTTAATCAGAATTGCTTTTTTAATGGTTCATGGTATAAATATGAGCGGTAATTAACATTTTTGATAATTAACATTTTTGTGAAAAAAATGCCTATAAATAGCTTTATCAGGCTATTCTGAATAGCTTTATTAAGCAATATAGCTTTTTCAAGCTATATAGCTAAATCAGGAGATTGCGCTGGACCTGTAAAATTCATGATTTGGACTAGATTCCTCTAACACCCCCCCCCCCCCCCCCCCTCTATTAGAAGAAACAGGAGCCCTCTGATGGGTGGTCAATGACCAACACTTAAACATTCAATTTCTGGGAATATGTACGTCTCTGATCATAACCAAGTGTACAAAACATGTTATGATTTAGAGGCAAGTCTATTTTTTTTGCCCGATGGAAAGTGTTTTCTTTTTGAAGGGAGAATCTTTTTTTCCAATTATTGTTATCTCATCTTCACCACCAAAAGCTTAAGAATGAAAAAACAATTCTCTGAGAAACAAAAAAAATGAAAGAAACTCATATGATATACATTTGAAAGTGAAAGTAGTAAAGGTGCTAATAGCAGAAGTATATATATAGGAGAGACAATGTTTAGAAATCATAATAAAATCTCCAAGAAGGGAAGTTGTCCCGGGAAAGAGAGTTTCTTTGGGGCATCCATCAGAAAAAAAAAACTGGGGCTTGGTAGGTTTTTTTTATTGGGGGGGGGGGGGGGGGTCACCATTAGCATCGCGGTGCTAATAACAGGAGTATATATATAAAGAGACGATGTTTAGAAATCATTCTATAGATTTAACGAAAGGAAGTATTCAATGGTAAAGGAAGAAGGGGCTACATGTATATGATAAATCAAAGTACTGAAGAATTGACGGGAGTTGATTTTGTCGATGTTGATTAATTTTAAAATCAATGATATGTTATTTTGCATGACAAGTACATGTAGTTTTTAATTTGAATTACGCACATTTTTCTAATATGAATTTTTTGACTTCTTCGACAAGAATGTCGAGAAACCCCCATATGAATCATGTTAAATAATATTTAAAGATAAAATTAATTCAATCAAACCATTTATTTTAGATGTTATAATTGTACTTTTGTGCCATCTTCTCTTAAGGAATAAATGGTAAAAGTTGTAACAGAATTCTTCATAAATTTAACCTTTATTCCATAATAAATTAATGCGATAACAAATACGAACTTTCCCATCTTTGTACATTAAAATGTTATTAAGTAAACGTATGTTGAGAATTGACAGGTAAATCGAGAAAATGTATTTTTTAAATATTTGAACCTATAATAGTTATACAATCATACTAAAAATAAGTATAATACTTGACGTTGATAAAGTCAACAACGTCAAAAATTATTAGTATTGCGGTGCTAATAAACGGATAATGCGTAAAATAGTACAAGTCTCTCTATAAATACAGCCGGTATGTAAAAATAGGGAAGTATTTCATTTTGTCTGAAGTTTATAGTTACCCTTACCTGACTATTTGCATTGGATCAAACAATGTACCGGTACTTTCTATTTGTTTTATTGAATCGAGTCCATAATCCATTGATTTACCGTTTTCCACGTCCTCTTCTTAATTACAAATCCGGATGATATTAAAAATTACACTAATTTCAAAAAAAAATTTTATAGGATACTATTTATTAGGATACAAAGATTACACAGGTTTTTAGATTTCTGATCTATGATACAACGATTTAACTGTGACATTTGTTAATTTTTACCATAGGATCCTTTGAGATTTTGCTTGAAATGTATCAATTTTGCACATTTTTACATTTTTTTTAAAACTTCTGCCCTATGGATTTCTTTTTCTGTTCTACATATTAAAGTTATTGCTAAACGGCATCAGATGGTCAAATTTAAAAAAAAAAGCCATTTTGCCTCCTATTTGTTCCAGGGGTCTTATCAAAGATGTTATTTGTATGCCCAATTTCCCAGATTTATCAGATAATGGCCATTTTTTATTTGACAAAGGCGGAAATGGTGATCTATATAGTATTATTAAAACATTTAGACATATTTAAGTAATATCAACGTTTTTTTCCTCTGATGATAAGACATTTTCTGCGTTTTATATTTTTTTGAAGTTTTTGTTGTCGTCACTTCCGGTCCCGATTTACGGCCGATTTCCTAATATTTTAGGACCTACTTTGTGCAGAGCTGATCTTGAACTAAAACTATCAGAGATATGACTTTCAATTTTTTAGGACTGGTAGACTATAGTTTGAAGTTGTGCACTATTTTTCATCTGCACCTTTCTATCAGTTAATATTTTGTTAGGCATATATAACAAAATTGGGAGAAAAGCAAGAGTTTTTTCCACCAAAATCAAGAGAAAGTTTAATTAGGGGCCAAGAGACTAAAGTCAAATACAAATAACTTGAAAACGATAAATATTTTGTTATATGCATTATAAAAGCAAAGTTGTTGATCGCTACAATATCTCTTTGAAAAAGTCATTGTCTAGCCCATTTCTGACGTAAAAAGGGATTTTTTTTCATTACCTGAAAGTGATGGGGGGGGGGGGGTAATTCTGAAATTGTATCGATATTTCATAGTATCGTTTAAAAATTTTAAAAAACGGACGGAAGACCTACTCGTTACTCGTAACGAGGTCATATCTAGTTATTTTTTTTCACAAATTTTGTGCAAGCGTTTTCTCAAAAACTATTTGTCCGATTTCGACCTTTTTTCACAGATGATTACAAAGGATCTGAATTTATTTTGTTTTTACAGTTCTGCCGTCGTCACTTCTGGTACCGATTTATTGCTGATTTTGTAAACTTTAATTAAAAATTGTAAACTTTTGTTAAGCATTGTAGAAGAGAAAATGCCTGCATTGAAGATTCTAAGCGATTCCACTAATGAAAACACCAATGCTTGTCCCCATTTAGCAAGAATCGATATTAATAATATTAATGCCTTGAAAAGTATTAGAACTCTCTTTTATGAGGATGAATATAGGATTACTTTGTCCCGAGATATCCTGATATTCTGATAAAAGTTATACAGTGGAATGTCATAGTATCAATTATACAGTGAGATAGATTTTACCATCATCCCATTAAAAAACCTCTTTATGCAAATAGCACTTTGATCCTGTTTGACCATACAGTAGGAAATTAAGTGGTCCAATACTTGGTCTATCGTGTCGGAATCTTTCTGACATAAAGAGAAATGACTGCATAATGAGGTGTATTAATGTTGGAGATGGAAGCAGTGTGTACATTGTCTTAAATATGATAACGCTGCATTGTTCAGTAGTAGGAAAACTGCGTGTATGGGGAGGAAATGCTAGCAGGGTTTTTAACAATGAGGGTTGTAAAGACTGTTTCACAGTGTGGTGTTTTATTGATCGACTATTTAATCGATTCAGTGAATTATTGATTTATTACGAACTTTTTTCCGTTTTTGAATCACAAGTCAGCAGATTCTCTACACTCTCGTCCATGGTATTTTCTGCCAGGACTGTAATTAATTTTTGTAATTTTGAGAGAGAGAGAGCGAGAGAGAGAGAGAGAGAGAGCAGTATAGAAAGTGAGACAGAGAGAAAAAAAGAGGACCTGTTAGAGAAAAGAGTAATAGAAAGAGACACAGATAAATAAAAAATAACATTAATAGATTAATACAGAAAGAGAAAGCGATATTCTTGTGAAGGGTATCCTACAGATTCAGACAACTTATGTCTAACACATTGCGATTGCTGTGCTGTCATCTAACTGATGAGAGGACACTTTAATTCCCCTAATGTAATATTTGATGATGACCACTTATTCACTGTAGCACCACTTTGATTCTGCGAGGATTGTTTTACTGTAGCACCACTTGGATTGTTTTAGTGACGTAAGACAAAGAAGCCTTTCTTTCCCCCTCTTTTTCTGAAGGACCCGAATCGTTTAAGTGTCGGTGTATTCGCTGAAAGAGTTTCTTGTCACATGACTACAGCACACATTTGTAGATAAAAACACTCATGTCTCTCGAGTCGCAGGATACGAGGAATAATCATGGATAATTGTCGCTCCGATTTAGTACTTAGTGTTTTGTGAAGCATCTTCCATTTGTAGAGCAGCGTCCTTTAGTGAAACAGTCAGTTTGTAGAGCAGTGTTTCAGTTGATTTTGAGTCTTATCATATGGTAATATGTGAATATTTTGTCTGATAACAATCTCGTGTACAAACACAGTCAATATTTCCAATAAGTCTCCTCCACACCTTAAGGAAAAGTTTCCAAAACAAGTCCAATCTTCCCATTGTTCCTTAGAGATATGGATTTCTAGGTTTTAATTGAAACTGACAGAAAAAAGGTTCAATTTCAAGAGAAACAAATCAACTTTTAAATAATCATTTCTATTCAAGTTATATGTGTTCTTAAACATTCATTTGACTCCTCTATATAATCCAATGCCAGTATCAATTTGTCTCAGTGTGTTTGATAACAACATATGTTTAAGTTGTTTACAGACACCATTGTATGTTTCTTTTTTTATAAGGTAGACTTAGTACAAAACAGATATTATCTAATTTCATTTAAGCTATTTTTCCTTTAACTCAAGTTTACTTGAGATTTAATATTTTGATTTTTAAAACAAAATACATAAGTATGTAAAATTAGAGGAAAAATCCCTACCGAATTTTTTCTTCCCTAAGCTACCATATTAATCTCCTTTCAGTGAAATATAAAATTAAATAGTCATTGATATGATTTTTTGTGTCAGTAAGTTACTTTTCAAGATATTACAAATTGTTTTACTGTTATATATACAAGAGACTTTTTGTTACTTCAAGACACTGAAACATATTATTACTGGTGACTTTATTTTGATGAGTGGTTAATGTTTGAAGTCTATCAACCAACCCACCACTGTATATCTTATACCGTCATCAACACATTGCATTTACACTGTATTCCTTTATTTCATTTGTGCAACTAGTAAGTCAATTTCTACAATCTGTGAAAAGAAAAAAAGGCGTGAAGATCTAGATAACCTCCAGCTGTTGCTAATTGTCTATGCGAGATAGATTTAAAGTGCTTTGAAACTTTTGAAATTATACCTTACCTCTTACTCTCCAGACGACAGACTAGATATTTCCAATACATTTTTATTTTGGGTTCTGTGTTATGGATTTGTTGGAGATATCTTTCTCTTACTTTCTGGATTCTTGCAAGCATTAAAACATTCTTATCTTCTCTGGTCGATTTCTGAAGTCTTGGTCGTCGTCATTTGTAGCTTTAAATTTATTATGAGAATCAAATGAATTTATTAAGCTCTAGAAACCTGATCATATTTTTAATTATATCAAAAAAATATATTGACGAAATAAAGAACGTTTTCTTCTTACAGAGTTACTGTGGGATCGTTTTTATTCGTGGGGATCAATATTCCTGAGTAGCAAAGAAATTTCGAGTTTCTTGGACGTAATTTTGTAGAAAGCAAGTTTGGGGCAACTTTCACAGATATGAATCAAAGACTTGTATATACGTTCTTAAGGATGTTAATTCATGGGCAAGGATTACCCACAGATGCCACGAATATTGGTCCCCCACGAACTATGATGATTCCATAGTATAAACATTCATGTATATATGTTGTTTTAACATGTTTTTTCATTAATGTTTGGTGTTTTTTTGACAACAACATCTAAAAGGAAATTATCACATTTTTTAAATAATTATAGTCTACCTACTTCATGAATGTTTTAAGCATTGCCATTTCCTGCTGCATTTCACTGAAGAAGATTTTAGATTCAAAAGGATCAAACTCAAAGTCTAATAAATTCGTATGTCAGATTACTAATTTTGAGGCATGTTATAAAATGCACCCAAATCTATTTGAAAACAAGCTCAATTCTAACACTTATTCAAACTCATAGTATACACAGGAATTCAATTTAAGAATGCCTATTAAATGATATATAATGACCACAAACCGGTTGTTTTTAAATAGAAATATGATTAAAATGTGTGGGTCAGAATTGAAAAATATCGAGTTATTCCATTACATAAAACATACCTAAACATAAATCAAGGTGGTGTATCCCTTAATTTAATTAATAAACAAAAGATGTTTGTAAAACACTTATGCCCGCTCCCTTGGAAAGAACTGCGAAGAAAATGAACGGAAACTACAAATAATTGAAATTTTTCTAAGTCCACGGCACACAACTCTATCGAATATTGCTCGATTGCACCAAAAATCGAACTTGACTTAGATATTATTATGATAAATCTGTATACAAAATTTCATTTCAATAAGTGTATCCTATGCGAAGAAAATGAACGGAAACTGTTGGTGGACATACCGACCGACCGACAGACAGCAGCAAAGCAATATGCCCTTCTTTCTTCAAAGGGGGGGGGGGGCATAACAAATGTTTATTTCTGTAAATTTGTATGAACAATTATTAAGTTATCTGTGAGAAATGCTTACTAGTGATATCCTCGCTCTGATGGGATTACATCAGGCACGTAGCATCGCTTTTGAAAGTGGGGGCCAGACTCATTCAAAAAATCTTGACAAACCAAGAAAAAAAGAAAAAAAAGTTACATTCAAAAATCCAGAAAATCCTTATCCTCCGGGGGGGGGGGGGGCAGCAAGTATTCCTTTCAGTTACACTGTTCATTTTCTTATTTTCAATTCAATTTTCCCTCGTATATCTATTTCAAAAAGTGTGATAAAATGTCAAGCATATGCAATTACTAGGTGCTGAAAAATCTTTAACAAAGTTTGTTACGGACAGACAGACACACGGTCATACAGACAGGCACACAAGGGTAAAACGGTATACTCCCCTCTCCTTACAACAAAAGACCGTTAACTCGGAATGAATAACTTTTGAAATTAAAATTAGCTGTAGATTCAAATGTTGATTAAAGTGTTTGACAAAGAACTATAAGACTAGTGTTTTTTTTCAGTCATGGCCGGACTCTGTAAAAATTGAAAGCATCAAAAGAAATAAATTGCAATATCTGTACACTCTATACTAGTTAAGGATTTGGGGGGTACCTGCAACTCTATTGAAACCAAATTAACCTTTGTTCTGGTTTTTTGTTCAATTTTTTGGGTTGAATTGTGGAGTCATTTTTAATATGATGTTGAAAAGATAACTATAAACTAACTAAGGAATATATTTATAGAAAATATGAATAATGAAATTATCAGATTTATTAGAAATAATGGGGTCGTGAGATTTAAACAAGTTTTCTTGTCTATTTATGTACTAAATATGTTATTAACGGGTGAAAATAAATCAATGCCAATTTTATTTTTCTTAACTTAATTAATAAATAGAAGACACTTTAATAAAATCATTCAGCCTTATATACAAAGACTTATACACTAGTCTATATAATCATATTAATATGAGATAAAGTGGATAAACTTAAAGAAAAGCCAACAGTGATTGGAAGTTTCCTCTTGTATCTAACCTTCTGGGAAGTCAAATCTGTTATAAATTATATATAAGGTATTTGTTGCCAAATTTTAATAAGGCCACACTTGAGTAACTCTTTGAAACTTTTAAAACTGAAAGATATTCCAGATACGCACCTCCAAGTAAAAATTCTTGGAGGTACTCACGTGTGGTCAAAATGTATTTTACAATTTTAAAAAAAAATAGTAACAGAAAATAAAACAGAACACTCTATTATAGCGCCACAGGCAAGTTTTTTAATTACAATGTTCCTAATTCTAACTATTTTTTACCATAACAATGATAAAATATAAGGAATGAAGAATAACAAAGCAAATTGATTTAAACTCAATCAAAATTTACTTATTAATAAGAGCTTTATGAAAAATCAAAAAGGTAGAGATAACCGACGATATAAAAATCACAACGTTAACATCTCGTGCGTTCCCAATTCGCACTAATAACAGCATTTCATAGAGACCCCACAATTCAACAAAAAACCTTTGTGGATGGTTATTCCATTAGTTTTATATGTGGTCTAGTTCTGAGAAATTCGGATGCTGATGAACTGTCTCAATCTTAGGTTCATCTCGTCCCATCCATACATGCCATTAAATTATTACAAAATGTGCCGGACAGTAGCGCGTGCTGTACGGTGTCTATCAAAAAGGTAAGTTACCTTAATGTAGCGGTTATGTTGACGTATCGCTATATGACATTTTGCCCTTCATGGTAGGTCTTCAACACTTCCGGTTGCATTAGATTTACGGACACGCCTGAGAATGATTTTTATAGCGTCTGTTATAAGATCTAGCAATCTATCAGAAATATTTTCAATTTAAAATAGCTGTTTAATTGTTTATATGACGTCATTCTACACGGTTAAAAGTAAACAAAGCAAATATTGTTAAAGGAAACAAACACAGCGTGAACCGCAATCTGCTTGGACCACGTCAACTGATCTTAAAGGTTCTTGGGAATACATGCGCCGCATTTTACTCAATTAGTTTTATAATTTTTGAAAGCAGTTAAAGGCAGGAAATTGATCGAATTGTGTCTTGAAAAACACATCCGACAAACATAAGTATCGAACAAATACAATCATGGTCGAGTAATTAATTACTAGATTACAATTTTTTTTACATGAACGGTTGAGTATTTTCAACAGCAGTCGGTAGTGGCAACGACTTTTTAAATAATACAAAGTAAGAGTGGGGCGTTAAAAATTTTGACCAGTGTATATGTTTCTATTCACCCCTCTGAATTTATTACAATTTTATAACACAAATTCTACATGCTTTCTATGAATTCAGCCTTTCAAGACAATGCAACACCACTATTCAACATCTACTTGTTAAAAACGTATTGTCAATGTGTGTTTCATGCGCGGATCCAGCATGAATAGTATAAATTTTATTGCCAGCAGAGTAAGGTCAATATATACTTAGTTCAATAGTATAATTTTTTTAGTATTATCATCATTCCGTTTTTAGCTCACCGAGACGAAGGTAAAGGCCTGGCGTCGGCGTTCGGACAAGGTTAAGATTTTTATTGCAGGTCCTGTATCTAAGTTATTGTTCTATCTTAACCAAACTTGCATGGATGATGCATCTGGACCTACTTATGGACTTAAAAACTTGGGATGTTGAATCTGGGCCATGAATATCAGATCCTGGAGGAGGTTAAAGTTTTAAGAGCTGGTTAAAGATTTTGTTGCAGGTGCTCTTTAATAGCCATTTCTAAGTTACTTATGGTCCTAACTTCACCAAACTTGCAGGGACGGTGCCTATTATGATACTAATGCACCTGACAGGCTTGAATGCTGAATCTAGGCCATAGGTTTCGAATGCTGAATGAGGTTAAGGTTTTTAAAGATTGTTAAAGTTTATAAAGCAGGTGCCCTCTGATGATTATATCTTAGTAAAGGGGCTTGGTATTTACCCAAAAAAAAGAGGTGGATAAAAATTGGCAGATTTTCAATTTTTTTTAGCAATATCTACTGTACTGAGTTGTCAAGATATTTTGATACTGTAATGCTAATTTGATCAGAATGAAGGCAATTGTTGCTCAGGTGAGCGATGTGGCCCCTGGGCCTCTTGTTATATGATTGTATTGATTAAGATTGTATCTTACAATACGGTATCCATTAAATATCGAGGATCATTAACTATGATTTTTATATAACATGATAAAGGTGGTCTTTAAAAGATGATGCCTCATCTCGGTGAGCTTTGTAATCTGTGAATATCTATGGGGTAGGGGTTTTTTGGGGTTTTTTTTTTGGTTAAATTTAATCAAAAAAAATAAAATTTGAAAACTGATAGAGAAAATTTGGACTGGAATATGTATAAAAACTGTGAATGAAAACTTAACGCTTTTTAACTATTTAGTGTCAATACCATTCATAAACTGTATTTCATTTTTAAAAGAGTGAAGCAAATTTTATTATTTTCACAACAAGGAAAATCTCAATCTTAGTGTAAATATTTAATGGATTTTTCTTAAATATTTCAAAAAATATTCAATGGCCATTACCTCAACAAATAGGTCATTGGCCTACTTTTTGAAAAAAAAAGCTGGTCAATGACCTGCTTTTTTAAAGTGAAATATAACACTTCCATAAAAGGTCTATAACACACAATAGATGGTTTTTATTATCATCAGTGCATTTTTTTCATTTGAGTAAACGTCATCCTTAACAGCTGAAATTCAAAGTGTCATGATTGACAGTTAATGTTCAATGTCGGAGTAAAACGCTGATGACGTGTTCTATTACCGTCTAAGACACATCATTTATCCTCTAAACGACATTCTTTATATGTTTCAAACTTTCGTAATACTTAGTATCGAATTTCAATCGGTGAAGATACTCATCCCTCGTCCTGTTGTAGATTAACTGATCCATGCAAAGTAAAGTATGCCCCTGGTAATTGGAGTGAAATTTATTGGCAAAGAATTCTGGCCTACGAGCTAAACGAGCGAGATCTTCGATTCCAAAAATGCAAATCGATCGAACATATTTACCACCACATGGCCAAGAATTCCAGTTTTTGAATCGGGAAAGAAATGGCTTCCGTATTCCAAAATCTGTTTCCAGTTTTCCTGCCAAAACAAATAATCATTTATTTGGTCAACATTTATCAAATTATTTAGTTTAAATGAAAAACAAAAACGGGGAAAACTCTCTTAATGGTAAAGAGATTACTTACCTTTGAAACTTCCAGGTATTTCTAGCTGAGGATTATGAATCAAAGTTGCAAAAAATGTTTCATCTGGAATGCCCGTTTTATTTACCCATTCAAGGAAGTCAGCAGCTACCCTGTTAGTGATAACGTATTCCACAAATCTTCTGTTCAGTGTTACGTGGACAGATCCTTTTACCGGAACTATATCGTGGGGAGGTTTCTCTTTTATATTCCATCTTTCTTTGTTAGCCCTAGAATAGGTATTCAGGAAAGTTAAAGGGACTTGGACACGATTTGACTTAAAATTTTCATTTTTTATTTTTCCATTTTCAGTGTTTATTCTTATTTATATAGAAGTTTATAATGCTTTGTCAAAATTTGAAAGTCAAATATCAAATTATAAGCAAGATACAGAATTCATAATTCTTTTTTTTTTTAAAAACAAAGCTCAATATTGTCATTTTTTACATATGTGTTGTATTGGTGTAAGTTTCAATCAAATGTATCTTTCTGTTGCTGATAATAGTATTTATGATGATATTGAATTATTTTAAATTATTTTTTACATGTCATTTTGTCTAGGAAATGGTAATTTTCTACTTTGTATTTTTTGTAAACAACTATAAGACTCGAGCTTTGTTTGCATAACAGTCAATTCTTACCTCTGTAACTCGCTTGTAACTTGACTTTAACATTCAATATTTTGGTAATTCATTTAAAATGCACCAATTAACCTTTTTATACATAAAAAATAAAAATAAAATTTTTGATCTTAAATCGTGTCCTAGTCCCTTTAATGGAATGTACCCAAAAATGTTTAAAACAAGCATTGAATGGACAAGTACAGCGCTGTGACAAAAGTATTGACGATTTTTGAAAAAAATCGCGGACGTAAACTATGACGCGCTTCGTAAATTGCGACATACTCATAAATAACTGACTGACTTTTATCAATACTTGGTGAGGTGGTCCTTAGACTTGATAAAAGCTAGAGAATGGATTCGTACAGTTTTCTCTTGGTGTTTGGAGCTTAATTTTGCAGAGTTCTTTTAATATTTAGTCATATTTTTTTCATTTTATTAATATGCGGTGGTTGAGCTTTCCTGGCCATACAATTGTAAGAATATGATGTTGTTGTATGTATATTTGGGTAATACGAGCTCTGTGAACGGGGACGTTGTCGTAATGAAAAAGATTGGTTGTGTAGAGTAAATGTCAGTAAGTGACAGTCCAAATTTGATCTTCGAAAATGAATATGTACAGTATTTGACTGCATTAATACTCCCATGAATCTACATAGGACACCTTCCCTGTGGTAGGTAAAACATCCTGTTTCATGTTCTGCCTGATACTGTCCACAATCATCATATTGATTATTTTGGCAGGTCGGAGGTTCGCATTAAGCACAAAAATATTAAAAAGCTTAAAGTTTTAGAATAGCACTGCACTGTGTTCCAACTGGACGAACACAAGTGGGCGGACACCCGAGTCTTTAATTTTTGGGGTGTACAAGCTATTTTGATGTCCGAAAGAAGTTTATTCTATTCTCTGATGCTTCGTGGAAGAAATGAGTGTTTGTGAAACTAGTAGTCACTATTTCAAGTTGATATTTGATAGGCGAGCTAGTGGGTATTGCGTGAAGGTCGTACGAGTAGTGTTTCTGTTGGTGACAACCTGGTCATTCAATTACTCTTTAAAATAACACTTTGTCTAGTGTTGCCATACCACTACGTTGTTCAAGTGACTGTCATCTGGAATGTTGGATCATGCTGTTCACACATGATCTGTTGCCGACATAACTTGATGAACGTCTTGTACTATTTCTAGAATGTGGATAGCTTTCTGGATGTAGCTGTCCCAAACAGGTTAAGCAAACTCAAGTAAAGACCTGGTTAATGATTTGTATGCACTTTCCTTCATGGATGTGAAACTGATGTTTAAATAACGGCGTAATTAAGAAGCCCTGTGCCTTATTGGCCTTGCCACAGAAGTTATAATGTGGTCACTCCAATTCAGGTCTGATGTTATATAAGACAATTATCGAGATATTTTGCACTTTTAACATGTTCAAGGATCTGGTCATGTAGTTTGTATTTGTGGTCTGTTGGCTTGGCCTTCCTGTTGATTGACAAGATGTTGCACTTTCAAGGATGAAAATCCATTTCTATCTCCTTTCTGAAATGCCAAATTTATATAGGTCGGCCTAAAATGTTTGGGTGTCCGATTTTGATGTTACAGTAAGGTACAACAATGTTGTCTTACTGTGGCCCTCTAGCATATCATTGATATGATAAATAGAAACAGGCATGGCCCAAGAACCGACCATTGAGGTACTTTCGACTAAATACCGGCGTAACTGGACATTTCCTCGTTGACAATTCCAGCTTGAGTTCAGTTGGAAAGTAAACTCGCGATCCAGTTGTTCACATTGCCCTAGATCCCATAGGATCATAGGTTTGATGAGAAGGCTGTGGCTAACTTTGTCAAAGGCCTTGGAGAAGTCCATAATAAGCACATATGTCTGCCTTCCAGAAGCAAAGTTGTTGATTACGTCATCAATAAACACAATAAGTTCGGTTTCACAGGACCTTTTGCTGCCGCTTTTCCAACACTATAAGCCTTCGAATTCTCTGCAGAGGGAGGCACATGCATAGCGGTAAGTATCGTAGGGCTTTTTAGATGTTATACACTCTGATTTTCTCCTAAAGTTATCAGACTCTCATCAGAAAAATGACAATGTTTCAACAATTATATACTGTTAGTTTTCCTTTTCAAAAAACACCAGGCAACACTTTTTCCCAGGCAACACATTTTCCCTGTTGATCTCGGAAACTACCATTTTTTCCCTATTAACTCATCGCATAAAATATATAGAAATCACACAAAAATCTTAGGTATGTCCGTTGGTGAACAGAGTTATTAGCATATCTGTGTCATTAAATTTACTAGTAATTCCTTTTAACATATGTCTTTCACTAGTTTTTGTATCTTTAATTATCCAGTTACGACGGTCTTTCTTTTCGACGATTTGATCTCACCAGTCGACAAATTTTTTTCCCCAAAAATTCACAATAACTAATGTCTTTGCCCCTCAGATTTCATATCGACGATATTTTTTTTTTGTTATCACTGTTATTTTTATCGATTCTACCCATTGTAATTTCAGTTTGTTAACATTAAATTCCAGACTGCAGACGATAAAATATACAGATAAACGTCACTTCCGATGTGAAGATAACTCTGTAAGAATTTAGATGGTCAACAGGGCATATTAGTAGAGTTACTTCCCATTCACCGAGCGAAGCCCACGCTAGAACGACGTCACTGCGTAAATATTGTGATTTTTTTTGTTGGTCATAGTGCTGTAGGTTATATCCAATCATATGAATATTTTTAGAAACAACTTCTGTCACTTTATCAAAATGTTTATATAAACCTGTAGTGTTGTTATCAGTGAAAAAACTATAAGTATAATATCGTTTCTTTATTTCTGATATAAATTAAAATAAATTGAAGGTCCACATCTCAGAATTATCTATTTTCCACTTTGTCATCACATTTGCGCTGTATTTACAAAGGAACTTACGATCATATATCCATTTTGTCTTCAGCAATGATTTCTCAATGCGATGCATAATACATTAACAAATCCACTGGGAGTTTTTCCAAACCACTTATTCTTTTGAAACATATTAAAATGTTTCTAAGTTTATACAAGAGTAACGGAAACTGATAGATGATTAGTTGATGGATGTGGCCAATTTAAAAAAAGGTTGACTGTGCTATTAGTGATTGAGTACGGCTGAACAAGATTTCAAACCTTTACTTCAAATTGTCTTGCTGCCCGAGAAGTACAAAATTCACCATGCCGGTGGCTAAATTATCAATCAAAACGTCTTTTGATCGAAAAAAACCCAGCAATAATTATTAAGGTTTTCCGCTCCCAGCGGAAAACCTTACTATTATTCTGAAAAATTTTCAAATTTCTTCTTATTTTTTTTTTCTTCTAGACGCCAACTTTGATTCTAATATCTCGCTCGTTTGTTCACCGATTGTTTTGAAATTTCCAGGACTGATAACATGCCGTGTGATGTTGTCGTTGCATATTTTAGTTGAGGAATTATTCCCCTTGTTATTCCCCTTGTAGTAAAATTTAACGACTTCTTTTGTCCAGGGGGTTTAGCTTTAACGATGACTGGCAGAGTCTCAAAGATGGGCTGGTTTGGAAGCTTATACATTGAATTTGTGCGAGATATATTTTATTTATTATTTAAATGCAAATAAAAGGGGTGGTATAGATGTTGAAACAAAGGTAAGAAAAAAAATCAAAAAAATTCGTGTATTTTCCATGTTAGTTGTCTACCTGATAAAAATTTGTTATAACATGTATTTTAAAAGTTCTTGGTCTTACTTAGACCTTTCATTCGGTATACCGAAAAAGGGGCTGGCCCTTATAATTAGGGAGTTAGAGGCGTCCAAAGTTTCTTGTCAATAACTTAAAAAGGAATAAACATTTCTAATGCATTATTGAAGCAAAGTTGTAAAGAAATTAATTTTGAATCCTTCTATAGTATTCAATTTAATGTTTTCGTAATTTATAGTCAGTATTTGCAGAAACAATTGTTGTCAGTTCGGTCCATTTTTGTGGGGGTGTGCACGTTTATGAGGTTATGAAAGGGCTTCTTGTAATGCACTAACTGATACATGTAGCGCGCAAAAATAATTCCACATAAAATTCCCAAATGTTTTTATTCATATGTACATTTTCATTTCATATAAATGAACCTCTTTGACCTTATTTTTGTGATCGACTTCGGTTTGTTTCATAACTGTGCCCCTGTCTATATTTAGATGCATTACGAGACTCAGGTAACCGATCGATAGGAGAGTCGCTAGCTGTATTCAGGCCGTCACCTAGACGACAGTGCATGTGCTTGTAGAGCTGGACGTACACGTTTAACGCCCCATTGTGTTACTGTAACAGAGACATTTTGAATTGTTTCAGTACTGGGAGATGTGTTAATAAAATGGTTCCAATGCATGGTAATTAAACTCAACTTTTATACAATACGTATACACGGCCGTCTTATAAAGCACAATGTGTATTACTGACATGACAAACATACGCTTGCAATTTAATACGAACGCGGGATTGCTCCCGATAAAACAATTCTTTTAAAGCAAAAAAAAATACTGATTTGCAATGGATATAATATAATTATCATCGTGGAGATGATTTTAAAAAGTGAACTTAATATTCGTATCCGATAATATTTGAATCCAAAGCCGCTAGTTTTAAGTTACGGTTATTAGGGATATTAATCATGACTTGCCCCGCGTTTCAGGTATTTTACTTGCAAAACATCTACAAACGAAAATACCAAACAACCTTCAGCAGCAACTTATAAATTATTTATTCCATACACAATTCTAAAGAGGTAATTAAATAAATTTTATAAATGCTTTATACTTGTATTCGCTATCTTCCATGGAAAAAAGTGGCATGGAAAAAATGTTGTTCAATGTTCATCAAATACGCTGTAGCCTTAGCAATCGAAAATAATTAACAAACTGTATATTGATAGATTGACATATCAACAAACATTCAAACCCGCAAGGTGTTTTTTACAAGTTCTATAAAATGTAGACTCAATGACTGAATTCTTTACCGTTTTCCGTCTGGGTTATTTTGAATCACGTGTGTACGTAATGTGTAGCCATATAGATGAACACTTTAAGTGTTTAATTTTTTTTTTAAAATGGTGTACATGAAGAGCAATGCAATACTAGGACAATTAAATTCCAACAATGTATATGGTGAGGCCGGTCAGAATGATACTGGTTCCGCTTGTTCTACAAATAGTGAATATAAATAAGACGAAGTATTTGGGTGTTATATTTTAAACAAATATAAGTATTGCTTTCTTAAAAGCTTGCATTACTCAACAAAGTATTTTATTGGAGTCATTCTTAGTTACCTTAGCTGCATATATTTACATTATCCAGTGTCTTTGCCTGTGATAACACTACGTATCGATTTTGTACTATATAACTCATAATACAAACGACGCCAAATCGAGGCACCAGCGGGGTTTGTTTATTTATATTTAAATAGTTAATCGTACTATGGCCTAAGATTATATAAATATAAGTAATAAGGAATCATTCTTTGAATATTATGAGGTGATAATTTCGGTCGGGGCTTGATCAAATCTATCATAAAGCCCTTCGGGCTTTATTGGATTTGATGACGCCCCGACCAAAATTATCACCTCATAATACTCAAATAATGATTCCTTTTTCCTTATATATGTACCGCTCGGTCTGTATCCCGGAATTGACTACCATCCGAAATTTTTCATACAAGGTCTACAGACTTGCAGCTAACATTACCTTTAAAAATACATTTTAGAATTTGCCGCTGTTTATAAATTCATTAAAAAGACGCGCAGAATCAAGTGGTAAAATGTCGTTTGATATGGGATTTATGACGTCTATTTATATTGTTTTTATTAAACTTATTTCATTATTTCAAGCTTGTGGGTGGAATGAAATAAGTTTCACATGTTATATGACATAAAGATGTCCTCTCCCCACTTTTTCTCGCAGCAACTATTTTTTTTAAATTTACATAAAAAAATTGAATTATAATGGAATCCCCCCCCCCCCTTTTTGGTAGGATGTAAAAAATGGTATAAAAATCATCGAATTATGAGTGATGAAATTTTGAAAATTTAGGAAAATTAAATTTTTTTTCTCTTTTTTTGCTTGTCAAGATTTGTTGGATGAGTTTGCCCCCCCCCCCCCCACACTTTCAAAACCGATGCTTCATGTACGTGCCTGGAAATTACTCATTTCTTTATTCCCCTCTTTAAAAAACAAAACAAACTAACAAAAATAACCGATCCAGATAAATATAATTACATGTATCAAAAATAAACTTAAAAAACAAACTACACATTCATCCTTCATGCACCCACAATATTGCCTTTTCGATATTTGTCATCGTTGTAGACATCTGTTTCGTAATTTTTTCTTACAGTTTATTTCTTTTTTATTTAGTGATTGACACTTTTCAGACTTTATATGTGATTTCAAAGAGACAGAGTGTCATGTCTCAAGGACTGTAAATTTTAGCTTGAAGCCATAGCCGAGCATACTTGAGAAACGCGATTTTTCATTGGACGATCTTTTTTTGGTCCAATGTAGAGAAAATCAAATGTTATATTGACCTCCTAGGTCACGTGCAGGTGAATATAACGTTTTGTTTTTTCGGGATAGTTGAATATGAGCCAAAAGGAATCAATCAATTATATATTAATAATATTCAATATATGTGAAAAATTTCGGATGTTTTGTTTTCAAACTTTGCGTCCCTAATTTTTATTTAAGATTCCAACACATCCTTGTTTAACTCTACTCCTGTTATTCAGGTCTGAAAATTTCATATTCATATCATGAATTATTTTTGGGAATTGTTCTGTAGAAAATATGACGTAAACATTAAGAAAATTGTCGATACATTTGAGCATGAAATAACGCAATAAACCATTTTTCAAACTGTAAAATTTATATCATTTTTTATCATATTTGAAAAAATAAAACAAAAAAACGGTTATTTTTTATATAAATCGTCTGTGAAGATTTTACGGAAAAAAGTAAGAGGCTAAGAACCAATACCCAAAAAAAAAATAACAAAGGAAGACTTTGATTTTAAAAAATTGCGCAAACCTTTTGATGGTGCCCTCTCCATCGTTGGAACCGTTGTAAACTTTTAATATTTTTACCAATTCATAATTTGTACGAAGAGGAAATTCCTGTCCTGTTAAATTAATAAAATATTTCCATTTAGGAATTGATAAAAGGTCTTTCATGCATGTAAGTTCTGGTAATAGAACACTCATTGTTCCCCAATTCACTTCAATTCTTTTGGACGCCATCTTCACATTGGGAAAGCATCGTACAATGCATGAAAATTCATTGAAGACGTTTCTTGTTGTTTTTCCATCCACGTGAACACAGTAACTGTTTAGTGGTCGGTAAATGGACCTCAGAAGAATTTCAAATTGCTCTGGGCTTTTATAAACAAGAATGCTGTAGGCAATCGGAAAATTCCTCTCCTCCTCTGATAACGAATCCATAATGTATCCTCTTGCTTTGATGAAATTTTCACATGCTTTTGTTCGTTGGCAAAATGACTGCGATTCATAACTTACATTCATTTTACGAACCTTCTCGATTTCTTTGTCGTTTTGTTCAAACAGCAAACCACAGTCTACGTTTGGCACAACTCTTTCAGAACCAAAGTATTTCTGTGGTGTATGTCCGAAGGTTGGTGTTTGCGGTTGTTTATGATACAAAGGCGAGAAAGAGGCATCAAATTGTAGTCCATTGTCGAACAATTGGACACTTCTCTGCAAGAACATGTCATCAGCTTTCCTACTTTGCTTCGCTCCTGTTGGGCCATGGTCGTTCGAATTGAAGACGGAATCTCCTACCATGGTCATTTGAGACACATAACTATAGAAGATCAGTGTGCAAAATAGTATAATAACTAATGCATAACGGACCAATCTTTTTCTTGTAGTTTGATTTGATGACAATGAATTCATTTTATCTTGTTGAGAAAAAAACGGGTTTTTTTTATCATCTACTAATAAAGTTATTTATATGCGCAGCTTGATGAAAAAATGCAAATGAGTTGTATAACTGCATGTACCTAAAGGATCTTTTGAAAGCGACTTGTAAAGTGCTCAATCATAAGTACACATCATCATTTTATAACTATATACCAGTATACATTTTTCCTCTCTAAAAACACTTATGCGCTGCATTTTACAAAGAACTTTCGACTTGGTTGTAATTTTTTTCCCCCCAAAATTGCAAATCTCAATGCTATGCGCAAAATTAAATCGAAACCAATCTTTTCATAAATTCTATTCTCTGAAGTATATTCTGAGGTGATGCACGAAGTAATTGAAAATTATCATATGTTCAAAGTTATTTGGAATAAATAGATATCCTCCATTTTTAAACAACGTTGTTAGATCGGTTAGAAGTATATATATATATATATATATATATATATATATATATATATATATATATATATATATATATTATTCAGATCAGTTGTTTAATGTGTCATGTATTTTACAAAGCGTCAACATTCTTTCATTCATTCTTTCCTTTATCATCAGGAGGCCAGGGTCGGACTCATCCCTCCCCCCCCCCCCCCTTCTACACACACACACCCACGTACACACATACTTTCATCACAAGCGCAGAAGAAATTTTTCTTAAATTTACACATTAAAAATTAAATTATTATGGAGGTGCCCCCCTTGTTTGGGTGCATGCAATAAGGGAATTGAAAACAGGAATTCAGCAGTGAAGTTGAAGCTACGCACCTTCCCCCTTCATTTATGCAATAAATGCACACCTCACAACCTTATTAGCATAATCGGAGCATTTCTGATTTTTATATTTACGAAAAGCTAAAAAAAAAAACGAGAACTCCTAAATACGTCATTCACGGGATTTTAACGAGACCGGTTCAAGACTCTTGCAAATCGAGAGAGAAGATTAGATCGAAAAAGTAAGTAAAAGTTTATGTTTATTCTATCAGCAAGCTTTTTAAATTATTTAAAGTTGCAGAACAATTGTTTATTAATGTCAATTCGAAGTTTTGGGTGATTAGCCTTATCTCGTTAAATATTGTGCAGCATGAAACCGTCTGAACAGCAGTTTTCGATTTTGTCAACAGTCTGAAACGTGCTAGGGGGTAGCCATGAATCGCTAAGAACATGCTCACTTACAATGTTAAACTAGATAAATACCTTTTTAAAAACCTGCAATGCAATAATTTCACTGCATGTGTTACCAAAATGTTAATAAATAATATGGTCGTTGTGAAATGTGACTTGAAAGACATGTTTTAGTATGAAATGGGTATGCAGGTGTATTATAGTCAGTTTTTACACATATTGGTACCTAGCATACGTTAAAAAAATAGTGTATGTTTTTCCTAGAATATTGAGTTTGTGTCAATCATGTAACGATGAGAGTGTTTATGAATCAAGGGTCTGCATATAACTATGTTTGTAGTGCACAGAGAGAGAGAGAGAGAGAGAGAGAGAGAGAGAGAGAGTGTGTGTGTGTGTGTATGAAAAGCCATTACAAATTTTATAGTTATATGTCATTTCCCTCTTAATGAGTTGTTACAGCTGTTATCATGGTAATGTTTTGAGCCATGTCTCAGATACTTCATGTGCCCATTAAAAAGTGTAATCTGGGATACACCCTTTTGTTTTGATAATGACAGCATTTAGCTTTGTAATGATAGCTAGTTCATCTTTTTTCTTCTAATCTACCGGTTTAACTGCAGCCTCCAGATGATCTGAAGATTAGGAATAAAGAAAATATTGTCAATTTGATATTGCTAATGACCCAGTCAAGTCTGCTGAAGCCCGGAAGGTACTTCTTTGTCATATAATAAACTTACAACTTGTCCTTCACATGTAGATATATTTGGTTTAAGCTGATTGAAAGCCAAGCAAGGTCTTCTAAATAGCTACAATGTCTTGTGTAAAAGGGAAAGATTTGTATGGGCATCTTGTGGCAACTCTGCATGATTATCTGTATTTAAAGTGGTGGGAACCTCTGAAAGGAATACTATGAGTTTGAAAATATTATAAACTTAACGAAATGTCTTTTACACTCTCTGAAAAAATGGGATTTGCAGAAATCCAATGAATTTCTCATGCTGGTTAGTTATTCAGATTAGTTTTTGTTATTGACACAATCTTATTTTGTCAAAATTTTATCAAAATAAGATTGTTCTAGAATGGTGATAGTTGCAACTCATACAGACATTTATATGTTTCATAAGTGTTTATGACTTTGATCTTTGTTCAATATATTTAATATCTTTCTGTCCACTGGAAATCTAAATATCTTTGAAGTTACACCAGTTGGTAACAGGGGCAGATGGTTTCTAGTGATTCTGTTTAAACTATTTGATTCATAACATTTATCATATGCGTGCAGAATTGATTGAGCCAGGTTTCCTGATTTTGTCGTATAAGTGATACATTGTACTGCTTTAAAAAGTATATATCACTTGTGACTTACTAGTATATTAGTACATATTTCATTTGTAAAATCATTCGACAAATTTAAAGTGTTTTGTAGTACTGAATTGTTTTTATGGCTTTTAAAATTACTGAAAGTACATGCACATGATGCAACTATCTTTTGATGTTCTATATATAACAAAAAGAAACTGTCAGCTGGGTTAAAAATTAGTGGCGAAATGATGTAATACATGTATGTACAATATCAGAAAAGATTACATTTTTAGTATCACATTCTTGAAATAACTGCATTGAATTATATATAAGTATTTGATAAGTGCACAATGTTTGCAAAAATTACATGTATTTCTCTTAACACTTTATGTTAATTCTATTTTAGTTTCCAGACCATGACATTAATGAATATTTCTTGAATGGAATTCATGAGGAATAGGATGGAACCTTATTCTGCCTCTTTACCAACTCACACCATCTTTTCAAGATTTATGGAGCCAACCACAGAAGAATTTGCTCTATACACATCATTCATAACATTCTTATTTATGTTACATAACTTTAAATGTTACTGGATAAATTGTTTCAACAATAAGTGTTCACATAATGAATACCAGCAAAATTTTTATCGAGTGCTCCTATTTTGTATTTTTCCTACCCATCCATCTAACATATGTTTTTATATAACATATTCATAAACATGTAACATTTTTGGAAACAGCTATTTTTAATTGAAATTTAGCCTTACTATTTTATACAAGTTTTTTAATATACTATTTTGTATACAAACAGAACAAAAATAGTTGGTTACAATGGAAAATGGATATGATATATATAAAAGGTGTCCAAGTAGCGTAGTGGTCAATGCACTGGCTTCTCACCGCTGCGACCCGAGTTCGATCATTGTGATCGACGGTGGTTGTATGTGATAGGGTATGGCGGTCGCCCGGTTGGACAAGTGGGTTCTCTCCGGGTACTCTGGCTTCTTCCTACACCAATGACCGCCTTGCGCTAACATCCGTGCCGACGAGAGATATTAATATAAGTTGTAGAACTTGTTTATCAATCGTGAAATAAATAAAGTTCATTTTTTATATATATATATATATATATATATATATATATATATATATATATATATATATATATATATATATATATATATATATATATATAAATGTATAGGTCTTGTTCATGAACAGAAGAAATTGACAGAAAAATATTCAGTTTTAGCCATCAAATATAAACATTAATATCTTTTAAGAAAATTATTTAATATAAATAAGAAATAAAAGTTGTTTCCCTTTATTTAAATGTTTGGAAACAAATCCAATATATCTAAAATTGCTGTACAGTATATCCTATTGATCCCAGTAATATATCATTTTAGTTTCTTTTATGATATTTTCTAAATGTTACCGTAATCGAATTTAGCTAACAATAGATTATATTTTTAGCATTTACATGTATAACAAAAGAGAGTACTAATATCCTAGGAACTTTATCGTCAGTACGCTCTATTTCGGTGAGGTTCTAGCATTGTCGTTGAATTTTGAGAGAGTAAATAATTTTGTTGTTGTTATTTTTTTAATTTGTTTTTATTTTGTTTTTCGTACACTCGATTAACACGTTATGTGGTAATATCAAATAATTTCAAAACATTTTGTGTATGTTTTTCCTTTAATACGAATACGTCCATTTCATTGATTTTTTTAACCTTATTTTACCTCCCTTTTGAGCGATAATCTATACCTTCAGTTTGTTCAAGATTACATTAAAATCACAAGTGCACGTTGAACTTACACATATCTTATCAAGAAATTTTATCGAATGTAAATCGTGATCCTGTATAAACACTTGCTGAAGAAATATATTTGTGATTGAAATATGCAATGGAATACCCTGCTTCTGTAAAATGAAATCAAAATGGAGAATTGCTTTCTTCTGCTTCTCTCGGTGGCGAGTTTACTAAATATTGGTATGTATCAATGTTTCACTGTGATTTTGCTTAAATTGGTGTAAGATTTCTTGAGTTGTTTTTTTTTTGGTTACCGCGACAATCATAATAACGAATGAAAAATAATTATAAATGGTTCGCATTGAATATGAAATTGGTTGGAACGTGGTCAAAAAATTGATCACATGATCCATTTAGGTTTATGCTGTAAATGCGTTTTCATTGTAAAACTGTCAGTTGTACTGACAAGTTGAAAATATAGTAAGCATATAAATGTGAATGTGTGCTTGCGGGCATGATCATGAATGAGTGAGTGAGTGAGCGACTGAACTGGCTGAGTGAGAGAACGAGAGAGACAGATGTATAGAGTATGATATTTACAATATAAGGATTTATTTGGGGTTTTTTTCAAGCTCTTGGAGAATACACTACATCCAAATGCTATGGCAACCATTTCATGAACTCACAATGTCCAGGATCAGGCAGAGTGATAGCCGTTAAAAAACTACAGTACGGCATGAAGTGGTATATCAGCGATGAGTGTCCCAAAAACATAGAGTCGGTACAACATGTCAATACAACGCCATGCTGTCACTATGAGGAGGGTGATTGTTTAAGAAACATCACAGATTATAATGATAAGTATCTGTACTTATCACGCTTATCGAGACTACCAGGTATAACACAAAACACTGCTACTCCAAGGCAATATATGACATGTACTAACAACACCCGTACTTACTCCAACTATGTTCAGGTTGTTTTTGATTGTGTTGAAGGTAAGATGACTGTTCTGTTTTATACGTTGTGTAAAGAATTTCAAACACAGAATCCAAATAATAAAATACATTGACTCTTGTATGTAAATTTTAGCGAATCTGAATGTAAGAATGTAAGTGTTGTTTTTACTGTAATCTATTGGGGTTTTTTTCTCTCTTTTTTGGGGGGGGGGTGGGGTATTTATTTATTGGTGAGGGGAGGGTTCATTTTTTTCAAACCACTGCACCAATTTCAGCAATGCTTTCATTAAATTTTAAAGCGTACGTTAGTGAATACACTTTATCTTCTAAATAAAGAACTCATTTGCCATTTATGTTAAAATTATACATTTGTTATACCTGATATACGGATCAGTATTAGAGTTCCCAAAGAATGATTCCATGTCGTGAAAGAAAACGATAGTAAACAGAAAAGATTTAGACAAAGACTATGGAGGCTATAACGTGTGAAATTATTTTTAAAAGCAAGCTTACGTATAAAATCTGGAATAAAGTGTATAATGTTTGTTTCTGGCCCTGTTTAATATTTTTTAAGATTTACAAAAATAATCAGCAGAATATGTTTGGGTTTTTGTATAAAATAAAAATAAGGAAGCATTCAAAAGAAGATGGGAAAAAATGATGAAAATGTATAGATATTTTAGACATAAACATGTGAACAATTTTTTATTGTTTCTGCGTTGCATTTAATTTTATGTATTAACAAAGTTGAGAGTTATACCTCAACTGAATAATTTCGCTCAATAACCGTTGACATAAATAGTGATTTATATTTTATAATTATGATAATTTACAGCAGAGAGAATCAAGAACTTTTGCAGTTATCAGAGGTTTGTATCAGTAAATGGGACCGTTTACTTGTATCGGGTATCTAATTATTCAATTCAAGAGTCTTGCGAGTGTACATTTGAATCGGCCAGCGATTCGACCATTCAAGTTTTGGCGATTGATATTCGCCTTCAGCCAGTGTTGAACATTTCGGATAGTAACTACACTCAGTCTGGAGAATGTTTCAATTATTCCACAAATCGTCTAACTTTCAACGATACAAACAATAATTCCAAAGTCTTTGAATGTGAAAATAGTACCATCTATTCGGAATATGAACTTATCTATTCTTCAAGTGGAAATGTGCTGAATGTCTCGTATACAGAAGACGGGCCAGAGGCACAACAGATATGGATTCTTGTACAAGGTATGAGTTAAGGTTTTATGTTTCATTAAGAGGGCTTGATGGTGCTGGTCATTTTTAGACCATAAGTATCTCCCAAAGAAGAAGAGTTCTGTAAAAAGATACTAGAATAGAAATATTTTAAATTACAAAGCTAAAATAAATATGGATTTTTATTTACTTAATAATACTGTATATACAGGGATATATCCGCCCCCGTTTTATTTTCGCCCCTTTCGCCGTCAATGTCAGCGGGCGAATAGAGGACTGGGCGACTCAAATTATCTTTCTTTAAACACAACTGTGTCTGAGCGAATTCAAGACGGGACAAAGCTGTTAACCTTAAACTTGAACACAAAGACAAATGATTAACTAGAACTATTGAATTATGACATATTACAATACAATCGTAACTTCTCGGGCCTTTCCGGCAAGCTCGGAAAAACACCTCGAATGTATTACCTAGGCGTCCATGACAACCCCCCTTTTTGTAAAACTTGAAATAAATAGAACACATTTTACGATCTGTTGAGATGTGAGCTATACTTCATTAAAGTAAACGATATACACTAAAACATAACACAGAAGCGACATACAAGACTGTCTAGCCGATACTTATTTTAATGGGAAGCGACTCCATTTTGTATAAAATTCTAACATCCGGTGATGTTAATACATTCGAGGTGTTTTTCCGAGCTTGCCGGAAAGGCCCGAGAAGTTGCGATTGATTACAATAAATATGTATTATTAATTTCAGAACTTTCCATCAGTAAAAAAATAGGAATGGAAAATGAATAACTGATTTTGATATTAATTTGTTAAAACTAATATATTTTTGTTTTCCTTTAAAAGCCAGCAAAGGAAAGCTTGAAGTGGAATGTAATCCTAAGCTATCAACAACAACAACCTTTACGACGCCAGCTACTTCTGCTGGTGGTGGAATAACATCAAAACACACAAATAGCCCAAATAATACTAATAATCATACATCTGGAGGCCACGGACACGGCAACAACATAAAGACAACAAACATACCGGGTAAAAAGGACCCAGGTATAGGATACATGTATTTATTCCTACTACTTTATTACTTACTTACCATCTTACTTTCTAACTCATTCATTTTAACCAAACCACCTGCTTACTTTCTAACCCACTCATTTCCTGATTGACCGACTTACTTTCTTACTACATGTAACTCTCTCGTTAACTAACTGACATACAAACTCTCTTGCTGACTAACTGACATACAAACCCTCTTGCTGACTGACTGACATACTAACTCTCTCGCTGACTGACCGACTGACTGGCATACTAACTCTCTCGCTGACTGACTGGCATACTCTCTCGCTGACTGACTGACTCTCTCGCTGACTGACTGACTGGCATACTAGTTAACTCTCTCGCTGACTGACTGGCATACTCTCTCGCTGACTGACTGACTCTCTCGCTGACTGACTGATTGACTTACTCTATTACTTACTTACATCCTACTTAACTCAAGACATAATACATTTGTACTTGCTATAACTCACCATTTTTCTTACTTTGGACAAAGTTCAAGACTTAGTATATGGTACATACAGACCCTTTCTGACGATTTTCTATTCAGTGTTTGATTGTGTTATCGATGAATGTAATTTCGTTCGGCTGTTTTTGGTAAATCCAACTAATGAAATAGCTTTATACAAATCCTTTCATTTAAAAATATTTTCTCTGCATGTACTTCAGATAGCAAGGGACAGTTTCGAATAAAGTAGCCGTCAATATTTTTGTAAAATTGAGAGTTGCTGTACTTGAAGGCTTATGAGTGTTGCTAAAATTCATGAAATGATTTTTAATGATTATTATTAGTTAGAGGGGTGTCTCTTGTTGAAATTGATATGCAATATGTAGGCCCCTTATGTTAGGTACATGAGAATCAGAAGTAAAATGCGAAACCTGCGGCTATGACTGTTGTGCTGACTTTACACAGTGAAATTGCAAGTTACAGACGGGAGGTAAAATAACACGAAAAGTAGGTGGATGGGACATTGAAAACTATACACCGGTAAGTTTGTGACATGTGATAGTGCAACATGCACGCGGTACGGAAGGTCAACCCTCTGCAGGAAATTAGCTGGGGGAGGTCTAAAAAGCTGAAAAATCATGAAAAATTAGCAAAATATGAAAGGGTCAAAATCTCATAAAAGCCAGTATGTAGAGAATTTTACAGGTTTTGATTAGTAATTTTCTTCAGAAATTGGTGATTGGCCTTATAAAGAGTGAATTAAAGGTACTGTATTTGTGCTGAATGGTAACTGAGGAAATTCTAGTTACAGAGTTCCGAAGACATGCATCCCTTGGCCACAATGAATTGTATCAAAAAAACTGTCCCCTGCCACCTCATCTATTTATATAGTTTGTTTATGTTATTTCAAGGTTCTGCCAATTCCGATCACGTGGAAAATGGAAGAGGATCCTCAGCCCGAGGTGAGTGCAATTAATCAGTTGTGTTTTAAAAATGATTTCTTTTCACGCATTCCATGCACTCCTGTCAGTTAAAATGTTGTACACATCCTCCAAGACTTGTATAATCCATGGTCATACATAAATATATACCAAAAAAATTATTGAAATGATTTAATACCAGTGAGTGAAATTTTCGCAGAAAGGGTACAAGATTAAGGTTTCTGGCCTAGATATAATAATTATACCCAGAATGAGTGAAATATTCTCGAAATGATAAAAATATTCTTTCTTAAAATTTTTGCAGAGTGATATATTCCCGGGGCAAATAAAATATCGTGTCCCAGGGTTTGACACTAAGGCACGTCCGACCGACATTGTCTAGTAAACGATAGGTCCGGTCGGGTTAAATGTCTGTGTACTAGCCCGACTGGTCGTGTGAAAAAAGTGTGCACGTACTTTTCCTGTAATATTAATATCAATAGAAGTAAAAACACCTTTTCCTAACAGACTTAAATTCTACAAACCGTAATTTAAGTACAATCCAAGGATGAAGTGAGGGAAATACTCACTTTTTGATCGGTAACTTCGCCGGAATTTCCTCCGAACGAAAAGTCCAAGTCGCCCTGTACACGGAGTTCATATAATTGTGTAAATTAACCTCAAGGGCTATAAAGTGATAATTATTTCATTCTAAAGACGTCTAGATCTTCACAAACTCAGTTTATGCATATTGTGTTTAATTAATCTAGTCTGTCTTATCTTTAGGGGTTATAAATACGGGTGATGCAACCACATGCTGTACAAAACGATGTGTTAAAACAGTGAATTTGTTGGTAACTTGTAATTAGCTAATAACACTGCCAAATTTATGCTAAAATAATCATAAACCCTTTGTTTACAGTCATAATATCTTTTTAAAAAATCTAAATCCTCAACATAATGGTTGGGTTGGACTAATGCCACCAAAATACACTAAAAACAGAGACTGGTTTTATTTGTCATTTTAGTTAACACAATTACAAAACATTTGATCTATAGAATGTATGAATACATCAAATAATTTAAATTAAATAAACTTGATAAATTTTTTTTCAATTTTTATAATTTGCTTTATTTTTTAATCATAATGACTTGTTTCTAATCTAATTTAAATTATTAAAGTTTAAATCTGTGTATATCATCATTATCATGATTATATATTGTTATGCCATTGTCAAGTAATGAAAGTCTCCCCGATTTCTCAAACTCCTCCATGTTTCTCTGTTAAGGAGAAGTAAAGTCTCCCTAAAGGTTTGTTGGTCCCTGGTCAACCATTGAATACTTGTATCATTATTAGTACAGTTTGAATAAAATTAAATCTTAAATAGTGTTTGAATGATTCATTATCGGTAAAGATAAACCAATACAATTAAGTAGAAACAGGTATTTAATATTTTATGTTTGTCATTACTTTTAGTTTATTTTTGTCAAACTTGGTCAGGGCTAGTAGTAAAAGAGTCAGGGCTAGTGAAAAATTGCTGAGGTAGCCCGACTGGTCTTGTAACTAAAAAACTTAATGTCAAACCCTGTGTCCTTTTATTAAACAAAATATTATTTATCAGTTTTTAATATTTTCAAACACTCCATTTTTTCAATTTTTTATAAAGAATATTTTTCTATAATATTATTTTTCATCCAGCTGAGAGGCGGGCGGTACAAAACGCAGTGTTGTACACCGTTATTGGAGTAGCCGCATTGGTGGCTCTGTTAATCGTCATGGCGGGGGTCTTCATTAGAAGAACCAGAAGGTTTGTCTGTCTTAGTTTCTTCCTGTCAATCATTACGCTTCTATGTAAAAAGTTTATCTTATATCATCGTTGAATTGCGAACCTAAGGATTTATCAATACATCAATAACAGATAGATAGAACCATTTTAAAATGGCCTTGGACTTTCAGTAGGATGTTACTTTCTATTTTCTTGCGTCATAACAAGTTAACATGACGCTGGTTTCAGGCGAAATATACACCGATTGCGTGGCCTTGTCTCGAAAGTCAGACAAATCTTGTTGATTTCAAAGAGCCGTGACCGAGTGGCCAGCAATGAAATAGACATGCCTACGTCACATTGCCAATTGACACAACAACCCATAGTCCAAGCTCTTGTTAAAATGGTTCAAAGCGTCCTAGGTACCATATGACACAAAGTGTATTTGAATCTGGAACGTAAACAGTAATATTTTTTTAAAATTCTTTTGAAAAATTGTGATCGGAGCAAAAGCGTATTTGGGGTTATGAAAGCAATTGTTTATTGTTTAAGTTATAGAGCAATCACAGTGCTTAAGCTTTTTAATGTACGTAATAATTAAAAATCTAAGCATTGTTCCTTGTTAATTGCCTGCCAATATGCCATTGTCATCTTTATGAAAATCGTTTTAATCATATTAACTTTGCTTTAACTAATAAAACTAATTACATGTATATTGTATTGTACATGCATTATTATTTTTAGGTCAGCAAAACAGCGTCGGAGAGTAAGTACGATAATGGGTCGCTCCGATTCATCCATTCTCACACTGGAAAAACTCCCACGAGAAATAATTGGTCAAGAAAATTTGGGCTACACCGACCACTTGTACTAAATAAAAGCGAGCATTATTTCATCTCATATGGATAGCTACATGTACCTTCAACATCACAAATATGGAATAAACGAAAAATAACGGGGAACCTATTTTCATGGATTTATGTGTTTGTGGATATATCATATAGTGACATATTGGTTTGTATTATCCTAGATTCGTCTTGGACTTGTATTTGATATTTTTTTTTAGTTATGGACCTTTCATTTTGGAGGCGTTTATATAAAAGGCGGTTGTGATTTAGTGTCTAAGATAATGGCGTGCTGGTCATTTTCAAAATTTTGTCAGTTTATTGGAAATTTTCTATACAGTATATATACACGTATTTCATTATCAATATTTACATTTTCCAGTGTCTTTGTCTGATATAACACTACGTATCAATTTTGTACTATAAAACCCATAACTTCAAATGACGCCAAATTGAGGCGCCAGCGAGGTTTGCTTATTTAATTATATTTAAAATATTTAATCATATGATGGCTTAAAATTATTTAAATATAATTAATAAGGAATCATTCTTTGAATATTATTTAAATCTATCATAAAGCCCTTCGAGCTTTATTGGATTTGATCATACCCCCGACCGAAATTATAACCTCATAATACTCAAAGAATGATTCTTTATTCCTAAATTAATATCAGATATCACAATAACTGTTCATTTTGGAAAGATCTTACTATTGCATGTAAATTCTGTATGAAAAATAGAGAATGCTAGACAAAAAATTTGATGTCATTCTAGCTTTTCATGCATTTATCTCCCTCACATTCATATGTATATAGATACATGTATATGTCCATAAATATCAGAATAATTTATAAATAAACAGATTCAAAGAATTATTTTTTTTTGCATTTTTTTTTATTTGTCAGTTATCCGTGTAAAAAAAAAAGCTATAATGAAATACCATGTATTCCAATGAAAACTCATTGTTAATATACAACAAATGTATAGTTAAATATAGTTGAACACAATTTAGGATTTAATTGAAAACCACATTTGAAATTGATCTATGTAACTTTAAAAGTTAACAGTAACCCACAAAAACAGTTTGTCTTCAACTGTTTTAAAAACAACTGTGGCAGTGTTTATACAGATATTGTCTTAATAATAATGCCTTAACAGTATCAAGTTCACATGTATGAAATGTACAAATAATTTGCTGCCCACTATAAAATGCTTAACATCTTCTAAGCAGCATTCCTTTCTACAGTACCTATCTACAGGGTTCTAAAAAAATAAAAATATCAACAACAAAATGGCTGAAGATGACTAAAGCAAGTTTTGTGATGTTAAACACTTAAAGTGACTCTACACATGTACAAAAACATTTTTTCCTTCAGTTAAACAAAAATTAAAGGTCCAGTAATATTCATAAAAATGGCTGGTAAACATTTTCTACCATATTTTTGGTAATTTTTTTCCCCTAAACTTGAACATCAAAGAAAGTGCATCAGTATTTTGAAACACCACTATTTTTTTTCAAATCCTGACAAGTTACCAAGAACTGTTCATCATGTATGATATGAGTGAATAACATGAACAGTACATGTTTTTACACTCTTGTCAGATTGGTCTTGCTTAAGGTGTATTACATGTACATGTAAGCTTAATGCTAGTGTCAGATGTCAAATTTTTCTGAGCAGATAGTATGTCCGTGTTCTTCGTATTGCTCTCTCGTGACTGCCATTTTCTTGTAGTCCTCTGTGTTAGCAAGCATGCATCCACCTTCCCAGGCATAGGTTATAGGGCTGAAAAGAATTGTAGTCACGTTAAACATTTTTTAAAATTTCATTTATCTCTCTCTCTCTCTCTCTCTCTCTCTCTCTCTCTCTCTCCTCTCTCTCTCTCTCTCTCTCTCTCTCTCTCTCTCTCTCTCTCTCTCTCTCTCTCTCTCTCTCTCTCTCAAAGAGGGCCAATACTGGCCAGTATTGTTAAATTTGATTCAACTAATTTTGCACCATATCTAATCGGCATTTCTTAACTGCAAGTCTTGGCTGAAATTGAATTGATTTTCAAAATCTGCTGTGTTAACATAAATTTCAGAGTTATAAATTACATGTGTAACAGTGCATTCCCTAGATTAGCTAGAAACTGTGTCTTTATGTAATCTACACTTTGTACCATTGATCAAACTGTTGCCCAAGATAACAATGTGATTTTCAACCTTGAACCCTGTCGAAAAATGTTTTTTTTTTATAAGGTTATCATTCTTCGATTCATAACTTAGTAAAAACTATCAATTCAGTTTTTCCCAGAGTTAAAACAATCCAATCATTCACTGTCAATATCACTACATCATCAAAAACCACTATATAAATAGTGCCTGTTTGGGAGGGTAACAGTTGAAATTGACACCCCGAGAAAACCACTGTCAACCGACGCGAAGTGGAGGTTGACAATGGTTTTTGAGGGGTGTCAATTTCAACTGTTATCCTACCAAACAGGCACTATTTATTTTGTTATACTGAATGTCTTAATTTTCAAGAAAACTTAACTGCTTTTACATAGGAATAACGTGAATTCTACGGCGAACCGTACGCGCATTATTTTCGCGCATGTAACAATTTTTAACGTTACCCGTTGCTAAGTGCGTTGCTAACGCTGAGGGTATTAGAACGGATTATGAACTGCGTCTAAACCAATCAGATTTCAGTATTTAACATGAAAGTATAACAACACCGATTATTGGTCTATAATCATTATAATGATATTAATACTTATATATATAAATAATCTACAACTATTTATTGTTTCCCTAAATTAACTTTGCATCATATTGTGATATGATTTTTATTTAATTAGAGCTCTACATCTGCGGTTTTTAAATACTAACATGTATCTTTACAATCATACATGTATATCATGAATTATCGTGGGGATAATCAAGCAAACATAAAACGGAGATTTAAAATAATGTAACAATTACTTGTTTGGGGTCTTCACTTTGATGTCAAAATCTTCAGGCGCCATACTTCTCACATCAGCATAACTGTAAGGAAAGAGAAACCTCAGTTGAAAATGTATTTCTCTAAATATAACAAACAATCTCAACCCATGATGTAAACAAAAATTGTAATCCCTGAAAGGTTAAACCAAAAAGCAATAATATGTAAAGTTCCGTTATGAATGCTTTTTAAGGAAATTTTAAACAACCTATCCCTACACTTTTATATTAAATATATATCTTAATTTTCTCTTTGGTATTTGCTTGTTTTGCAAATTTTCATCATTTGCCCCATTTAACAACCGTTTTTAAAATTGGATGCTACATGAGTCTATTTGAACATTTTGAAAATATTACTTTTTCTGATAAAATGAATGGCCTATCATGAAAACAACTACATGTACTACGTGTACTGTATACAGGGAAATATTTGTCCCCGTATTATTTTTGCCCCTTTTGCCTTTGTTGTCAGAGGGCGAATTTTAAGACTTAATTGTCACTGGTAGAATTCCAATGTCTAAATGTTACCCCTTTTTAAAACTTGATCCCCCAATTGTGGCCCCACCCTACCCCCGGGGACCATGATTTGAACAAACTTAAATCTACACTTTTAAAAACAACTGTGTATGGGTGAAATAAAGATGGGGGGAAAAACTATTTGCAAGGGTAGAAGGACAAAAATTACAAATAACCCTGTATACAGTCAACCCCTGTCAATTCAAGGCCTTAATTCTAATTATCATATCTACTTTTAACCAGCAAAGCAATAAATGTTGTAAATATCAACAGTACAAATAATTATAAAAGTATTTACTTACAATCTATCAGAGAAGCCTGGTAATAAACAATTGCCGCCGGTCAGCACGATGTTGTTATACATATGGGGCTGCATTTCTAACCAAACAAAAAGAAACACAAACATTTTTAGTAACGTTATTCATATACAAAAAATTGTCAATTAAAACAATGTGGTAAAACTCATTTGTAAGAATGGAAACCTTTGTTATAAGGAATGACATATTTTCCTTCATCCTTGCATACCTTTCCACTTATATGAATATAAAGAATTTAAATTTTATTTTACCATGTTTCCATTTGACATCCTTATAAGTAAATTTTACAGTAATACAAGAGTCTTATTAACAGTATCTGCAGTAAAGGAATCTGGATGGTCAATAAATTTCCAATCAGATCTACTTTTAAGGAGGCCGATTTGGGTTTTTTTGCGGAAAAACTACAATAGCATAACTCTTTATTTTTTAACCATATGTAATTTAAACCAACTCTAGTTTATTTGCGAAGGTTCATAAAAATCGACCGTCTGGTTCTTTTTAGGGACCATCTCAAAATAGAGGTACATATACTATAGGAATATATAAGAAACTGTCATTTTCCGCACATCAAAGCAGTTTAAAAAAATACTACAATAGTTTTTTTTCTCAAATTGTAATATATGATTAGTAATATCATTTCCTACCTTATATGTAAAAAACACAAAATTCTACCGTCTGGTTTTTAGTGGGGGCCATCTCAAAATATTAAAATGCACCAAATTTTGCTATATATTTGGATCATCACGAATGATGATTGATATAATGGATTCATTCCAAAAATGAGGAAAATGTCCTCAAGGATAGCATCATTCTGTATCATAAGAAGTATAAATCAACTGTATTATATTAGAATGCGCAAAAACATGCGCAATGCAAACTAAAGTCGGCCTCCTTAAATTTTAAATATGATATTTTTTAACCTTAAACAGTATAATGTATGAAAATGCGAAAGACTTAAAATTTGAATGTTTTTCTTGTTTTCTTACAAAGCTCTTTATCTAAAGGAGATAAATATGGTATAAAAACCAATGGCTATGACCATCCAGCCCTATTAATTAACAGAAGAAATAGTACAGACCTTCAGGCAGAGTACTGATGGCGTACACCAGAGCCTCGGCCACGCCCATCTCCTGGACCCCGACGTCAGACGGGTGGAAGAGGAGCTCGGGGATAGCAAACCTCTCGTTGTTCATACGAATTATCTATGCAAAGACAATTCAAATTCAACTAGACATCACTGAGATGAAAGAGGAGCTCGGGGATAGCAAACCTCTCGTTCATACGAATTATCTATGCAAAGATAATTCAAATTCAACTAGACATCACTGAGATGAAAGAGGAGCTCGGGGATAGCAAACCTCTCCTTGTTCATACGAATTATCTATACAAAGACAATTCAAATTCAACTAGACATCACTAAGATGGAAGAGGAGCTCGGGGATAGCAAACCTCTCGTTGTTCATACGGATTATTTACACAAAGAAAATCTGAATTCAAAGGGTAATCAATGAAATCATGACTATCTCAAAGGGCACCACCTTAGTGAAATATGTTAGGATGAAAAGTGTTTTAAATTTGACTTCTTTACTTAGAATTTTAGTTAAAGATCACTGCAAATCTTTCTTCCACCAATCACTCCTTGGGTGCAGTACAAGTCAAATAGGGCCAAGGGGGGGGGGGGGGGGGGGGGGGGGATGGTTTTAAGGATTTTACCGAGGTCTGCTATTTGACCTAAAAATTTGATGAAAGGTTACAGAACACTTCTTACCTACAAGCAGTCATTTAGTAAGTCTGAACTAAATTGGGCTCTGTGCAGAGAATATATGGTCCAAACAAAGATTTTTCACAGAGTTCTGATATGACCTTGACCTTTCACCCAGAAACTTGGTTGTTGCATACCCTTTTCTCAAGGGCACTTTATTGGTGAAGTATAAACTAGATTGTGGAATAGAAGGGAAAGAAAATATCGACCGGACAAGCATTTTTTACATAGGTCTGCTATGACCTTATCCCCTGTCTATAGAAAATAAATTCAAGTCACTACTCACTTTCTAAAAAATGGAATTCTGTGGGTGTAGTATGAGCCAGATTTAGCATAGGGAATAGAAAATAAGCTAAAGACAAGTGATGTTGGATGGACAGATAAACAGATGGACAGACAAACAGACTGATCACTATAGCTTGCCAAAAGAGCCCTGTCCTTGTTATACAAGCATTAGAAACTTGCAAAAATAAATCTTTGTGAAATGACTGTATACTCAGTCTGTTACATGTAACACGAAAATCTCCATACACAGGTAATATACACCTAATGAACAAGATGATTTCCATAAATGATTGATATATACACTTATTAATTAACCAGCAGAGGGTATCTGCATTTACATATTCACCCACTAAGAGGTGAACTTTCACGTTGTTTATTAATACTTTTAATCAGTAATATGTCTATTTTTGCAGAAATAATACCTACAACATTGATGCATACTGTTTTAAGCATACATGTATATTCACACATTTAGTGGTAATAACACATAATAATTTTTTACATTAATGTTAATAATCCTTCAATTTTCCATATTTATAAGAATAATATTTCTTGTATTTTACCCTCCCTTTTTTCCTCCTTATAATGATAATTATACACAAGATTAAAAGAGGAGTATTGCACACATACATATAATATAAAAATTGGTATTTCGATCTACATGGTTTAAAACCTGTCCATGTAACCACACATTTGCCAGGAGTTAATTTTGCTAAAGTGAGGAATTTAATTTTCTAAATGTACATGCATGCATGAAAATGTTATGTTTCATGCATGCATGTACATGTGGTACATGTACATTAAAGTGCCTCTTACAGAAATTGTTAACCTGATTATAAATTTTCTAAAAATTTTAGTCATTGTAAATTTTGAGTAATTCCATCATGGATGCAAATATTTCAACATTGACGGTACACGTATCACACAAACCTGCTCCCCGTCCTTGGCCTTCCCTGTGGTCTCCTCCGGGGGTCTGACGTAGCCCCTCTTGATGTGGGTGTAGTCGGGCAGAACATAGTCCCTAGCTATTGTGTTCTCTTTACCCTTCTTCCTGGGGAATAAAAAGTTACACTTTTAATAGAGAGGATTGAGGTTATAAGATCAAGCAATCAAAATATTTTAGGAACTTAAATAATCTTACAGCTGTATATTTCACACAACTGTCTTGTCTTGGTAAAGTTTTTGTGCTCGTTAAGTTACATTCTACCGACATAATACATATCTGACTAAATTAAATTTCATGGGCAAACAGTTTATTTTTCAAGGAAAAATCAATTCCAGTGTGCCATACATTTAAATTCAAATCTATCTTTCGTGTTTCTATATAGTGTAATTATATTACAGATATTCTCTGACTCCGACTCACTTGGCAATATCCATATCCTCCATAAACTGTGACGACACATAGCAGACATCCTCCTTCACTTGGTTAATGACGTACGTTTCATCCATCACCATCAGCTGTCTGTGTGAGACAATTTCTACATTAGTTACTTATCAAAACTACAGTCCTTGGAACGTGCCACTACACCTCTAAAATGAACCATACCGTTCTGGGCAAGAAACGAACCATACCGTTCACATAAAGAACCGTACCGTACACAATAAGAACTGTATCATTCACAATAAGAACTGAATCATTCACAATAAGAACCATATCATTCAAAAGGCTTAACAAACCGAACCATGCAACTGGTGTAGTACACATTTCAGGGTCTGTATCTTAACATTTTAGAGAATATTTCTTAACATACATGTAGCCATTAAACTATTGTAACTATTGTTTATAAAAGAAATCTTTCCAAATATTTTACCTTTGAATTTCGAATAATTGTCTTCTCAAAAAGCATTTCTTTTTACAGAGATCTTTATGTCTAGGAAATTATTATAGTCTAAAAATGGCCACAATCAAAGAGTCCTCTTAGACTACTTACCAGTAATCATGTCCAACTTAAAGACTTATTTTTTTCTCTCTCTATATTTTCAAGCGATTGATTTCAAAAATTTTAGACAAAGTTTGAGGAATTTGTCAGTAAATGTTTCAGCTTTAAGTATTCACAGTACCAATGTTTTGCTTATTTTTTCAAGAACAAATTACAATAGTCAAGGCACTATAGTAGAAATAAAACTACATGTTGCATGTTGCCTACTTTTAAATCATTGAAACGTTATTTCTAAACTGATGTTTATCTCTTCTACGAATATCAAAGTAAAAAAAAAAAAAACTTTGGACTAGAAACCCAGCTCTAAACATAAGATACTAGTACATGTGTATTGGTCATGCAGCTTTATCCTCTAAACTAAACTAAAGAATGAAAATATTCCGACACAAATACAATAGTTACTGTAGTCTGTGGGAAATCTTCTTCACATGAGTTTGAAAATTAAATTCTAGTTTTGGTATATACTGTGGAACAGAAATATTTGTTGGGTCAAAATTTCGTTGTTTTAAACCAAACACAATTTCAATGGCATTTAATTTCGTCATATCGTTATCTCATGTATTCATTAATACTTGAGTTAAAAATTTGTCAGGGATTTACATTTGTTTATTTATACTGCCAATAACGAAATTAAATCCTCAAAGAATATTTCTGCTTTAACAGTATATCTATCTTGAGAAACTATTCTTTGGGGTTTTTCTTGAGCCAATTCTCCTGGGATTCCAATCAACAATGCTAGAGATTCAAACAGCAATGCATTCAAGGGCAGGTAACTCAAACAGTTTGAATTGGTAAAGCCAGTTTCCTCTCTCAATAAATACATGTACACATACAAACATTAAAGTATAGTAAGCTAAGGATAAATACCTGTAAGATATCACCTCCTTCAGGTGGTTTGTTAAAACTTTGCCACCTACATTTACTCTGAAAAAAAAACCATGAAAGCTGTCACACATTCTACTGTATGAACAAATGTACAATATCTAATGATTAAATTAATTTAAAGATTGAAAACATATCCAATATAGATTCCCTTTAGAAAAATGTTCTCAAATCTCATTTTATGAATGTTGATTTTTCTAGTAAATCATGTCTACTGTATAAACAAACATACAATATTGAAAAATATTCTCAAATCTCATTTTATGTATCCTGATTTTTCTAGTAAACATGACAGTTTGGATAAATTCATTCATCTGAGTTCACACATAACTTATTTTTTTAAGTTTGGGTCAGTCTGTCTTGAAAAACAACTTTTAAAAAACTGACCTTGTATGCAAAACTTTTTCCCAAAGAGGTGTACCCTTTAACTTGAAATCATGTTTCCTATCTTTTCTTTACCTTTTGACTGCCTCTGGGATCTTCTTTCCTTTTAAATAAGGCACCACATGAGAGAAAGAGTAACCAGTGTCCAGCACCACACTACACAGAGGTGGTGCATTGGTCTCCTTGGTGTATTTGTACTGACTCAGAAAGGAGGCTAAAGAAAAAAATTGATAAACATATAACCATGCTCAACAAGTCCTAAATAATGATAATACAAGCTTCACATCAGAGCAATGGATATTGATCAAGATTTTGAGTTAGATTTGAAACACCAAGAGAAAAGCTGCCAATGTGACAGCAAACCAGGTTCTCTTTTGTGTAAAGTTAAAACAGTATCCATAATCCATTTGTCAACCCTGAATTGATGAACACAACCTATCCAGAGAAATGGGGTACTCTTTATGCAATATTTTGCCCAAAAAATGACTAAGTTCAACAGCTGGAATTTTTTTCATAAAATATCAGAAATCAAAATCCTAGCAATAAGCACACCTCTAATATATGTACAATTGAAGAACAACTTCCTATCTTGAAAACTGTAGGAGGAAACATCCGTACAATAAGGGTACCCTTTTGGCAGACGCCCGCCTGCCCCTGTGCCATTTTCACCATGTCAATAATGGTAAACTGAATTTTTCCTTCTGAAAACCAGTTAAAAATTCTCTCTCTCTCTCTCTCTCTCTCTCTCTCTCTCTCTCAATTTTCGTGGATTTTAGTATACCGCTCACACAGGAATTAATATCCCAAACAAATTGATGTTTGATGAAAGATAAAATCATGGAAATCCATATAAAATCAAAAATGAATTTGACATGAAAGAAGTACTTACGATTAGATTTTAAAACAGATTTAAATGCATATTCCTCAAAAAAGATTTCATTCATAGCCTCTTGGACAGAATTGAAGTTAAAATATGGCTCAGTCACAATTAAGTTGGTTTCATTGAAATCTACCTGAAAGAAATTCATGACCAAAACAATGATTATTCATTTTCAAAAGCTTTAAAATTATCAATTGTTTAAAAATCACATCACAGTAATATGTAGTACTATTGAAAGAAATATTGTTTGTGCTCAATATGTTAACAATCAAAAAGAAAAACAAATTATAACAATTTACCTTCAGAGCGTCTTTTCCAAAAATGTAGTCCCACACTTGACGTTCTATATCCCAATTGACTAAATACCCCTGTAAAAAGAAATTGAATCAACTTTAAAAAAAAAAAAAGGATTACATCTTTCTTTTAAAGTAAAATAATACTCTGTGCAGGGAAATATTTTTCCCCCGTTTGCCCTCGTTGCAGCAGGCGAATTTAAGACTTGGCATATTCCAATGTCTTACTTATTTTTCTTTAAACACAACTTTGTTTGAAAGAATTCAAGGCAGGGTAAAACCATTTGCAACTTAAGAAGTGTGAAAATAACATGGGGCAATAATAACCTTGCATACAGAAAAATCCCTGTTAAAATTCCATAAGGCCTAAATCACACTTTTAAATCTCAGCAAAATTTGTTAAGACTGAAAAAGTTTTGACTGATTCTGGCAAATCTTGAGATTATTGTCCCTGGTCGGAGATTCTGTCAAAAAGTTTCCAGTCTCCGACTCTCGAAGAGTCTCTCCAAGATTACACTCTTTCAGCCTTCGTTGTGAACTATATAAATTCTAGAAACTGAATATACTGATCTTCACAACGTCAAGGTTTTGTGATTACGTGCTGTAATCACAAAACCTTGACATTGTGAAGATGGAATATACTTCAAACACTTCTAACTGATTATCATAAATAATGGGGAAATTATATACCTTTTGAAATGGCAGGAGATAATACAGTCCTGATAGATCTTTGCAATCATCAATTTGATCGCCAATAAATATTCTGGTCCTTACATTCTTAGCTTTGGTCACACAATTTGGAACAATCCTGTAAGCAAGATAAAAAAAAATACATTTGACTAAATAAACTCTTTCATCAATTATTTAACGTTACTGCATGCATAACTGATCATGCCATTAATAAGCTTTAGAGAATGCCTAAGCAATGACGCTCTTAGAAGAGCACCACTCAGTATTTTGATGAAGAGAAAATTCGAAATAAATGCATCCAATTAGTACATTTGGTATTTTTGACATTATAAACATTTTACCGAAAAGGGTTTCAAAAACCAAACAGTTTATTATAAGAAAAAATACCTTGGTTCTTTGTCAGTTGCGTATCCCACTTTAGCAGCACCGGCTCCATTGTCTAAAACTACTGTCGCCATCACGCGATAAACATGATTTTCGAGATAATTCGAACTGCTTCGTATTTACGACATGCCATATACCAGTGCCACATGCCATATACTCATGTAAACCAAAAAAAATGTGAATTTATTCTAAAAGGTTTAGCCGACAAGGCCATAAATATGGTTAAATATATAAGATTTACATATATAAAGATTAATTTGACAATAAATTCTTTACGACATTGGTTGAAAACATTGGAATTAGCGGGAAATATAGAATGGTGGATCAAACATTTTGCATTCATGAAATTGCAACGAGAGAGAGAGAGAGAGAGAGAGAGAGAGAGAGAGAGAGAGACGTCATTATGACGATCGTTATCTATGACGTCATAATCATTGTTGTTGCTACAACGAAGAAGAAAGATGGAGAAGAATGTAAGTATGATTATTTTACCGTAATTAACTACAAATGAATGTCACTTTTGTATAATTTAGAATGAATTGCTCTTTTATCACTTCGATATAAGCTTTGGTTGTTGTTTTATTTCAAATTTTAACTGAATTATCAAAGTTTCAATATTTTAATATATATCTCCGTGCATTCGGATTTCCCACATTGGTATTCGTCTTTAGATCTTTTTGGTTAGTTCCTTATATAAGACGATTTTTTTTCTTTTCTTCAGAATCAAACTCAGAGCGAGAGGAGAACGAGAAGACGGACTGTTGAGCAGGTCCAGAGGGATTTATTGGTAAACATTTCATATTAAAAATCGAACATGATTATATTATATATCATATCATATCATAGAGATTGATGCTAACTTTAAGTATACCACAGACAACGGATTATTTCTATATTGCTATTATTTTACAACTGCATTATCACAAGTGCATAGTGAGATGTTTAACACCCCACCCCACCCCCTCCACTCCCAAAAATCAGATTAAACCACAATCTTTGTTTGAATATTACTGCAGAAGGACTTAGTTGCTCATGTGAACAAGTCAGGAAATCTAAAGACCATTCATGAGAGACATTCTAATCTGAACGTAAGTTTCTTTTAGTTAACTATGAACGTTTCAAAATTAAATCTACTCAATATACATATGTACATGTATATAGCATATACAAACACAGAACTGTATGCTTGTGAAACTTGATAATTATCTTCAAATCTTAAATCTTTATTTCAAGTAAAACGTCCAGAGATGATTTATTCAATAAAAAGAAAATTGATTGATTTGGATTTTTTAGGTCTTCATGCCATCTTGGGCCAAGAGAGACGGCAAATCGCCACTTCAAAGCAAAGCTCCCATGGTACATATCTGAATGAGTTAACTTATAATAAACTCATCCAATTATAAAATGAATATCTCTTTCTATGACCGTTACAATTGTCAAATTATTATAAATTTACATTTATTTATAGTTTAAAAATCGTGCACATCAATTCCAGACTCAACAAGATTCTCGAGCAAGCCTAGTCGCCGTAGACCGGGGAGAAGAAATCAAAGTAAGATTTTTAAAGTTTCAAAAACCATATGCATTTAACTGAATTCATGCGTGTTTTGAAATTTCACATTTTACTCACCCTTTTATTCTTGGGATCAACAGAATGACAATCATGGAGCTGAGAGAGATGTACACAGAGAACGCATGCGTCAAGTTTTAAAGGAGCTACTGGTATGTAAAAAATATGACAAAAATTAAAACTGTATATCACAAGATGAGAGCAAGGTAAATGACACGGTGTTAATATTAAATTATATTTTGTTTCATAAATTAAACAAAAAATATGAGTCTTTTTTAAAAAAAATTCATTTTGCATACTTTCAGGACCAACAAAAGAAAGTTCACAGTGAAAAGGAACGAAAATTTATGGAATTTCAAAAAGAAAAAGAAAGGAGAGAGATTGTTATGAAGGAATTATTGGTAAGATCTTTTGCAAGAATGTATATTCATTTATTTTACATTATTACCGGTATATGATTCCCTAAAAAGCCTTGTAATCAAATCTGTTTATTTTCCAGACGTTTCATGCTCAGCAGCAGGTTAAAAAGTACAAACAACAGATGATTGGAGTGTTTGAAGAGCTAATGGTATATATTAAAATATTAAATGATATATTACTATTTTTTTTTTTAATCTTCAAATTCAGCAAATACATATATATGTTAAGGGACATATATTAATAATACATAATTATAGCCTTTTGATGAGGTCAATAAATGGTTTTATAGACCTGGCCCTGCGGGGCCATAAAAGTTAGACAAGCTCGATCACTTTTGATTTCAGTCTCACTTTTCCACCATATATTTCTTTTGTAAAAAAGAGACTGAGATCAAAATTGAGCTCGTCTAACTTTTATGACCCAGGGACCTGCTGAGAAAACAATTTTTTCATAAATTATTTTATAAAGTCCTAGTTTTTATTTCATCAATTTTTTTTCCAGACTTTTCATGCTATGCAAAGAATTAAACAGATCAGTGAGAGAATGCGTGACATTTTTGCAGAACTAATGGTAAGTAAATGTACATAGCGATGTAAATAATGATTAAACATACTGTAGTATACGTTGCATATGCATGAATTTAATTTCAAGAATACACAATACATATTAGCTATCAAGGGTCTATATTTATTGGAATTTTTCTCTAGACGTTTCACGCTCAACGGAAAACACAGAAGAGCAAGGAGAGAATGATGTTAGTGTTTGCCCAGCTGTTGGTAAGGATATAAACAATTATCAGTAAATACATAGCCATGCAGCATAACTAATATTAGATAATTGTATACATACTTTAAGTTAATTTACATATTACGCTGTCAAAAATGTTTATTCATGGGAAAAGTGGACGATATTTTTTTTTTTGATTTTTAGCAAACTAACTCTAGAAGGAAAGAGTTAAAACTATTGGAGGAGGAGGAGGCGTTTGTACCGAGAAAACTGTTCTTGTTCAACATCAGCACATTTAAATCAAGCGACGACCATCCACTCCAGGTACTAGCTGGTTCCAAATAAGAAGTTCTAGACCCAGAGTTATTGTTCCTGCTTGTTCATGCTTGTTCCTGCTATGCTCCCCTTCCATATTTCTTTTTCATTCCGTCTACTTTGAAAATTGTCTCAAAACTGCACTTTAATTTGGTCACAAACTGATTGAAATACATTCGAAATGTATCTCAACCTATATTAAAAAGAGTTTGAGATTATTCATTTCACAATTACTCGTTTAATCGTGTTTCGTTATGTACATGTAAATTACATACCTGGAATGTATACATGTATTAAAATATGAAATATTCTTCCTTCGCAGGGGCAGCGTCATCCAGACTTATCTCGCCACGTGGCATCATCTGAAGTTGCGCCACCCCAAGAATCCCTAGATGCCAAGGCTGTTGTTGATGATGAAAATGACGACGAGGAAGTGGACAAAATGGAGGTAGTTACCACATAACAATAATCATTAATCTTACGGAAATTCGTTTTATATAATTTTTGTTATCCATGAAGGTTTTTCATCAGTGCATTAATACATGACTTGGTTCTGTCTTTTTTAGACTCAATCAAAGAAGAAGAAAAAGGGTGGACTGAGAAAAAGAGTGTTCAGATTTCTTGGATTGAAATGAATTAACTTTGAGCACAACAGTGCATTGGATTTATTGTTGTTAAATTTCTATATTTCATGTTGGCTACATCTGTAGCTTGCTTTTAATGTCAATTTTTAAAATACCCAATTTAAAATGGATGTCAAATGTCGTTAATTAAACTTATTTTCACCACTTTTAATTTCAGTTATAGTTCTTTTTATTCTTGTTTAGATTAAACAAAATTGTATTAATAATTCATAATGTACAGGAGAGAGAGAGAGAGAGAGAGAGAGAGACGTAAAATTGCATATATTTGCTAAAAATTCCATGCTATTTTCACTAGCCGTACACAATTAGCCAGAGCAATGTATTGTACCTAAAAGTCTGTCAAAGTTACCGTTTCCATCACATTTAAAATTTTGTTGATACCAGGCACAAAGCATCGTTTTTGAAAGTGTGGGGGGGGGGGGCAGACTCATTAAAAAATCTTAATCCGTAGGGTGGTGGGGGGAGGGGTGGTAAGATACCTCTTTAACTTCAATTTCACTGATTATTTCCTTATTTTTGATTCATTTTTAATTCAATTAAAATTTACATGGTCCCATGTAAGTGGGGGGGGGGGGGGGCAACACCATGTTAATTAAATTTTTTGTATGTAAATTTAAGAAAAATCTTTGCGGCGCAAAAACGTGGAGGGGGGGGGGGGGGGGGGGGGCAGCCCCCCCCCCCCCCCCCCCCCGATGCTACGTGCCTGGATACACATACCTCTCAGTGAATTACAATTGAAATTAATATATAGCAAAAATTCTTATATTTCCTCATTCATTAATTCGCTCTTTATACCAGGAGAACAGAACGAAAATACTTTTTTACCCTTAATCTTAGTAAGAATTATTTGTGTCTGAAACTTTCTAATTCCAACGTCACACGCCTAATTTTGCTTTGTCACATTCAAATACATGTAAGTCACAAAACATTTACCACAACTAACACAATCAAAAGAGAAAACAGTGTAATGAATTAACTTTGTCGATCCTTTTTATTGTATTATAAGAACATTCTGACTTATGGTCAAAAAGACCCTTTTTATTTTTTTATTATAAGGCTTTTCGACTTTTTTTCGACGAAAATACCTACTGTTTTTTTCTGTTGGATTATCATTATTCTTGACTATATGGTGTCCCGATAGAGCCATTTGTAAAAGTGTAACAGTCGTGAAAGACAGCGCACTAGTGCTAAGGGACATTGCGCTAGCTCAAAGCATGTTTCTAACAACGCGCCGACGCAACATTAGGAACAATTAACACGCTAGTGCGCAGTGACGACACACTGGTGCAAAGTCACAAGGCACCAGCCTGTTTATTGTAAAGCGCTATAGCTAGCGCGACGTTAGGAATGATGCGCTAACACAATGTGACAGCATGGTAGCGCAAAATGACAACGCACTTGCACGTTTATTACAACTCACTGACGCGTTGTTAATAATACGACTTTTCGCTAATAAAACTTTATACAACACGCCTTCGCGATATAACACACAACTCGCTGTGGCGCGTATGTATATAGAATATCACACTGTTGTTTTGATCTCGGCCCTGGTATCAGCCCGAGCGGTTGGTATCGATACCATCCGAGGGCTGATACCAGGGACGATATCGAAACAACAGTGTGATGTTGTTTATATCATATATCTAAAATCAAAGACTTTTATTCAAATTCAAATTCCAAATAAGGAATATAATTTATCATGAAGAAGCTATAATTTAATTTTCGGATTTACAAAACTTGTTCGTTTTTTTCCCTTTTTATAAGTGTTTTAACAGAACTGAAAGAGTTGTCGGACTTTGTTGACAAACCAACATCGTTTGAAATATACAGTAGTTCTAAGGGAGTCTGTCGTCTGAGATGAATTTTCCAGAATATTCAAAATTATCGAGAGAGAAACTTCCATCCTACGCAACTTCGTAACGTCTTTCACTGAGATTTCGTAAGTTTCCTGTCAAATTTCATTCATAAAAATCCATACTTTTAGCTCAAGTTGTTTGAGAACGTTCATAAGCGCGTCCATTATTTGAACCAATTACTTTTTACAATCTAAACTCTGGTTTTTTAAGATTAATCTCTATATCCTCTATTATTTAAATGTTGATTGATATTAAATAAAGCATGCTATTGTTCTAAATAAACAACCGTCGTTAGATTAAATCCCCTTTCTTAGATACATATCAATCTTTGGCGCTATTTTTGATTTAAAATTTTAAATTCAAAATCGGTAAAAGTATTTTAATCATAATGTACTTTAATCCACATTAAACGGAAAAAGGTGTTAAAATTATGATGATATAGGCCTAGTAATTTAGCAATTCTTCATGACACGTGCATATTATAAATTTGGACTTCCGTCTCCGGTACTTCCGGTTTACACAAGAAAACATCATGTCATTTTCGAATTGTCATTATCGTATTGAAATTGAAATTTTGAATATTTTTGAAATTAAAATTACAAAATCCGTATTCAGTTTCCAATTAACAGACGATTAAGTTGACAAAGTAACATATTATGCAACTGCGCTAGATTTTTGTCTTTTTACAATGTAATTGAAATTGTTTCTTAATATTTCGTAAGTAATGCATTGAACATTTATTAAAACTGTATCACCGCTATTGAGGCTGGTTTTAGGGGCCTGCGACAAATGTTATATATACGAGTACGGTATGCTACATACCTATGGGCAAGAGAGAGAGAGAGAGAGTCGTTTTCTATTACGTCATACATACGTCACAATGAAGATCGTTATCTATGACGTCATAATCATTGTTGTTGCTACAACCGAAAGGAAGGATGGAGAAGAAGAATGTAAGTATGATTATTTTACTGTAAATAACTCCAGATAAAGTGTACTTGGTTAAAGTCTAAATTTAATTACGCTTTTACCAATCCGATACATTAAGCGATTGATGAATTGTTTTCTAATATTAAGTTTCCCCTTGATAATCGAAGTTTTAATTTTTTCTCTGAACAAATGCATGCATCCCGCTAACGGTGATTTGGTATATGTCTCTCAACGTATTGCGTGACATTGTCATGTTGTAAATTTTGAATTTACCGGATGGCAGTAAATACAAAATTTACAACATGACAACATATTCGTCTCTTATTCTAAGTTCCTGTAATGGTAATACTTATGGATACTAGTAAGTTCAATTTATTTATTTCTGCAGAATCAAACTCAAATCGAAAGGAGAAACAGAGGACGAACTCAAGGGCAGGTCCAGAGGGATTTATTGGTAAACATTTCATTTTCAGAAACATTCATATTAACACTGTGTTATTATAAAGAATGCTTTGAGATATCTAACACCAACTCTTAAATCTTAATTCATGCCATGTAGAATTTTGAATGTGCAGATTAATAAATGAAAAAATCAAAAATTTATTTAATTTGATTTATCAGGTATCCATGCCATCTTGGGTCGCGAGATTCGCTAGATTGCCTCTCCAAAGAAAAGCCCCCATGGTATTACACATCTTTATGAGTTAACAACTATTATTAGCACAACTAAAACAATTGTTTTAGATCAGATTCTATTTGTGCAAGCACGTGGAATTGACAAATTATTAAAACTGGAATTATAAAATTTCATGTTTATTCTTATTATTTAGATGTACATTGTTTCATCTTAATTAATCATACTGTTTTGTGCAAATTTTGAACAAATTTTATTACTATTGATCCCTGAAGGAATGAAATAAATTATAGACAAAATTAATAATCTAGCTTCATATTGCATTATTTTCAGGACCAACCAATGCAAGTGAAATTGCTGAAGAATAAAGAAAGGAGAGTGGTTGAAATGGAGGAACTATTGGTAAGAACTTTTTCACTATTGTAAATATTTACGACTATCATAATGTGCAGGTATAAAGCATTGTTGTCATATTTATGTAAATTTTTCAGAAGTATCAAGCTGAGACGCAGACCAAAAAAATAAAAGTACAAATGATCGGAGTTTTTGAAGAGCTTATGGTATATTATTCATATTTGTTGTAAATTTTAAAATTCAATGCATTTGTTAATAGATATATTAATAAAGTATGAAATAATCTTAAAGAGTCTTGATTTTATTTCGATTTTACAGACATTTCACGTTCAACAGAACATAAAGAAAAGCAAAGAAAAAATGCATGAGGTTTTTCAAGAGCTTATGGTAAGTTATTGTACACACAAAATATTAATAAAATCAAGATTGGGATTATAAGAAATGAACATACACACACGTGTATTTAGACAAATTGATTTCAATTTTTACAGACATTCCATGATGAACAGAAAATGATAATTAACAGAAGACAAATGCGTGAAGTTTTTGCAGAGCTAAGGGTAAGCAAAGACTGCAGTTAAATATAAAATAGTTGACATATCATTTCTATATTACATTTAATCAATAAAATCAATCAAACAATGCTTAGCCCCCCCCCCCCCCCCCCCAGCCTTCCCGGTTCCGACGCCAATGTGTAATGCCTCAATACATTTATGAAACCAGTTAATGTTTTACTTTAATTTCTAAACAGACATTTCATGAACAACGAAAGGCTGAAAAGACCAAGGAGCAAATGCGTACAGTTTTAACAGAGCTTATGGTAAGCGTACTTATATTTCATGAAATACATATGTATGTAGTCAAAATTTTTAATCAAGTATCAATTATGATTTAAATGCTTCCAATCAAAATATGATGTATGCTTTTAAAACATTTTTTAGTGTTAATTTCGTTACTTTTTCCAATAGATGTTTCATTCTCAGCAAAAGATAAGGACGTCCAAGAAACTCATGACTAGAGTTTTTGCAGAGCTAATGGTGAGTGCATTTAAATAAATGTACGAGTAAAGTCAACGGTACTGAATCAAATAGTTTATACGTTGCATGTATATGTTTTCATATTATCAGTTGTTCGGTCGTAATTTTCATTTAATCTTTCTTTCTTCAGACTTTTCATGCTCAGCAAAGGACTATGCAGATCAAGGAGAAAATGAGTGAAGTTTGTGCAGAACTTATGGTAAGCTAATGTACATATATATATATATCTGATTTTAGCAATATACACATAAAATCAAATACAGTTGCATGTTTATATTTATTATTTCTTTTCCCTAGACAATTCACGCTCAACGGGAAACACAAACACAAAAGGCGATGAAAAGAATGCAGCTAGTGTTTGACGAGCTACTGGTAAGAATACATGCATGATATGAAAATGCATAGCCTTGCAACATAACTAATATTATAGCAAATTATATACTATAGACCAATTCACATACGCTATCATGAAGGAAATTTTTTTCAGGGAATATGAAAGACAATTTTCGATTTCATTTTTTATAGCAAACTAACTCTGAAAGGAAAAAGTTGAAATTATTGGAGGAGGAGGCGTACGAGGAGTTCGTCCCGAGAAAGCTGTTCCTGTTCAACATCAGCACATTTAAATCAAGCGACGACCATCTTCTCCAGGTACTAATTGGTTCCAAATAATAAGTTCTTTATGTAGAGTTATTGTTCCTGCTATATGTTCCCCTTTCATATTTCCTTTTTTTATTCAGTCTGCCTTGAAAATTGTCCCAAAATTGTACTTTAAGTTGGAAACCAAATTGAAGTACAATTGAAATGTATGCATCTCTATATATATGAAAAAGAGGGATAAGAATTATGTGCTTCTTTATTTCAACATGTATTTGATTTACTCTGTTTCTTATGTACATTGAAAAGACCTGGAAAGTATTCATAAATTTATATGAAATATTCTGCCTTCGCAGGGTCCAAGTTATCCAGATTTACATGCATCTAATCCAATGGCATTAGCTGAACTTTCACCACCCCCAGAATCCCTCAATTGTGCCGAGGCTATTGTTGATGATGAAAATGAAGACGAAGAAGAGGACAAAATGGAGGTAGTTACATTAAAACAGATAGCATAAATTTATTGTTTGTTGTTGTTGTTGTTGTTGTGGGGGTTTTTTCTATTCCATGAGGATTTTTGTTAATTGATACATGTTTCATGACTTGGTCCTTTTTTCTTTTCCAGACTCTCTCAAAGAAAGAGAAGCAAAAGTTTGGACTACGAAGAAGAATTCGAAAATTTTTGGGATTAAAATAGACAATGAATAACAATGAACAATGCATTGTTAATATATGTTTAAATTTCTTAATTGTCGCCTACCTCTGTAGTTTGTTTTTAATGTCAACTTTTAAAATATAAAAAAAAATTGTGAATATCGAATGTCGTTAATAAAACATATATTATCTCGATCTAATTTTAATTGCAGTTGGTTCTTTATTTTTATTCTTGTTTAGAACAAATGAAAAGGTATAAGTAATATATACATATAAGAAACAAGCGCACACAAGGAAGATATTGACCATGTACCAAGAACGATCGAGAAAACAATGTTATCTTGAACTGTGTGAAGTGGGTACGATGTGCACGTACACCTTGTACTGAGAATATGGTGCAAATCTAGATAAAACAAAATATGAGTGGTCTGGTAAAGTGCTGGAGTCAAGGAATCAGTGCTTTTTGATACAAAGCAGAAATCCACTGGCTGCAATACATGTACTAGTATATTGCGTTGACTGCATGCATTGGTGGTCCAAACGGCCGATATATACTAGATAGATAAAATGAGAAGAATAAACTGAAGAACTATATCATGCGAGGGTCTAGAGTGGGGTCGGGGTCAGGGGAGAGTCCGACCCCCTTCCCTGGAAAAATTCAAATTTCTTAAAGTTACATGGTAAAACGATCGAAAATAGGTCTCAACCCCCCCCCCCCCCCCCCCCCCCACGAGTTAGATATTCCTCGGACCCCCCCCCCCCCTCCTCTTCCACCCGGAAAATTTACTGGATCCGTGCATGTCTATCATTTAGAATACTGCAGTGATGTCAGCTTTCTTTTGATTTTTATGATCTCCTTTAGCAATGTAAAGAATGAATGAAAGTTACATGTGCCCAGATAAAATCCCTCATGAAAACAAGTTTTAAAATCGGTTACGTATACTCGAAGAGTTAATACCATAATTGTGGTTAAAGTAGTATCGTAACTCATGCAAAAAATAAATGTCTTCTGGAAATTAATAGCATAGAATGCTGGAGATGTCTAGAATTCTCAGCAATATATCCTACACCACTCCTTGTCCCTTAATCCCTCCATTAAGGTAAATTTCTGATTAACCCCTAAATCTATATCAATAATTATCGATAAAACAAGTTAACGAAACACAAGTATATATGTATATACTGCCAAACGGGTTTAAAAGTAACACTATCGCGGCGCGTTGCCAAGTGGGTTAGAACATTTTAGCGATCTTTAACTTGAACTAAAGCACGCCAAGTTTGGGCAGACGATAAAATGATATAATTTTTTTTTTTAATTCATAAATGCTTTGGCGCAAAAATATTTGATGAAATCTCGGACAATACCGAACAGAACTATCTGTGGGAGCATTTAAATTATGACTAGTGTAGAGAAAAGAAAGATACCGGAGTTGAACATTTCTATCCCGGTTTTTGACGATGCCGACGCCAGGCCGAATTTGTTTCCGAGATACAGGAAGAAGAGGAGTTCCGATGGGGAGACTGAATCAGACCGCACTCACGCGCCAAACTGGAGGGGGCACGGGGGCAGACACCCGACCTACAGTAGCGTGGAATTTGACAGGCAGTTGGATAAAATCTCGCTATGGCTAGAAAATTGGGACCATTCTCAGGTAAAAAGAAAAAAAATGTTTAAAAGTATGTGATTTTGATTTGATTGACCGTATACAGTTGATTTAATGATTTTATTTATTAATTGACTTAATTAATTAAAAAATAAAAGGCCTAGGTGTATAGTATGTGTCCCACTTGAGATCACACTGTTGCTCTAGTTAATGCAATATTTTCAAATAGAAATGAAAACTTTATGCTAATAAATATCAATTTATGATGTTACAGATTATCAATGTGTTGACCCCTCCCACCCCATCCCCCCTTTTTTAATGTAAAACTAAGAGGCTTAATTCAAATGAGGCATGATATCAAAATCTTACATACAATATTGTAAAATATTATTTAGATAAACCATTTGGTACAAAATACTCTTGGAAAGCAAAATCTGCAGTTTTCTCCAAGCCAATAAAATATATTTTGAATTTGATATGAGTTTTTTCATTCAATAATATCATTATGATTGTAGAACTTCTGAAATTTACAGCTAAAATATATGCTTTAAAATGTAACAATAGACTAGAAAAAAAGAAAAGTAAATCACTTGCTAGAAAGAAAAAAAAGCTACAGCCATTATGTCTCAACAACAAGTCTTCAAAAATTCGAGACAATGATGTAACCAAGAAATTAGAAAGTTATTTTAATGAAATGGACTGCATGCGATAAAAGAAAACCTTTAAAACAAATATTGTTCTTGTCACACATACTAGAATATTGCTATACAGGGACGATTAAGTTTCAATGGCAAAACAATTTTTTAAAAGTCTTAATGCCTGCCCTGATGAAAGATTAAGCTTTTCTTACAAGATAACAAAAGGTTTAAATGCAAGACAACAAAGAATTCAGGATTATTTTTATTGCTTCGAACAATGGCAATAGCTTTTGATCTCCCTTTTGATAAATCACTTTCAAAAAAAAAAACCCCAAATGCCAGAATAAACTCATTTGAATCAATGGTTAAAGTGATATATATCTCTGGTTATGTGTCTGAATACACAGGTTACATAAGCAATACCTGTAATTACCTAATGAAAAATATACATGTCTCATTCCCTGAATATGGGTGTAAAAGTTCAAGAACTTGTTCATATGCATTGAGAACAACAGATTATCTCAATTATGTAATGATAGTGGGGGGGGGGGGGGGGGGGGGTAAGAGGGTTTATTAGCCAGTCCATATAAAAATATTTATATAAAGTATTTAATTAATATCACAAAGTTTGTCTGATAATAGAATATTAACTTGATAAAATAAGTATGGCCATTGCCCTATCTTAATTAATTTATAACTATGGATTCAAGGGTACATGTATAATACAGTAACATCAAACACACTTGTATCTAAATGAAACAAAACTTGTTGTATAATATGTGACAGATGATACTTATGTATTGATTGGTAACACAATACGTGTATATGTGTTTACATTTTTCTTCTTACAAATAGAAGATCCTCATCTTTATACAGCATGGTTTAAAATGATTAATATTAGACTAAGTTAATTTAAAAGATTGAACTCTATTCTAATAAATGGGAGGGGTTGATGAAAACCCTATTAAAACTTTGAAATTGACAGGGAAGATAAATCAGCTTCTGGTATGTGTACGATAAACTTGTCATTCGGTACTTTATAGCGACCTAACACTTGTAATCGTTTTGTACCACAGATTGCAGAATGCGAATGATATTTTAGGGTAAAAACTGTTTTCGATAATCTTAGCAATTTTACCATGGAAGATCTATATCTTTTAATCTCCGAGAGAAAATTGACCCAAATCTATTTTCATGTCAATGAAAAACCAGTGATCTGGATGTTAGATAAAATTGTTTTGTACATATTCCCCAAGTCCAAATTGATTGTATGTCTTTAAAAAAAAAAAGGGGGAAATTATGACATTTTTATTGCACATTAATGGACGAAAATTGACGTTTTATTTAGTAATAACTATGATAATGTTGGGGTCATTGAAAGATATTTTTTAAATTTCAAAACCTTGCACTTGAATTAAAAGTTAAAACTCTATTTAACCACGCTGCGTCATATACCAGTGGTTGATTACAAAAATCATGGGCCATTTAGCTGAATTTTGAGTTGGAGGATTTAATTTGGATATTAGAAATGATTGATAGGTGACCCTGAATGACACGTTAATTGAATTAAAAATGTCCTCACTGGCCAGGAAAAATAAAGGAAAAAGTAAACAGTCAAGCTCTGACAATATAGTACTAACTAAGATCATGAGAGAGAGAAAAAAAAAGAGACAGGAGAGAGAGAGAGAGAGAGAGAGAGAGAGAGAGAGAGAGAGAGAGAGAGAGAGAGAGAGAGAGAGAGAGAGAGAGAGAGGAATGACTGAGAGAGAGCTTCTGCAAAAAATTTCATTTTATTCAAGAAAAGAGATAGAAAACAGAGATTTTTTCAATAATTGCTTCCAACTTATACAAGGAAAATTGAGAGAGAGAGAGAGAGAGAGAGAGAGAGAGAGAGAGAGAGAGAGAGAGAGAGAGAGAGAGAGAGAGAGAGAGAGAGAGACCCCACCATCACCTATTTTTTTTAATTCAACATAATTTGACTGAGTGCTTACAATAAGTATTAACAAGTCCTGCAAAATAAAACAAGAAAATTCAGAACAAAGGTATAATCATAACTTGAGACTAATATAAGAGAGAGAGAGAGAGAGAGAGAGAGAGAGAGAGAGAGAGAGAGAGAGAGAGAGAGAGAGAGAGAGAGAGAGAGAGAAACTGATTTTCATGTATATAAAGTAAGAAATCATTCTCTTTCGATATACATGCCAGAATTATGACAATTTGTATTAAAAGATGAATTAATTAATGTGAGTAAATGTGAAAAGTCTGTGTCAAACTTTTCAATGGGCTTAATAAAGAAAAAAATGTACCTCGAACAGCATAATTGAAAATGCTTTCAAAATGGCAACTCTCTAAAAGTTACATACATGTATTATTAAGGTTCATCTCAGCTCCCATGCATGCAGCCCTAGTTAACTAATCTCCCATACAGGAAGTGAGTCATTGATCAGAAAAACTCTTTGACGAAATGGCTAACAATGACTAGTTGTTACTCAATAGTTAAAAACGGGATTTATTTAAACAAGGCGAAAACCAACATATCATATTTAGTGATAATCATTGATTTGTGAGAGAAGTGCCTTGTTTTCAAGTGGGGCACGCTGCTTTCTGAGTACATGAACAGATTGTCTAAAAGTGTTAGTCAATATTTCTCCTTCCATCATTACGTTTTTGTTCTGAGTAATAAAAACATGGTGTTCTTTTAGGGAAAAAAATCGCCTGCTCTTCTCAACAAAGACTTTAAAGAGATGATTGGAGAATGAAGCAATTATATTTACTATAGCTAGCTCAAAGAATTTAGTCATGAGTTCAAAAAATAGGTTTTTCGGGGGGGGGGGGGGGGGGGGGGGAACTACACTGGATGCCATACAGTTTTGATTTCACAAGTAGCTAATATGCATCCCTATTCAATCTTTGCATCTTCAAATCTTTTTAATTAACAATAATTATATGTTGATTCAGTATCAAGTATTATAACGACACATGATTGTATAGATAAGGTACAATTCTTTTAAAATCTTCAAAATTATATTCAGTGATCTGGTAAATAATGAAATGAATTATATATCTAAAAAAAATTTCCATAGAGATGCAACTTTATAATTGCAACATCTTGGTTCAGTATTACACTTGATAGAGTTTTTTTTATCAACTGTCTGCAAATTTCAGTATCAATCTTTAATTAATAAGTTTATAATTATGTAAATGTATTAATTTTTTCCCACAGAGATGCCACTTGCTGGAGTGGATTTTGCGGAGAAGCAACCACACACAGTTCCAGTTCCTGTACACCGTCATGCAGCCGCATCTGCACCGCGACTTCATGTACACTGCGCAGAGCATGTACCCATCCATGGAGTTCAAACCCTTCAGTACTCACACTAGCAGGGAGGTCCAGGTACCGCTACTCCGCTACTTGTCACAGACTTTCTCAGTGTCGGGATTGTTCATGCAATCTATTCACCATTTATATTTTTGTGTATTTGATTCACTGTCATTGTAGTCCTTTAGGATACGGTTTGGACAGTTATTACCTTTAAGTTATGTTCACTAATTGAAATAATTTCAGTATTTTAGCAGTCAAAAAATATACCTGACTTGTGTATAAAACAACCCACAATTAAATGACGTTTTTGTCTGAAGTTTTGAGGCTATGCTATTTTTTGGCTATTATTTTGGGGGTGAATTTATTTCAAGACCATTTCAAATCAATAATATCTGAAGGATGTAGAATTTGTATTCACAGTAAATATATTTTACAACCATAATATTCTGATTATCATCAGAAATAATGGATACCTAATGCAGCAAGTACCATTTGTGGTTCTTTTTAATTTTCAAAATGATTATTACCAATACTTCCAGTCCAAAGAAATACTATCAACCAAAGTTCCAGCATACTGGCTTTCAAAAGATAATTCCAATAGGGGATCAAAAAGTATAACTCTGGGAGAAAGAATTCCTATGGTATCAATAATTCAGAAAAATTCTTGTAACATAATGCGGCTATGGGATTATTGAACTTCGTCCATTTCATGTTCTCACAGATCTGTGCATTATGTTGTATTGTGATGGCTGTTTTTTATATGATTATGTTGGCATTGCAACAGTGATTTTCTAAGATGTTCATTAAAGTTACAGTTATTAGAACAAAGTGTATTAATTCAAGATTTGTTGTGCTACCAATGCAAATCAATACATCACAATGCTTTAGCCTTTCCCCTTACTGAAGTAGTTATTTGATTCATAGATGGTTATTATCCAGTTTTTACACAAAGTCATCATGTATACACAAAAGATATATTGATCATATTCTGTGCTTTGTAGAAGTTTTACATGAGAGAGAGAGAGAAAGAGAGAGAGAGAGAGAGAAGGACCTGAAACTTTTTTTACAGTCATCATATATACACAATAGATATTGATCATATTCTGTGCTTAGTAGAAGTTTTACATGAGAGAGAGAGAGAGAGAGAGAGAGAGAGAGAGAGAGAGAGAGAGAGAGAGAGAGAGAGAGAGAGAGAGAGAGAGATTTGACAAAAGAACCTGAAACTTATTCAAGGAAATTGAGAGAAAAAGAAAGAGAGAGAATTTCTGCCAAAAAATACACTTTTTTTAAGAAGAGAGAGAGAGAAAAGAGATTTAGCAAAAATATCTTCCAACTAATAAATGGAGAGAGAGAGAGAGAGAGAGAGAGAAATCATATCTTGCTTTTTTCTGGTCTGTTTAATATTGATAAGACATCTGATGGAATGTCTGTCAATTTATCATGACTAGGGCAAATCTGGAGAACTTAGTTTGTTTGCTTTTTGATTTCCAGGTAATTTCATTCTTTAAGCTTGAGACATTCTAATTGTTTTCTCTCGTATTAGATTTTCAATGGGACTCTTAAGTGCAAAAACAACTTAATTCTCCAATGTAATGGTGCTACTTGGACCAATTTTCGTCCCTGGGATAAAGTGTTTTGGTGTGGGTAATGGAGTGAAATTGCATGTTCACGATGTTTGTTTTTATTTCAAAAACTGCACTTATCAAGAGTTCAAAATTGCCACAGACTTATGACAAGAAAATACAAAGCTTTTAAGTTTACATTATTTCCTCAATGAGATTATAGTGTTTATATAATCTAAAATATGTAATCGTTTATCCCTCTCCAAGTTGCATCATTATAGCAGAAGATAAAGTCTCCTTTTAAATATGCAAATAAAAAAACCTTTGATACAATGTCGTGAAATCAATGTACTAATATAAAGTATTCATTCATCCTCTGAGTTTAATAGCTTGCATAAATGCAAATGCATACATGATGCCGTAATATTTTAATACTGGCCAGTGTATCATCATTGTTCAAACTGCATTGTGCAACATGGATAAAAATCAATTGAAATATGTTACTATACACATCATTAAAAATTGAACAAGCATTTGATGATGATTTAGGAAAACTATCCACATATTCTGATAACTGTGTTCAATAACATTGAACGATTCAGGTATTCTAACGACCATGTTGATCAATGCAGAATATGGTGATGACTTTCTGCCTAATTTGACACAAAACTATATGATAAAAGTCCCTTGAAAAAGGTCGGTTTGTAGTTTAATTGTAAATAACAGACATGACAATAGCTTCCATGCCAAGTACCTACCAAACCAGTACAGTGCAAAATCAAAAGAACTTTAATTTGTAGAAACAATTAGTTCTTTGAAATGAGATTTTAAAAAAAAACATTCCTGTAGTTTTGTATTAATTAATGATAGGAAGATATGGCCATAACTTTCATTTCACTTAGGTACATGTACCAATCAAAAAGGAATAATCTAAAGAACTTACAGTATATTATACAGTTACATTGAACACACTTGTTATCAATTTTTTTTCTAGTCTTAAAATATATCCTAAGCTAGCATTGATAAAAAGATTTTTGTTTATAAGAAATTATATTGGTGGCACTTCATCTAAAGCTTGTTTAACTGTATTATATTTAGCCTTAAGTACATTCAACATTAAAATATTAACATATTTTTCATTAAAACAATATTTTGTTTCAGCAAAAATTGATTCTCCATAGACAGAATAACTTCTATCGTGTGAAATCTGGTTACTTCCGATCTGACGAAGATGTGAAGAATCAAGCAAAGGAGAAGCTTGCTGTACGCTTCCCAGAAATCCCCATTGAGAAGGAAATCAAAGTCGAGAAAGTTTACACAGAATACAGGTATGGACAGATTTGAACACTGAAGGGAGGGGGGACAATTTTGGTTGCTACATACATGTATATATTCCAAATATGATCTTATCTTCCAACTGCTTTATTTTTTTATGAAAAATGCACAAAACCTTGCTGATAATCTTCATTTGCTTGTACATGTATTAAAAAGTTTGTATCTATATTCATTATTGTTTTCAAAAATTTTCCTCACTCAAGTTTTCCTTACACTGTATAATCACTCAATATCTTTTCCCTGAACCGCAGATATTCAATCCAGTGAAAGAACTCCTTTAATTCTACATTCATAAGAAAATATAAACTGTATTTTCTTATCTTAAATTCATTTTCAGTAAACTTAAGTGCTTATTTAACATGTTATAATCTTTTCTAAATCCCTTCGCTTTCATTTACCTCTGTAAATTCCTAACATGTTCTCCAATCTAACATTTTCAGCAAAAAGAGAAATGGATTATCTCGTTCCTGGTATGTGTCATTAATTACTGCTATGAAAATGGTTTGTTTGTTGCGCACTTGCGAATAACATCTTTCCTTCAGTTCCTATTTCAATACAAAAAGTTCTCATTCTAAGCTACGTTTTTTCCCTACAGTTCATTACTGGGTACCAAGCCCAAGGAGAGTCTCCCCAATATAAAACAAGGCAAGAAGTCCTTGGAGAGAAGCAAGAGCACCAGGGAATGTACACTGCAGCACCCACTGCTCACCCACAACCCAGACAAGCTCCAGTCTAGTCACGCTGTGCTCAGGTAAGACACGCTACAGTCTAGTCACTCTGTGCTCAGGTAAGACATGCTACAGTCTAGTCACTCTGTGCTCAGGTAAGACATGCTACAGTCTAGTCATGCCGTGCTCAGGTAAGACAAGCCACAGTTTAGTCATGCCGTGCTCAGGTAAGACACGCTACAGTTTAGTCATGCCGTGCTCAGGTAAGACAAGCTACAGTCAGGTCATGCTGTGCTCAGGTAAGACAAGCTACAGTCTAGTCACGCCATGCTCAGGTAAAACAAGCTACAGTCTAGTCATGCTGTGCCGAGGTAAGACAAGCTACAGTCTAGTCACGCCGTGCTCAGGTAAGACAAGCTACAGTCTAGTCACGCTGTCCTGAGGTAAGACAAGCTACAGTCTAGTCACGCCGTGCTCAGGTAAGACAAGCTACAGTCTAGTCATGCCGTGCTCAGGTAAGACAAGCTACAGTCTAGTCACGCCGTGCTCAGGTAAGACAAGCTACAGTCTAGTCACGCCGTGCTCAGGTAAGACAAGCTACAGTCTAGTCACGCCGTGCTCAGGTAAGACAAGCTACAGTCTAGTCACGCCGTGCTCAGGTAAGACAAGCTACAGTCTAGTCATGCTGTACTCAGGTAAGACAAGCTTCAGTCTAGTCAAGCCTTGCTAATGTAAGAAAGCTTTACTCTAGTCACACCATGCTCAGGAAGGATTATTAGAAAAATCTTTTTAAAATATGGATGCCAATATGTATCAGCTATAGTTAATACGATCATGATCCTGAGGGTTTTCTTTTCCCTGTCAGATTCCTAGAAATGCCTGTTAAGCGCCATATTCAAGATGAGGGCAAACCTCAGAGCCTCAGTAACTCTCTACAGAGCCTCACTTCCATGGACCAATCAGCAGCCAGACCATTCAACACTGTGTCTCTCAGCATCCTTCCTGAAAAATGTGCCAAAAATTTACATGTAAGTGAAACACTGACTATTCCGACGTAGAGCATTGGAAAGATTTAATATTAGGATACAAATATTTGATATTACGGTATTTCTTTAATGAGATGCATTTTTCTGTTTGAAAAATAAAGAAATCTATTTTAGTAAGTATGGTTACAAAAGGCTAGTTTATGTTAAAATAGCAAAGATTCAAAACATGAACTTCCTCTTGTTCCTCTTCCTGAATTTTTGTGTGCTTATTAGGCTGATTTTTTGCAAATAGATCAGTCGCCCTTGAAAATTTTTACATGCAGTTCTTAGACAATGTTTGCTATGCTTACAACAGGTGAGCTTGGTTGGTATGACTCTTTTCCATGCTAATGTTTGCTCTAAAGGTGTGTCTAGTTATTTTTTATGATTATCGTTTAATCCCTTGATTTTGCTGCCTACAAGCATGGCTTCCTGTCGATCATTCCAAATTCTGATACTAGTATAGTTTTTTGTAATATCTAAAATCAAACCACAGGGGCATCTTATCTGCTCTGCTCTCTATGACATATATATAACATATCTATAAATAATACACAAGTTATATATATGTCATAGAGAACAGAGCGGTAAAGATGCCCCTGTGATCAAACATTAAAATACAATATGAAAAAATGTATATATATTGTATTAATATTGTCTCTGATTCACACTTGATTAAGCTCTATACCGTAATTGAAATTGGCTAATCTTGATTTTGTTTATCACACAGGCTAAAGATGAGAGGCCTTCTGATTTGGATGAGAATGCTAGAACTGTGATCAACTGGTACATGAATGATTGGTCAGGTAACGGCAATGAAGTATACATGTACTAATACATAAGTGGCATATCTACCAGGATGTACTGGTTGTTTTACCACTGAACCAATAAATGTTTCATAGAAATTTTTATTCAAATTTATTGCCCTTATCTTTTCTGCTAGTTTACAGTATATGATTATTTTAAGGTTAGGGGAGATCCCCAATCCTCTCAAAAGTAAATGTCACTACTACTTGCTATAAACTAGTGTATATGTATATCTTTTCTGAATGATGCTGCTCTGCCTAAGATATGCTTATGAAGATGGTTCATGTCTCAGAAAACCATAGTCATGTGCCTGTAAGCATGATTAAAAAAATTACCATGCATTTATTGATCTATCCTACATTGAATTTTCATAATGGATTTTCTAAATTTATTTATAATTCAAGTTATCAAATTAATTAGTAGAGAATATACCACATTTTTTTAAGATAACTTAGAAGAGGTGACAATATGTGTGTGTTATTTTGGGATTTTGGGGTGTTTTTTTTGGCAAATTATATACCAGGTACTGTCTCATATACATCTCTTTGAGCTCTTTAAATTTCATTCTTTTTCGCTATATTCATTTTCAAGACTAATAATTAGGAAGGTTTTGAATTCAATATTAAGCTCTTTCAAATAGAGGAAATCATCAAGTAACTTGGTCTATAGTAAATGCTGCAATCAATTTGCTTAGACCAAGCCTTTTAATATTCAGTATATAATGAAGAATTTGCATTTTATGTTTCATGTTCAAAATTCAAATAACAGGTAATTGCAGTGCAACAAATTTAAATTCATTGCATACATGTTCAGCATAATATACACTTTGAACCAAAAATTTATGAAACTTTTCCAATGTGTACACATTCATTGACTTTCAATGCTTGAAATCTCAAGTATCACTTAAAAACATTTATTGCCCAATTCCAAATTTTAAATTGATATCAGGAATTGCTCTGCACTTTGAAATTTCGAGTCTTTTTACAACATATCCTAGTAACTTGGGTCACCCGAAATTGATCCCCAAATCCCTGCTCTTCACGATTCAGAAACACCATAAGATTATCGCTTAAATGCACCCTTACCCAAGTTTTCCTTAATATATTGCCTTTCAATTTGTCGTAACTCTTCGTCGTTTTTCAATGAGCAAGGGTGACTCTTTTTTATCAGGAAGTGGTGTTTGCCCAAGATAAATCATACAAACGATTGTTGATACAAAATCAAAAAGCCCAGGGCAGGCAATCTGACATAATGATATTTATTTCTCCATTTTGATAATTTAATGATATTGGTTCCATTTTTAAATTTGCAGACGTGAAAAGAAACGAGTTTCTGCACAAGGTCATTCTGAAGCTTGACGCTCGCCAACAATATTTTATATCAAGCTTTTTATCGGTACGTAGAACAGGTGTACTAGCTGAGATAAAAAGTTTCTTTTCTGTTTAAAGATTTTATTTGACAGTGGTCAAATATAAGTACATGTATGACCATTATAAAAAAAATGTCTGAGCTTTTTAAGATTACAGATATATCCAGACAGACACTGATTCTCACGTAATTCCAAAAATATTTTATTACTCAGCAGATATCAAACATCTAACTAAGATTGGAAAAAAACTTTCACCATTATTTGAATTTAGTCAACAAATCTATAACAGAAAGTGAGACCAAATTTCAGCAATTATATGATTTATCTCTGCCAGATTTTAGAAGGACCGACAAAAAACAAATATGCACAAGCCACGGTAAAAGTACGGTAATCTTTTCTATTGCAGGTGCGACAACATCGTGATTTTCTGGCCCTCTTACCGGAAAAAGTGGCCCTGAAGATTCTCAAATACCTCACTCCATACGAGATTCTCACATGCTCAAGGGTCTGTGTTAAGTTCTAGTTTTGCATGTCATGGGACCTTTAATTGTCATGCATGTCAATGTATTGATTTAAAAAGTTTCTGTTTCAAGTGGTGGCTTAAAATTTTATACTTTAATTCAAGCATTCATATTTCAAGTTGAGTAAAAGTATCAATATATAGTTAACAATACCTGTGCCGAAGATGTTCTTAGTTTAACATTTCAATATGAAGTACCGGGTAATTGTAATAATTTTAGATTCAATTTTGTAAAAAAAAATTTAACTAATGTAACTCTTTTTTTAAAGTTTTGTTCAGGATAAAAAATATTTTTTCTTGCTTTCTTTTATAAATATAGGAAATTCCGAATCGATATTTTGAAGAAAAAAAAATTTATTTATGTTTTTTCAACATTTTATTCAGGTCAGTAAGAACTGGTACAGTCTTGCCAATAAGAATGAGGTCTGGAAGGACAAGTGTGGACACATTGAAATCAAGGTCCCTGTCCCCTCAAATCCAAACTGGAAGACCGTGTACAGGGACAACGTCTACCTGGCCAAGAACTGGGAGACTGGGGCATGTCGTGTCCTTGACCTCAAAGGTCATTCTGACCAGTAAGTTATTACAAGTAACCGGTTCATTTTGAGATAATGGAGAATTTTGGGGTTAATTCATCTAATTCATTATATAAGGACATTGAACAAAAGGTGCAACTATTTCTCATACCGGTATACTATGACCTCTTACAACCATCTCTAAAATCCCAATTTTACAATTACGATTACAGATCCCCTTGAGAGACAGTGAGCTGAGAGAGAGACAGAGAGAGACAGAGAGAGACAGAGAGACAGAAACAGAGAGAGAGACAGACAGAAAGAGAGAGACAGACAGACAGAAAGAGAGACAGTGAGAGAGAGAGAGAGAGAGAGACAGAGAGAAATGCATTGTACACTCTGTAGCCTTCTATATGTTTTAATAGGGTGGAAGAGATTATCTTTGATGGCAGGACCCTGGCCAGTGGGGGTCAGGACAAACTGATCAAGTTGTGGGACATGAAGACGGGCAAACTCCTACAGACCCTGAGGGGTCACGAGAGGGGGGTATGGTGTCTCAACTTCTTCACTCAGACCCTGCTCGTCAGTGGCTCCTATGATGGAACCATTAAGGTGAGAACCAGTTTGTCAAAGAGACAAGTTTCCACACCTTGTATTACAAAAGTGTTAAGGAGACTGGGTCAGATCAACAAATTACCCATCAGATCTGCCTTCAAACCTTGAATATTATATTTTTTGTCATAAACTATTTATTTGTATGGAAAATTCCAAATGCGTTGTATATTAGATTTTAAATTTTAATGAATGCTTCCCTATATCTTTATACAGTGCTCTTCATTTAAAGGAGATAAATATAGTCTAAAAATTGCCAAGACCATAAAGCCCTCTTAATTCAGCTGTGTTAAGTTTTAGTAGAAGTGGAGAAAAACATTTAGTTGGTAAATTAATTCATAGAGAAAATTAATTATATGCATTTGATTTTTTACTAAGAATTTTGGTTAAGTGGCACTTCAATTTTGAAAATGTTTAAGGAAAAGTGGTAAAATACTTCAGTTGGGCTGGTAGAGTAACCGAATTGCAGTATCGCTGATTTTCTTATTCATTTGAGAAATGTGGCTGTCATAAATAGTTATTTCAAAATATAAATGACATTGGGTACATGAATAGAATTTTGACTTCATTTACGCTGACAGACTTTTAAACTCTTATGGCTGAGAAGGGCGTGTTTCCACTACACATATTGAGGGTGTTTGCTCAACTCATAATACATGGAGTAGATTCACCATGATTAGATTTTATTAGCAGTAATTACATGCCAAAATTTAAAACTTACTTCATTTTACAATGTCAAAATATTTCAATCAGCACCAGAATTCTTAAAAACATAAGGAAAATGAAACTAAAGGTAATATGACCGCCAACTATGTCAACATGATGGAGAATTGTGTTTTTTTGGGGTTTTTTTTTCTTTATGGATTGGAACATAATATTTATGATATGGAGTTTTGTTTTCATTTTTCATTATGTGGTGAACATTAGATATACATGCATGCATGCATAATGATAGAGTTTTGATTTCATATTTTCAATTAGGTGTGGAACATGAACAATGGTTCATGCTGTAGGACTTTGATAGCACACGAGGGGCCAGTGTGGGCCCTAGTACGACACGAGAACATCCTGGTCTCCGCCTCCCAGGACCGAACGGTGGGTGTAAAGCAGAGAGAGAGAGACAGAAACAGACAGACATGTTGGCAATAATGATAAAGAGAGAACAAATCAATAATTTGTAATGAAAAATGTGTGAGAAAGATATTCATATTTATAATAATTATCATATATTGAGGAAAAAGAATATTTAGGTTCAAGTCAGAGAAACCTACAGTCAGTCTTGCTTCTCTCATGAGGCATAACTAACATTAGGTTTCAGACAATGAGAGCGTGCAATCATTTGAGAGACCCAGAGTTCTATTGAACCATGCATATACCGGTACACATAAAATTTAAAATGTAAGGATGAATAAAAATTTAAATTAATTTTAGTTGGATTAAGTATGGTACTTACCTACCTATACATTCTAAGCATGAATTTCATTTCTGTACAGGCCAAGGTATGGGACATCTCGCGCTGTCTCCTCCTGACCACCCTGACAGGACACAATGCCGCCATCTTTGCCGTGGACATGTCGGAGGATGGGTCGCTGGTCATCACAGGGTCAGCCGATAGGGTAAGGGAGGGGAAAAAGGTCTGCATACTTGGGGAAAAGTTGATACACCTTTGAAATGCATGTATACATGTAGTTGGAGAGTACTTGTAACCAAGCCTCTTCAAAATGATTGGGAGGGGGCAGCTACATGAGGGCAGATATATATTTAATTGATACAGCTGCAAAATTGCAAAATGCATGTACTGCATGTACATGTACACTAGCTAGGCCACAGTATTATGATATATGTTTAAAATATGAAGAATGGTTTCATTTTTATCATGAATAAATATCTTTATTTAAGTTGTCTAAAACTTTCATATCACAAAATTAAAAGAGATACTTAAGAAACCTCTTTGAATTAATGAATAGTATCAGCTTACAAGATAACTAATTTACCGGATATCATTCTATATGACCAAGGAATCAGGAAAGTTAATTCACAAGAAAAGCTATTTCCAATGTTGATCACTGACCATGATTTTCAGAGTCTGTGTGGCTTTTGTAGACGGTGCGTATCTGGGACAGGGAGACGGGGGTGAAGAAGCAGACGATCTGGGCCAGCCCCTCCACCTCCATCATGTCGGTCAGCTATAGTAAGGGACTGATTGCCTGTAGCTACGGCGAGACCGTCTGTCTCTATAACACAGACAGGTGTAAGCTCATCAGGACATTCGAGGGCCACATGAAGAGGTACAATTATAAGATCTTCAAATATTAAATGTTTACAATTTATTTTCCCAGAACACCTTTGTCTCAACACTTTCTCAAAATATGTATTAGTTCTTGCTACAAATGCATACTGATGTCAGTTAGCTATGGTATGCTTCCTAGCTCTGGCTAGTGGGTTGACATGGCAGAGTGCTGGAATTGTTATTCAGTGGACCTGGGTTCAAACCACAGAAGAGGCATCTTTAAAATTTACATGCATAATGACAGACTACTACATGTACATGTTTGGTGTGTTTGCAGGATTGAATCTGTAAAATTAAAAGTAACAGATAAAGAGAAAATGCAGGGAACCATTGTCAGCTCTGGAAAAGACGGTCTGGTCAAATATTGGGACCTTCAAAGGTAGGAGTTTTGTCCCTTTATGATTCAATTCTTACCCATTTTGTACAAGATTTTGGGTGTCAATGGTGAGAATTATGTCCCATTGATTTTTATTCTTTCAAAATTTTGTGTACATGGTTCGAATATTCACATCATTTGTCTTTTGATTTCAGGAAAGAGAGCATTCAGACTAAAGGACAGAAGGGGAATGTGAAGTGTATATACTTTGACGATCTTAGAATAGCTAGTGGCAATGGCAACAGAATCCGAATTTTTGACTTCAACTTCTTTGACAAATCCCTGATACCCAAACAAGAGGTTCCTTCATCTCAGGAAGGAAGAAGAAAGTCCAGTGTAGCTGCTGGGACTATCGTCATGGACTTGAATGCTGGCAGTTCAGAGGTCAAGGATGGGACTAATTCAGGGAAAGTGTCCCCCCACCCAGGGGAGGTGTATTCAAATAGGGCATCGCGGCAGAGTCAGAAGAGTACCAATAATAATAGGGCGGGTTCAACTGATGTCAGGAAAACACCCCAAAAACCTGAGGAAGAGGAATGATATTATATAGATAGTTATTATAATTGATAATGTTACATCTTTTGTAATTGTTAATTTTGTCCTGAGTGTTGTTTTTTTTTCAAATTATCAACTATACATGTTTATGGACTGTGTTCATTTGTTTTCTTTTATCAAATATACATCTATCTGGTGAAGTTTTAATTGTTGTAACTGCCATGGATTTCCAATGTGCCCAATAACATGCATCTTCCAGTGATATTTAAATTCAGTTCTGTGTTCATATTCATGCCATCAACAAGTTTATACATATCATGGGACATTTAATTGTAGAGTAGAGGCTTGGTGATGTAACTTGCATTCATGTCTTCATACAACTTAGTAACCACCACGAGGCAAGTTTTCTGATCTGTAATATTGGTTTTGGGTGGTCTAAGGGTCACAAAGTTCCTAGAAGCCATAACTTTCTTATTTCTCAACATCAAGAGGTCCCATCGCAAAGCACTGTGGTAAACCAGCATCTGTACGTATGATCAGTGTATCCGGGGGTTTTTTCGCGAAAAATACAAAATTTGCAAAAATGGGGAAAATATGTAGCATTTTAAATTTGCATCAGTCAATTTTTGCGATTTTTAAAGTTTAATTCTTAGAGAAAATGTTACAGGATATATTTTCTGCGTATTCAATTTTTTGCGAGTTGAAAGAGTTCGAAAACAAAGCAAAAATTAGATCATTGCAAAAATTACCGGATATACTGTATTACATGTATTACATGTACTTACTGATGATTCATGTGTGCGTCATTTCCAAAATATCATTTGATAAATTGTCTAAATCTGGTTAATTTGTTGTACATGTACCACTGACTGTTATTTGGATGACAGATATCCTTAACATTGTTGAAACAAAATATCAATGCTGGCTGTGATTCTATTCTCATTGAATTTTCATTAACGAGATTAATGAACTCATAACATTTAAAAGTTTTCATCAAAGTCCTCTTATCTTAAAAAAAGATAAATGAGCAAAAATAAAGTTATTGTTTTGTTTTCTAATTTATTTTAAGATTTTGTTTATAGTTATCCATCATGTGTCAGCATTTGTCTTTTTTCATTTGGCTAGTCTTGCCTAAATGAAGGCTTCAGGTCTCATTATAATGTGGTTTGTTAACGAGTTACATTATTACTTACAGAAAGGTTGCCACATGATTGGCTATATTTCTCCAACTTTTTTATATATATGTACCTCTATGTTTAACTTAATTTGAATAAAAAAAATATTTTCTAATATTGTCTGTCTTGTCTTCAAATCTGGTACTAGTACAGGTATTAATTTATCAGTTAGCTTTTTTTAAGGAACCAGTTTTAATCTGTTAAAAATAAAATTCCGTTTCACACTTTTCCACCCCTTCTCTTTGTAACTAGTGATCATCATGATGAAATTGTAAATAAAACATGCTTTAAATCTACAACTCAACCCCCTATCTCCTTAGCTGAAGAAATGTACCGGTACCTCAAAAAAAGTTGATGGGCAAACATAATGCTAGAGCAAGCTCTACAGTTGCTCATCTAAATTTATTTTTGACCCCACTCTCACTCCACTGATCATACTAGCCCCCCGCCCCCTCCTTCCTAGTCCACTGATCATAAGCCCTAAACAAATCAGTTAATATGACTTCAAAGAATCTTGTCAATGATAAGGTTTTAAAATATTACTGCTGTAATAATTTAAACAAAAATTTACAAGTAATTTATAAAATCCAGAATATGAATCTTATTCTGGCAGAGCCAGAATTATCATCCACTGGTACCTTTAGAAAATTCTTCTGGTGAATTTCTGATAAAATGTTTCCATGGTTGAACATGACTACATGAACAAGCATTTTGTTGTCCAGCATTTTGGTTTTAAAGATGTGTAAGCTGCACTGTGTGTGAACAATCGGGGATAAAAATGATAGAAAAATCAAGTAAAGACTGTGTCATCAACATTTAATTTTATATACCATGTACACAGTGTACACAATAGCACATCACTGCTACATTTGTCAACAATATCATAAACAAAATAGCAGGACTGATCTTAATTGCACTATTACATAGATTTATGCAAGCCTGAAAAAAATATATATATATATACCGGGTATATGTTAAAAAAATATTTAAAAAAAAAAAATTGTTTCTAATATAATTTCAGTTTATCACAATTCATTGGCAGGATAAATTATTTTGACAATATCTGAACCCTTGTATAATGTACCAGTTAAAATAAAAAAAATCATAAAATATTAATATGTACCCGGTAGTGCAGTTTAAATGCAGGTGTCCCCAACTCATTCTGATGTTTAAAATTTTACATTTTATGATCAGCTAGATTACAACTGGTACAATTTTCATTTTTCTTTGGGGGGGGGGGGGGGGGGGGGGGGGGGGGGGGGGGTAGGAGGGTGTCAAAAGAGGTACATATTGTTCAAAACACTAAAACATACTGAATGCAATTGCATATGGCCATCATCAATACAAAGAAAGTAAATGCATGTATATTAAAATGCCCAAAGCTATGTTTTAAAAAACCCTGAAGCAACCCATCCCCCACCCCCCACAAAACAAAATTAAAGAAAAAAAAATCAGAGGAAGTTTATGAAAGACAATACCTGTACATTGACACACATTTTAACATGTGATGCTATACTATCATATTGTACATTGCATAATTATTTGAATCTGAAACATTTATATTTGCCTGTTTCTTAAGAAATTTTTTTTTCATGTTTATCTTTATTCTAAATTCTATTATTAAATTATTTTTTGATTATTGATTATGGCAAACAGAGTCATTTAATACACAAAACAGATATTTAAAGTGACCATAAGCTGATCGGTACAATTTGATCTCACTGGAAAAAATTGTTGTAAACCATTACACATAATTGTTACATCATCCCTGTTCAGTCTTTTGAACCATCATAAAATTAAAAGTCACTTTCTATAAATGCACACGATATACATGCACTACATCAACATTCAAGTGAAATATTATTCATCAACTCTCCTATTCAGTCTTCCAAAAAAAAGCTCTTAATTTGATTATCTCAACAAAATAAACACACAATTCACTGACAATAAGCTACTGCAACAGTACTACAGAGTTATCTCCCTTATAATGTGCTCAGAACCATTCCATGCATTCTCCTAAAAACTCTTACTCTCATTGATACTAATTTTTTTTCCCTCATTTCATTTTCTATCAAAACTTCTAATTTTCATGCATTCATACTTCAGTTTTCAAACAGTTCCTTTAACTAACGAGCTCACATGAAGACCTTCCATCTAGCTTATATTAGCCAGGATCCATTTTATGAATTCATGACCTCGTTGTGACCTCATCACTGGTTACCTTGGAGACAGATCAGCCATGTGTTTCTGTAGGAGCGTGTTGATGATGTCTGTGTAGAACGAGCCGAACACGGACCTGTTGTAGGAGATCAGTCGCAGGAAGCGACCGCACAGCTGACTGAGTTCACGCTCCACCGCAGAAAACCCAGGGGGCACCTTGAGGGGTTCCTTGTGTTGGGACGAAATGATTTGTCTCAGAAAGTCCAATAGTCTTTTAACTGAAAATATAAAAAAAAAAAAATAACTGGATAGAAGACATTTTTTTCAGAATTTTATTTTCTTCATGATATAAAATCTAAGACTTTACTAAAAGCTATGTAATGTTCAACCTGCCATTATATTAGTAATTCTTTACCTGTTCATACATACTGTATTATTATAACTTAATCCTACATGCCAACTAGTTGTAACTTAATATTACCTGTATTCTAAGCAACTTCTGACACCTAGTTAAAACACATTTACATATCATTACAAGACTAGTACATTTACTCTAGTATCAAATCGTCATTCCTATGAGAAAAATCAAACCCCAATTCTTTTTAGGGTAAATCATCTTGGAAATTAATACTCTCTCAGCATAATTCAGAAACAAAATAACAAGTGAAAATAAATGGGAGTGGGGATCTGCCCAGGAATGAACACAACTTACATAGTAGTTTGTAGACCCTATTGTCCTTGCTTGACATCTCAGTAATCTGACCCACCAGTAACCTTTGCTGAGCCTCGTCTCGAGCCGAGAAGCCATGAGATGACAGGAACTCGTTCACAGTCTTGTTCACTTGCTCACCAACATTACCCATCACTTTGGGAAGATCACTTCAAATAAATATATGGAGGAGCCGATTAGAAAAATGACCAAATTTTCATGGAGAAGGGGGAGATAATTCCCAAAAATACTTAAAATTTTAAAGCAATGTCAACAAGAAACAGGTTCATATAATAATGGTTCACATGTATTTTACCAGAGTGAAAAGTTTTGATGATAATTACCATTCTCAAATTAATTAATTGCACAATTTACAAACAGAGTTGTTGATACAGATAACAAATTTAAAGACATTCTTTAGTTTGACAGCAAATCAATAAGAAAATAAAAAGTGTAAGAATACAATCACACTATAAAAGGATTATGTTTTCCCCTCACCTTTCTGGAACCCCTTCCAATAAGGTACATATTTCTGATTTTAACTTTTCTTTCAGGGCTTGGACTCCGGAGATAGAGACCCCCACTGTACTGTAGGTGATCATCAGGACAGAGGAAATCAGGGCTAGTCTGTGTGCACTCTCCATCTGCTCCGAGATCCTAGCATGGTCCATTACAAGAGTCTGTAAAGAAAATTTGTTCAAAATTAATTTTTATAACAACCTTTTTTTATTTATTAAAAAAAATACATGCACATATACTGTATTCACTCCAGGCATATTTAAGTTTCAGCTGGCAGATTAGTTAAATTATGAAATGCTAGACTGACTATTCTTTTCTTTATTAGATGAATATTTTTTATGATACATGTACATGTACTGCATGTTCTTTAAAGAATTTTATTAAGTGTCCTTTTTTGTCTTGTATTTTTTTTAAAATTACACTGACATGTATGTAGTATGCCTTGTATGAAGTTGGAAAGGACCATTCTAGCATGCAAGCAGTTCTTGCAGAATACCGTTTCTCGCCATTATTTTCTTACATCATTTAATCAGCACATAAAATCGTATAAGAAAAATGATGTAACAATGCATTGGCGAGAAATGGTACTAGGCAAGAACTGGTCACATGCCAGTAGACACATGGGTATATGCAGTCGATCTTGTACTTATTTAACCAAAGCTTCAAAAATAAGATAGAGTTCAAAGCTGAAAATTCAAAATATTGAATTAAACAGCTGCAAATCCTATATCTAACCATTTTACCTCTGGAATGACATTTTTCTCATCCCAGTCCAACAATTCAATATAGGCCTCATTTACAATGGCAGCTGGGGTTGCCAGGGGTAACGACATGGCCTCCTCCACTGCATTCACATCGGTGATCTTGTCGTGGCTTCTCTTCAACCAGGCTTTGGTGAATTCTAGCCCATCAATTCCCACCTCTGAAATAGGGAAAATATATACTAATCTAGTGAGCATGTAGTCTGATGATATTGATAAAAATCATCAACAGTAGGTTTGCCATTAGATGTAGGGACTACAGATGTCCTTCCTTCATGAAGCCAAAGGCATATTACCATGCCAAATCTTGCCAAGAGCAGATATATAATACTGCTGATTTCCTTTTTAATATAAGCTAAATTTATCATTAAACCCATTTTTCCTTTGCACATACAAATGGATGCAATTAAATGTCATCATACGTGAAATATCCAAATTTTACAACATTGTACAGTAAAACACGGTTATAGCGAACACGCTTATAATGAATTGACGTTTACAGCGAAGTGATTTTCATTCCCGGTGACTAAATTACATGTTGTAATCTTGACGGATATAATGAATTACGCTTATAATGAAGCAAAATCGCCCGTCCCTGGTGTTTTATTGTACCACAAAATTTTTAAACTAAGGTTTAAAGGTCCAAATGTCTTAACATATGTTTGGTTGTAAGATATTGTATTCTGGTGATGACTTTAAAATTTTACATCTTAATGTCTGACCTTGCTGCGACTTGAGGAAATCTTGGAACTTTTTGCGTTCGTACTCCACAGACTGCTGTTGACAGTACGGCCGGATCTGTTGGATTGTGAAGTTCGCCATGTCCATCTTCATAAGGTCCATCACCTCAAAAATCTCCCTAACAAAGATATACAAACCAATAATTATCAATGTTCTTTCACTGATAGTTAATGATTGGAAATATGCCTAATGATATAATGCTTCTTGATTTCATCAAATTTGGAATAAATTACCTGTATCTTTTGCCTTTAGTGAAAGCAAAAATATTTTTTGAGAGAATCAGTTTATTATAAAGCATCGTCAAATTATGACTAATTCACTAATATCAACCATTTTACTACAGTTAAAAACACAATATCTTGCCATAACTGATGCTCTTGTTTGAGATCGAGGTTGTTCTGGGGGCAGTTAAATCATGAATTTATAATGCCTTCATTATTAAAAAGTAAATTTTCTCAAATCTTACAACTTCATCCCCATGAAAAATAAATAATTTTGCTTCAAATAAATTTACATGTATATACAAAATCATTCTGCAAAAATAATCCTTAAGCTCTATAGTACATTTAACGCAGAACTTACTTAAAAAGGGGGACAACTTCTTTGATTGTTTTCAGTTTGGCCACTTGGTCGTCTCTGACCGGGGCACACAGTTTCTCCATGACCCCGATGATGTAGTTAGAGTAGTAGTAGATGTCAAAGGCGTCGTTTTCAAGCTTCTGTCTGATCAAGTCGACGTCAAGCACCTCACAAATCTGGGCCCTGAATCGCACATGCTGCGGCAGGAGTAGCATCATTATATTCTAGGAGAAAAAAATTCACAGATTAATTGTCACATTAATAATGTCTTATATTCAATTTCATAAAATTCTACTGTACAAAAATACATTGATTCATACAATTATGTACTTATGTAATAATGTTATGTAGAATATTCATTATTTTTCAAATGAAGGAAATAAAGAATTTCTACTCTTACTTTCATGGTATAAGAAGAATTAGATATACCGGGTAAATGGAAATTTCTAAAGTCCAGTGTCTGAGATTTTTTTACATTTGGTAATGTGCTTTAAGGATCAGGCTGGGGGGGGGGGGGGGGTCGAAATATAATTGTAATTTAAAACTTTATACTAAATTTTATATGCGATTTCTGAAGCTATCAACTACTATTTGATAAAGAAAAATTTCATTTATTTTAATATAAATTGTTTATCATTTTCTATTTTTTTTTATATGGAGCTCTTCTTTAAAAGGAGATCAATATTGTCTAAAATGGCAGCCACCCCCCAGCCCCCTTAAAGAAACTTATATTACAAAATTGTCACATCAGTATTTCCTCTGTATTGTTTTGACCCTTCACCTTTATTAATTACTCATCAACAAATAATGTTACCTGGTTTTAATCCTCTTAATATAATTGTAACAACCTTATATCTTATCTTCCCTTGGGATAGAATTTATCTTCACATAAACTGAACTCTGTAACAATGTACATGTATTATCTTAAGTAAAAGGAGATGTTCTAATCTTTGTGAATTTTAGCTCCTGTTGGAAGTTGGACCTTACTGAAGTCTTAGTGACAAAAACATTTAAGTTGAGTGGGATTTACTCATTTCAAATGAGAGATTAAAAGCATATAGCATTAAATTAGCAATTTCTGTGCAACATACATCTTTAACTTCTTCAATGAGGACCAAAGCGTGGGAAAAGTCTGGAGGATCTTCATCTAATTTGGCCTGAAATGCATCCCAGAATGCTCTTCTGACCGTGTCCTTAACTTTTTTCTCAATGCTGTAATGGAGAATGGATGGTAGATATACTGTAATTATCAAAGATTACCTATAAATCCTAGTTTGTATAACTTATCTTCACTGCCTTCACAATTCTTTCTTTTGTAAATTTAGGAGGATATTGATGCATGTAACTATGGATAACAACAAACTTAATATATAATGTACATGCCATCACAAAATAACTTTAAATGAACATGTATATTTAAATTGCTTACTCCTTAATTTCTTATTGTTACATTTTCCTTACTTCCATTGTTTAAAACTCAAAACACATGCATTCGTCAAAACATTTACTTGTACTTCACAAACACAAAAAAATTTGATTCTCTTATGGTATGATACATGTATACTGTTTATGTAATAGTGTTGTGTTGTGCATGTACTATGCCTAGTAGTCAGGGTTTGATACATAGTGCACTCGCCTCTGGCGAGTGCACCATGTATCCCACTGTCGGTGCTTGAAAGATTTTCGTTGAAAATATTTGCCGTGCTCTATTTCGGCAAAGTATGCTTACCCTTTATAAATCCTTTGATACTATGCGAAAATAGATGAGTATTGAATATATAGTGACAAACTGATAGAAGGCATAATAATAGACATTAAAAACCAAATGCCTTGTTTTTGTTGTTTGTTTGAGGAACTAGCTGAGTGTGGACTGTTCCATTAATACCTGTCATCGGGGGGTTGGAAGCTTTCCAGTTTAAAGTCAGAGTTGACGGCAATCTCGTGAGCCAGGGCCATGTTTTTGACTCCACTGGCGGCCTCCATCAGCTGCTCAAAGCTCAGGAACTTAGGAGGGGAGGCTAAAATAGTCATTAATAATCATAACAGATAATATAGAATCATCTGATGATCATTTGATATGATATGCAAGATAGACTCTTTATATACATGTGTAGGCTCTAATTATTTTTACTCAAATTTTTTATCAATTTGGAAGTTATCTATACCTGTTATGATAAATATTTTTTTTATTCCATGCAATCTTATTCAAAAATTTTATTTCAAATTGATTTTTGAAAAAAAAAAAAAAAAAACAACCACATTATACTCCCTTAGTACTATCAATAGAAGAAGAAGAATAGAAGAAAATTAAATAAAAATCTTTGCTGTACCATTGTATACATAATATATAAAACCATTTTGCAATTTCACTGTACAGTCAAATGAAATCATATTGTCAAATACCTGCAACCATAAATGCTGGAGGGATCCTGGGGGAACTTGGAGATTCTGTCCGGACTTTCTTCTCTGTTTCTGAATCGCTGACTGAACTTCCCACTGACATGTTCAATTCGCCATCATCCTTTTCTTGGAGCGGAAATTCCCCATTTAAGGAATTGTCCAGGCTGTCAGGGCCTTCCTTATCTGACATTTTATTTCTCTTCCTCTATCAAATTATTATGAACTGTAATGTTACAGTAGTTTTTTCTAGAATCCTTGATGAAATAGAAAAAAAAAATCAATTAGTACCACATGCATATCGATAAAAAATTGTACCATAAAGGTATAATTAATTTTTTGTCACATTGAATTTATATATAAGAAATAAATCTGATTCAGACATCTTACGATTTTATTTTAAAATTACTAGATGTGTCAGTGATTGAATTATACATGTAAATATATATGTATCCTGCATAATGCAGCATAGCTATTATAATTGCTACATGTACACAGGTGGATGGCTTAAATCACATTAAAATCTGTTTGAAAATCAATACCTTTCAAACTTTGGCAGCATTTCAAAAATAAATATTTGTCATTGTTCACATCTAAAAATACTTGGTAAACAACTGAAGTAAAAGCTCATTTTGGCTGTGGACCACAGGCGCTTGTTTCATACAGGAGGTCTACTGTATAGTTAATAGACCTCCTGTATCAGTGTGTATGGAACAATTAAGCGCCTGTGCTGTGGACCAATGATTATTTAGCTGTATTTAATTTTTAAATTAGTTAAAAATCAGTATAGCATAAAACTGTCTGATTAATTTTTAACATTCTATGCATGGCGTGCAGTGCATCAATTATATATGCGTAATAGCCCAATCTTTCGATTTGTTGAATATCTTACATCCATAATGATTTTATAAATACATGTGGTACAGCAGAATTTGATAATATTATATTTCTATCATTAACCTGGTAACACGTAATTAATCTACAAAGCGCTAATTGTTTTACTGCACTTGATTCTATATTTGGTAAGATACGTCATAAAGATGCTAAACAGCTGACGGATGTAAACAATTTAGCAAGCTACAAGGTACTGTACCTTTCAAGATCGATCCATCAGCTGGTTTCTCACGATTGTGATTGACTAAAATCAATTGTCCGTGCAGTACTCCGGACTTCCTATAGATGTCTTGGTGTATAACTCTTTCCTGTATTTGTTATGCTTTTCTAGAACCCTCTTGGTCTACATGAGGTGACGCTAATCCATGACACAGACACTCTTTGCAATGTTTACGGAAGTGACGAAATATAATATAGTAAAGTTTAGAGAGTATCCGAAGACACGCATTTGGCGCGAAAATTCGAAAACTACGAATGAGTGGGGTGGGGGGGGGGGTGAAGAGGAATGGCGTTTAGCTGGCTAATGCTGCACCAGGTTTTTTTTTTATACCCCTCCTCTTATCAGGAGGAAAATAAGTAAAAGTACATCTCTTTCTATTTACTTACATGCAAACTGATTATGGATATGTATAACTTTGCAGGCACGCAGCATCGGGGGGGGGGGGGGGGGGGGGTCAGTGAAATTGAAACTTGCACCCCCCAACGGATTAGGATTTCCAGAATTTTGGAAAGTATCCTTTTCTTCTTTTTTTCTGCTTGTCAAGATTTTTTGGATGAGTTTGCCCGCCCCCTTTTTCAAAAACGATGCTACGTGCCTGCCACTGGCGTCGGAAGCAAATTGAAAGTGCATGGGGGGCTAGACTAATCCTCAGAAATATTGAGAAAAAAGTAATTCCCAAAATCATGGAAATCCTTATCCGTGGGGGGGGGGTATACCTATACTTCCAAAAAAAAAAAAATTTACTTACCCATAATTTCCCCCCCCCCCAAAAAAAAATCATGAAAATCCTCATCCGTGGGGGAGGGGGGGGGGGTAGTATGCTTCTGAATCCAACTTCTCAATCTTTCAAGGTAAATTTAGGAACAATAATCTTTCCTGGGAGAAAAAGTGGGGGGCTGAACCCTCTATCATGCTATATTTCTAATGGTTAGGTATAACTTTGCAAAAAAAGCCCCCCCCCCCCCGGGTTCCGACGCCTATGCCTGCTTTGCTAAGAAAAAAGTGGGCGGGGAGCGCTAGCACCATCCCACCCCCCACCCCGGTTCTAAAAACCTTTTTAAATTTTTTTAGCTATTTTTTTTTATATTATTTCGGTTTTTCATCTTCATATATTTTCTCATAGTTGCTTGAGGACAGGACCAATCACCCCCCCCCCCCCCCCCCCCCCCTCCACAACCTCACTAATCCCAAGTATAAACTTTCGGGACTTTATCGCGATAATTACCAATATAAAAAAAATTAAGAAATATAAATCTACCAATTAATTCATGAAGGTATAATTAGATCAGAAATATGTCCAGAGACATATATAACAGTATAATATGTGTCTCTGATATATCATAAAAGGATGATTAAAAAAAAAAGTAAAGTCCCGTGGCTATATTGGGTTATCAGGTTATACTTGGGTTGGGCTGGGTGGTCGGATCGAGGTCGGTCGTTTCTCGAACACCTATACATGTATGGAATAACTGTACATGCAGAGACATAAATAACATATGTTATTTATGTGTCTGGTACATGTATGAATAAAGAAATTATTCCGATCTCAGATTTTTTCTACCAACAGACTAATCTATTTACAATGTGTTTGGAAATGATTGTCTGAGTTAATTTTGCAACTTTATTATATTTCTATACACTTTATGTATAGTTTACAATACCGAAAAAAAGCCATGGTTTAGCCATGTTAGCTTCATGTACAACATTTTGACTCCTGGCCACGTGCATTTGTTTACGGAAGCAGCGGTGCATTATGGGATATTGTTGAGGGCACGAAATTCGAAAACAGGAAAAATGGCGATGCGTGCGGACAGCTTGTTAGACAGTCCTGTCTCATATAACAGTTTCCAGCGATCGATCCCCCTTAGAGCTTCGAAGATTAACATAGGTAATTTATTCATTAATGTCATTTGGTATTTATTTGAAGCGAAGTGTAAAATTTGTTTCCGTCTGATTTGAGCCTGTAAACAAAACGGGCACCTGTTGGCATTGATATGGTTGATTGCAGTTGTTGTATTGAACTTAACTCGTTGTGATCAAATCGTTCAGGACGACAGCGGTTTCAAAGTTTTATATTATATAGATAAATGGAAGTGAGCAACTTGGTACTTTGGTCTTTTAGGAAATTAGTTTGATCTTACGTGTATCAATACAATCAATGAACTGTGTACAGTGTGTGTGGTGGGGGGGGGGGGGGGGGGGGGGGGCTGCTGCCCATGCTTCAGTTATGCTTTGCTAATTCATTGTCATTAGTCAACTTCGTTCGTTTAACTTTTGTTTTTTAATATAACAGTACTAAATTAATGTAACGGTACTTTACAAATTTTCTAATTTGTTTTACTGAGGGGGGGGGGGGGGGGGGGGGAGGGGGATGAAAAGATTCATTTATGCTGAATAAAAAGTTCATATATTGATATAATTTGCAGAATTGTTTTGTTTCATTACTATTTTTATGATGAGTTCATGTTATGAATAAGTTTATTTAAAGATAATTAACTATTGACTTGTTTTATGGGTTGTAATCTTTGGGTGTGTACATGTAACTCTTGGTTTCGCTGCCCATTGACAATGTTGACATGAATTTCAATGCCTAGGGCTAGATATTAAAATGTCAGCTTGCCTAGTGGTAAATCTTGTAATACTTGTTTCTAATCAATCAGATTTCAAAGCGAGTCAGATGGTTCATAACATGTTTTGATGACAATAAAATTAAATGTGTGACATGTAATCCTTGTCTTAAATCCCTTTTAATCTTTAGTCTTACTGTTAGACACTGACATCTCTCTCTCTCTCTCTCTCTCTCTCTCTCTCTCTCTCTCTCTCTCTCTCTCTCTCTCTCTCTCTCTCTCTCTCTCTCTCTCTCTCATTTAACTTGTTTTACCATTTTTAACAGAATATTGAACATTGGTACAAGTTTCTTAGTATAAAAATGTTTCAAAGTGTGAGGCCTGAAAAACTCACTTGTTTAATTTTGACAATGTTATGCAAGCAAAGAGCTCAAAGGGGCATGGTCATGATTTTGGTCAAATTCTATTTTTCTGATTTTATTATTGAATGCTTTAAGAATGCATTTCTAATGATCAAATTTAAATTTGAGAGTCAGTCATGGAGTTATAAGCAAAATAGTCAGGGCTCACAATTCTTTGTCATGTAAACATGCCCTGTTTTTGTTTACATAGATTCAATATACCAGTAAAAAAAAAAAACAAAAGCTGATTTGTCTATCTTCTTATTCATTTTACGCATAGATAAACACATTAAAATTTCCTAACTTTTAACATTCATTTTAGGTCTAAAACTTTTATAAAAAAGTAAAAAATTTTACTTCAACTTCAAAATGTAAACAATTGTAAGCTCTGCATCTGACTTATAACTCAACGAATGACACTCAAACTTTGTTTGCCTACCATATCCCTTTAAATCCGACTTTTAATGGCATTTTAAAATTTCTTATGCGATTAATGACGATACATTTCATGTGATTGTCTCGGGTATAATTGATAATATTGGAGAAGAAACTCAAGAGTTAGTATCAATGCAGCCAGATTAAAATAGTACATTTCAGCATGATTATTTGCAAGTGAATAAAAAATACATTTAAACTGGGTTTGGGAGAACCTGCGTTTGTTTTTTCATGTTAAAATGTCTCATTTATTTTTTTTTTTTAGATAAATAAAATGCCAGCTAATATCTGTCTTTTCTCTATCTCAAGAGTGTTTGCAGACGTCACAAATGCGATTTCAACTATCATTGACAAATTTGCAGCTAATAAAATCAAATGCCTTGACTTCATGTAACATTGACTATGTAATTGAAAAACAAAGCATTATTTTTGTTTTCTTATTAAAATTTAAAATAATCATTGCAATTGTTTTTGAATTATGACATTCAATTACAAAGTCCTAATGTTTTCCCTTTAAAACATTAGGACTTTGTAATTGAATGTCATAATTCAAAAACTAAACTATGGAGACAGATAATAGCTTTAGTGTAATTTTTCTGTCATTCACTTTGATTACACTTTTTAAAAACTGCTGGTAAAAACAAATTGTATTCTATTTAAAGACTGTTTTTGCCTTTTTACTATGAAAAAAATTGTTAAAAAAACCTCCAAAATTTAATGTACGAAAAGTCCCTAAAATTTGTTCCTTGGTGATTCCTAAAACACAAAATCAGTTTTCTGTCGAGGGTCTTCGCCCTTTGAAAAAAAAAACCCCAAAATTTTATGTACGAAAAGTCCCTAAAATTTGTTCTTTGGTGATTTCTAAAACAAGAAATCCGTTTTCTGTTGAGGGTCTTCGCCACCCTGAACCCCTCCCCCCCCACCGGGCGCTGCCATGGACCCCAGACCCCCCCCCCCCCTTATTTCGTGCCTATACTTTATTCTAGTTCTAGCTACGCCACTGATGACATTGTATTATGATTGAAGTATATAACAGCACATATAAGATAAAGTTATTAAGTTTTTCAATTCCATTGATGTATAACTTAAACATCATGTTCCCATTGAAAAAAATGCATTAAATAGAATAACAATTAAGTGCTACTATATCAATTGTCAAATAAATCTCCTCCTTTTTTTAATCACATTGTCTCAAACTTTCAAGTCAGATTAAAGTTGTCTTTCTTTGATTGCATTTCACTTCTTTTATTCTTTGACAATATTTTATTTCTTGCCAAATAATTTTATTGGACTGCTGGCTTTTCCTATATAAACCACTATAGCCATCCAAGGTACAGGCAAGTTATTAATTTGTTTACATTTTTTTTTAATAAAACACTTTGATATTCCTTCACAAGAAAACTGCAATAAATGCATAATTTACATGAATTCAGTTTGAAATTGTGCCCATTGCCTGTAAAATATTGAAAACTAAATATTTCATTGCAGCTTGTTTACACAACTAAAAGTGTTTTGTAAGCTATGGATTTTTAAAAGATTTTTTTTATTTTTAGTTGTACATAAATATTTACACATTATGAATGTTTTAATGATTGACAAGCTTATATAATAAAATGCTTATTAATAATGATTTAGTACTTTTTAAAGATTTTTTTTATTTTTAGTTGTGTAATTATTTACACATTATGAATGTTTAATGATCGACAAGCTTAAAATGCATATAATGATTTAGTACCATTATCCTAAATGATAATAATGATTGACTTTCAAAATCGTACCTGACATCCATAAATCTTCAATGAGTTTGGGGAAATGGATAATTTCTGGAAAAAGTATAATGTTTCACAATATCTTTCAATAAATTTCATTACTCAGTCTCATGGTGTAGTTCAAAGGGATTTCTTCATACATATTATTCATCTCTCTTTATGAATAAAGTAAATGTTGTAAAGTTGTAAGTCATAATGAGAAAAAATTAAATACAGTAATGATAAATGCATGTATTTCTACAAAAAACCCATTTATCAAATTTTCAAAGTTCAAAGGAAACCAAAATCGGATGAATGATTTTTAATTATTTTAAGCCAGCATGAAAGTGAAATTTAATGGTCAATTATTACCAGAATCCTGTTTTTCAGCATGTCATTTTCTTCCCCCAAGGTAAAAAATCTCACCTTCATCAGATTCACAAAGCAATATGTTGTATAGTGGGTTCCACACATTTTTTGAGACCTTGAGAAATAGGTATACAAAGGTGTTAAAAACCAATTATAAACAAGTGTGAAATCAGGTGTTAAGGCATATGTCAGTTACATCTTCCTAGTTTTATTAAAACAAGTGGAAAAAAATAAAAAGGAAAATAGGTATAATGTGTGGATGTTAAGTGATTTGGAAACAAATATGGTTTATATATTGCCAGAAAGGAAATGTTTTTAAGCATTAGAATTTTGAGATTGAAGAGAGACACACTTAGTTTGATATCAAGTAGAAGCATATTATTATTTTATATATGAGAAACTTTATTTCCAAATATTCTTAAGAATGGTTCAAGCTGTAACCCCATCAAGTAAGTTTTAAAAAAAATTTGATTTTTTCAAATAGTTAATTTTTATGTGATCTTTTGAAAGCTTTGATGTACATTATAGCTTTATAGTCTAGACAAATTGTTCATTTTGTAAATGGAAATTACATGTAGTTAAAGAATTAAGAAAAATATTTTTTTAAATCCTGAAATTAAACTGTTAAATCTAAAGAACTTACAAAAATATTTGCTGATCAGGAGAATTATTTCTTTTTAAAACAACAACAAATTAAGATCTCTAAGTACTTAAAACATAAAAGAAGTAAGTCTCCGACTCTCCTAATTTAGATGCATTATCCAAATGTTGTGAGAGTACATCTGTCAATATTTGAAAATCAAGAACCCTGAGAAAAACTTTTAATCTAAGTTAATTACTAATTAGCCAGACCTGCTAAATAAACAGGGCTCAGTAATAGGAGAAAGAGAAAGTAGTAGGCAGACTGCCTTAGTTTTTACACCAATTAACGAATTTAACACTGACAGATTGAGAGAGAGTAGATCACTGCTAGGAATGCTTGTGTGACCCTAAGTAAACACCCAGGGAGGGGGTATATAATGGATGTGGGAAAGTTAGAGGGGGTCAAAGGGAAACTATCACAGTCTGCCTTTAAATATCAAGAGATTTCTTGAGAACTTGACATTTACATTTAAACTGCCAACATGACTAGGACTCTTGGGAATATCAGTCTGAATGTGACTGGAGAAATTCATAGATCCTGTAGAGGTATAAGACTTGAAAGCTATTGAAATTTAAGTTCTTATACATTTTTGAAATGAATTTTTTAACTGTGACTTTTCTTTTAATGCTTTGGGGGTTTTTAATCTATGATTTAAAAAAGTAGTTTCTGAATGAAAAATTTTGAAATTAAATGAAAATCTTTTATAAATTTTTAAGTACCATCCTTAAACCTAAAATTGAAAAAAAATACAGTTATAAAAAAGTTTATCTCTATTTTAAGTTTTCATCCAGGCAAGACAAATGATGTAATTTTAGCAAGTTACTAGGTAAAATCATTCCTAGAACTTAAATATGATATTTTAACAATTATTTTTTTTATTTTGTAGGGCCATTTCGGGCTACTCAGATCTGGAATGAAATCGTGGATCACTTGAAGACAAATGTGGAGGTCAAGAGACGTCGCTACAAGATGAAGACTTACGACAACAGCTTCTCCGGGGCCCACGCTGTTGATGTCGTCATGACTTACTTACTCAGTGAGAAAAATACATTCAGCACAGATCTGTCCAGAGACAAGGCTGTTAAGGTTGGTATTTCATAAAAATAGTTAATTTGATAAAAATTTTATTTTAGGATGTTAAAGTTTATTGATTTGAACACACTGAAATTTTTTTAACTAAATAATTGCACTTGTGTCTTAAAAATGATATATACATTTATAGCTGATAAGAATCAAAAGTATTGGGTATTTTTAAAATCAATGTCAAACAGTTCTACATCACATTTTTTTTTTTCAAAGAGTGCAATAGAGTTATCCCCCTTATGCTACGTGTTCAGAGTTCTGTATTTTATACTTGATTTTAAACTTGAAATTTTTCAATTTTACTTATTTTTGACTTATATTTTCCACAGCTGTGTCAGTCTCTGATGGACCGCCAGGTGTTCTGCTCCATCAGTAACCGCACCAGCGAGATCAAGAAGATGTTTGATGACAGCCACAGCAAGCTCTACAGGTTTGTGGGCATGGACCCCCCGGAGGGCCTCGAGAACTCCAACTCCACTATCATAGAAACCAGCTCCTCCGACGAAGAACATGACTACTCCATCATGGAAGATTGCAGGGGAAATCAGTCCATCAGGTAAAAGATCTTTGAGATTTATCATAACTAATTATGAAAACTTGTTTGTGATTAAGAAAAATTGTGAAAGTATATTCTGATTTTTTCAGAATTATTTAAAAATGAAATGAAAGGAACTATAGGAATATTTATTGCATTGAAATTATAAGAATATATATGGTAAAGCCAAAAAAAAATTCTTAAGAAAAAATAACAGAATATTAAGATTATTTGTAGAATAATTTATTAGGGACTTGAAGTTTCTTTTTCATATCTCATAAATATATTTTCATAATTTCCCAGACTGAGCCCTGACCAGGAGAATGGTTTAGATGACAGTGTGGTCTGTAACCCCATCGCCGTCAACAAGAAAGGACAAGTGCTACAGGAGATTATCTCCCTTCATCAGTCCTTCACAAGACGTCGTAGTCGTAGTTCTCTTAAGTCTGACACATCTATTCTAAACCGCAGTAGTTACAGGGACTCTCCCATACCACCAGAAGGTAGGTTTTAATTGCAAATGGCAATTTCTTAAAATAAATTTGATATATTTAATTATTAATGACAAAATTTTAATTATTATTTTGTTTCAGTAATAACTGATGTAAAAAAAAAAATGATAACAAATTACGTGCAATTTGTAGTGCCTATATCTCTGTTGCTTAATAAATTGTTCTTTTGCTTTCAGCTATGGAGTGCCTATGGCGAGAGGTTGCCCTGTGCCAATTGTTGACCATTGTAGAGATCCCATTCCTTGAAGGTCTTCTGACAGAACAGAAATCTGGCAAGAAGAGCACCAAACAGAGCCTAATGTTGACCAACTCTGTCTCCAAACACTACAACAGTGTCTGTATGAACAGCGTCTCCGACCCATTCATGAGGACAGCCCTCAACTGCATCGAGTGTCTGCCCAAAGGTTTACTAGTGCTAGAGAAAGACTTTGTCCGTGAACAGAACCCAGCCGCCAAGATCCAGGCTTTCCATGTTCTCAGCGGCCATTACAAGTCGCGGAGCGATTCCCTGCTGCCCGAGAATTTCATCGAGGTTCACCTGGCCATCTTGAATTTCATCATCCAGCAGAAGCATGAAGTGGCCATCGCCTCGCTACAGCTAGACATGATCATCCTGCCCTGGCACATCAGGGAGGAACTTCGCCGTCTGCTCAAGTTCATGGTGGCCTGTTCTGAGATGACCGACTTTTCTGTTGATTCAAAGGTAAATTTTTTTGTAAAAACTTTTTATTGGATAAAAATTAGTAAACTTTTAATGTAGAAAGATTTCAATCCAATTTTATTTTGAAATTGAAAGTAAAAAGACCAGCAATTATTAGTTCTGAAAGGATTTTAAATATTTAGTTGATCAAAAATTAAATTACTGCATGATGCTTGTAGAAGTATTTTACTTATGTTAACCTTGACTTACAATTTTGATTACTGTTGCAGGTTAACAATGAGACACTAGTCCTGGACACATTCACTGACTGTATCATCCAACACAAAGTGGTGGCCCACAAACTCGCTCGAGTCCTGGTCCTGTTCCTGATGAAGAACCTCAAGCGGATCTTCACTGTTCCCAAGGAAATCAAAGAACGAGTGGTCACACGTCTCAACGACCTAAAAACTGGCGAAGTTTCTCCTGTACGAGGTGCGTGTCTTAGATGTTGTTTACAGAAATTTTGAAATGAACAAATTACTAAATTCGCAAAAATTTTGAAAATTAAATTATTTTTTCAAAATTTCAGTTTTATGCTTAGACTCACAAGAGTCAGATATTTGAAAGATTTTAGTAAAAATTACAACAACAAAAAAATAGAGATTTATATTAAAGTTTCTCTTTTTCACTCTTTTACTCCTTTTCCTGACAAGATACTGTAAGGATGCATCTTAATTTGATAACAGTTTAAAATTCAAGATTTTTGAAATAATGTTAATTTTAATTAATTTACAGATAACGCCTACTGCAGTCAGGTGACCTCAGATGAGTACCAGAAACAGGCAACCGAGTGCACAAACTCGGCCTTGGTCTCCATGATGAACGGCATTCTCGACAACACCAACTTTACCCTAAAGGAAAAGAAACAGCGTCTACGACAGTTCCAAAAGTGTCACCCAGAGCTGTATGCCAAGAACTTCCACGGAATGTTGTAACGATGGAACTCAGTTTATCGGACTCATGGTGCTCTTTCTATGTAAACAAATTCTTTTGATATGTACCTTTTCAGATAATGCAGGGTTCATTGTCTCTAGTGCAATCTTATATTTTTTTAACGACTGTATAACATGTGATATTGTACATATATTTGTATAAATTGAACATTATTTATTGTCACCTCAAATAACTTTAGAACTAGAGTGTCTTAACCTTGATAGTATTCTTTACACTTTTTACTATTCACTATAATCCCTTTATTTCAACTAACAAGCCAATGGATCTCCTATTATTCACTAACATTTTTCTGAGTCTTATAATCCCATTTTTGTTTTCAACTGAAAATTCAATAGATCTCATGCACTCTGTCTCAGCCACCAAGTTAGAATGTAGACGATTTTTTAAAAAACAATTTTTTTCACAGTATTGTCACACCTAATATTCAACTTTTCTTCTTCTCTGTCTCTTGTGACCTTTGATCTCTATTGTAACCTTTTTGCACTTAGATATTAACCCTATAGTCTTTGATATGTACTATATAATATTATGCATGATATTTATCAAACAAATAGTGCCAAACGCCTTGATTCCTTGAGAAAATGGAATGATATATTGTTCTACTTACCAAATGTAAAACTTGATTTGGATAACTTGAAAAATATACTTTGACATGTAAATACATTTTCCAAATTGGTGAATTTCAAAAATTAAACATTCCTATACAAAATTGATATAATATTGTTTGTGTTCTTTTACATGTAACTTACAAATTCCAATAATGACATGGTGTGCAATATTTTCATGAAAGACAACAACAATATGCTAATTTAAGAGGGCTTGTTGGCCAAGGCCATTTTGAGACTATATTGGTCTCCTTTAAAAGGTGAGCTCTATATGAAAATACCAAAATTTGAAAGTTAAAATGTATGGATTTTTTCTTAACCAAATAATTGTTTGTAGCTTAAATAAAATCATAGCTTAAAATTTTAGGTAGGTCTGGGCTGCGTTTTACAAATGAACTTAAGACGAAATTAATGAATGCTAATTAATCACCAACTAACCAATGATTTATTTTTATGGCTGGAAAATATAATTATCGGAATTGAAATATTAATTAATATGAAACAAATGGTTTTATGTCAGTTTGGTTCTTTAAAGATCATTTTACGAGGCTGTAAATATTAAGACTTTGTTGAGTTCTTAAGTTCTTTAATTTGTAAAATGCAGCCCAGATGGTTATTAAGTTGATGACCTTCGAATCCTCAAAACTAAAAAAAAAAAAAAATATTGATTTAATATAATTGATAGACACCAGAAATAAATGCATGATCTGAAGAAATTCCTTGCAAGAATCTACAAAATTGATTTTTACAGGACAGGAATATTGCATGAATAATAATTTTCAAGTAAATTGTCTTCATGACAAGGATGTAGTATGTGAAAGAGTGCATACAAGTCTTGATCACGCTGCTCATTATACGATAATTGTTCTCTGATGTTTAAAAATTTATATTTTAAAAATATTTTTTTCCATTTATGGTAACAATAATTGATAAAAACCTTCATAGCAAGTAAATCGCATAATGTTTGTAACATGAAATTAAAATGTTTCAATCCTCAAAACCTTATAAAAAAAATCAAGGATAAAGTCAGAAGAAATATGTGCAGTTTTCTTTCCATAACCCCCCCCCCCCCAAAAAAAAAAAAAATAATAAATAATAATAATAATTAATGCTGCTGATGACTGCGAAAGTTTCAACCAAAAAAAAAATATAATTTTGAAGAAGAAAATTATGTCAAATGGATATAATAAAAAACTGACATGGCTTGATTATTTCAATTTCATAATGCATACTTTTTAAAACTTTTTTTTTTTTGCTTGCATATCAACACAAATCGTTAAAATAAGATATGATATATTTCTCTAAACTTGAATTTTTCCCGAAAAATCTAACAATTCCATTGATATTTCCCTTATTATCTTCGGCAAATTAATCGACATTTTTATGTTTATTTTATTTCGTCCTCGAGAATATTAATTTGCTGGGGAAAGATAACTCTATATTCTCTTCACCGGGGAACAGACAGAGTTACACCCCTTGTTTCCAGGTCGCTAGGGAAGCGTTGCCTAGCTGTCTACCAATCGTTTTTTGCGATACACAACACGTGTGCAGTGCCGTGACGTCGGTCTGTTTGTCTGACAACCTTCTGCGAAAAAGGAAGATAAGACAGGTTGGTTGTTTTATTTAGGATCTCACTCAGCCGCCATCAAGAGGTGAGTCTGCCACCAAGTCACGTAATTCATAATTTACAACTCTGGAGCATATTTCATACATGAAAGCTCTTGGATAAAGTAATTCAATCGTGTCTTGAAAGTTCCTCGGAGATTATTCGAGAAACATGCATGTGTATCCATTGCGTTGCAGTACATATGTTATATGCGTAGTATTTATATTTTATATGCACGATGTGAAAGTCTAGGTGCCTAAGTAGAAATAAAATGCAGCTCTAAAGATTAATACTAGGGGGAAAACTGTTCATTATTGACGGTACATGTTCTGTATATTAAAAAAATCCTCAAGACTGAGAGATTTTTTGGTAAGAGAGTATGTTGGTATGACAACGACGTTTTTGTTGAACGGTTTGAAGTATTTTGATAAGTTCTGGTATTCATATAGGTTTGTGATTATCTGTGTTCAAATTTCAATAGATTTCAGAACCTGATTCAGTCATGACTGTAAAGAATGAAAGTGTTTTACTCTTCACATAATCATAGCTGAGTATGGTAAATTTAAAACAAATATTAATGATTCCAAAGATACTGTTTGCATTGCTTGATTGAAACCCATGTTCATTTACTTTTTGAAATTAATTTATCTCCTTGAAATTTAAACATTTCACAGTTGATTTAAAGCTTTAAAATGTTTTTAGAACATTGTATTTGCATAAATGATAGACAGTTATGTTTGAAGACTTCCCATTATATCTCATGCATAGAGCGTGCTAAATTGCTTCTCAACCCAGCTTGAAATTTTTTATTCTCAGTTTTAATCCATTTAAATTTCATGGCAACTTGTGAGTCAGCTATAGGTCTGGTTTAAAATTCATAGTTTCATACCGATAATGTACACAAGAAAGAAAGGGAATGTTTTGTATCAATCAAACGTGTACTTTAAATCTAAGACGTACATTTCAATGTTTTATTGCATTCATATTTTGTAAAATGATATGATCATGATTTCTTTTTATTTGTGACCAAATTCTTCTAACCTTTTAAAAAAAAATGACTTGGCATAAGTCATAATGGCTTTCTATATGCTTAGTCACTTTTTTAAGCTGAGAATAATGAGAAAAGGTTAACTCCTAAGATATTTAGTGTGTTGGAAATACTAGACTCTTTTAAAGTTATGATTTTGAATGCACATCTAATTTTTGCGAAGATTCCACCCCTTTTGAGGTAAAAATCCACCTCAAATGTCAAGCTTCTTTCTGGTTTGCTTTTGATGTAAAGGTTTGAGGTTTCACATGGAATCCACCTCATATCCAGGTTGATTCAACCTCAAATATTTGTCACCTTTTCTCTGATTTAACTTTCCATGCAGGTATAAATGTATTATATACCTGTACCATTGAATTTGAATAGCATCAATAATGAATCCTATTTGATCTATTCAGACAATGAATCCCATTCATAAGAGACCAAATGTTATAGAGACTTTGAGGGCACTTAATAAGCTAAGTGTAAACTTGGAAACTCAATCAAACCCAATAATCAACAGATTAATGTTTACCGTATATTTATGTAAAATCTGTCAGTAGTCCTGAACCATGGATCAGATTTTATACCTAGGGGCTTAAAAATCTTGAAATCTCCGAGGCTAGGTCACAGTTCAGTTTAAATACCGCTACTTGGTACTATGGAGGTATATACTATATACGTATAAAACCTGGGCCAATTTGTTTGCTAGGTCAGTTGTTACATATCTTTATATACTATTTATCATTTAAAGTTTTGTCAATGAGGTTCTTGAAGCAATAGTCCTGTTTAATCGTTGTGAATACATAGGTGAAGGGTTAGCCTCAAATATCAATACATCAATACTTGAATCATTGTTTGCCAGGGTCGTATTATAAAAAGCCCCCCCCCCCCCCTTTCCATATCCCCCCTCCCCCTTCCATATCCCCCTTATACATGTACACCCCTTTTCACTATTTCCTCTTGATCTCCCATTTCAAGGAAATTCGAATATTTATTTCATACCAATTTGTGTTAAATGATATTATTCAAACTTGTTTTGTTTGAACTAAAATTTTGAAGACCTGTTTAGTGAGTTTCTTGGGAGATAGCGATTGACTAAAATTCTTTAAAAATTGAAGTTCTTATTGTGCAAAAACTTTAAATACTAATAGTCTACCAAAATTAACAGTGTATAAGGAAATTAAGACAGAAAGTGATTTTTGGGCAATTTGTAATCTTCCATTTTTAAAAATGAGGTAGTGTAAGGATTCTACCATATTGTAGCTTGTAGGAAGATTGGAGAACTTGTATTTAAATCAAAGGTTTGAAGATCTGTAGTTCTTAAAGTAAGGCAGATTTATCCAATAGTAAATGATACATTCTCTTATTTAGTGTTGTTTTGAGGGCAATGGAGGGGGGGGGGGGGTGGCAGAAGGTAGAGACAGGCCAGAAAAAGGGGGGTGGCTTACAAGTGGAAAGTTGAATGACACATATTCTATAAAACATCAGTGAAATATTGTAGCATACTTGGTTGAAACTTTCGTACATGTATAAATGGTCAGATTACTATTGGTCAAAATAATAAGGATTTCATTAATAATTAAACTGAGTTTTTTAGAATTAAGCCGCTTTAAATTGATAAAAATAATTCATTTTTGTACTACACAACCAAGATATGATAAGCATTTTACATTATTCAAAAAGAAAAACTCGTATTGATTATTTGACTAGCTAGCTTATAACATTTCTGAAGCAGACCATTCTTATATAATTCAGAACCTACTGTTCTTTTGGGGAAAAGAAACTTGAATATTTGATAAACTTTTCTCTTGATGAGTAATGTCTGCCTTTGAGATGGCAACTTAATTTTGCCAGGAAACTGCCTAGTGGGTAGAGCCAGAGTTATTTGACATTTCTTTGTGATCGCATTTATTTCTTTTTTTGCAATAGAAAATATGTCACCCAGTTTTATCTTTTATCAACACGCAAGCATGCAATGTGACTTGGTTATCTTAACACGGCCAGAAACGTTATTGTTGGTGCAAGATTTGACCTTATTGTACACGTCTATTTTAAATTACAAATCTGAAAATTGAAAAGGTGTAGATTTATGATGTCACTACAGGTATATATTTAAAATGCTTCAAAAATGAATTCATTTTCACCTTGCTTTTAAAAAAAAAAGTTATCTCAGTAAAATGTAAATACATTACATCAACTTTTGATCTATAAGCATACACCTGTTTCATGATGATTGAAAATTTTATGGGCAAACGTAAATTTAAATCAAGCCTTAACTAGACTTGTGTCTGAGAAAAAAAATTCATTAAATTTTGATTTAGGTTTGAATCAGTTTAACAGCAATTGGAAAGATATTATTGAGTTTCCATTTATTGAGAAACAGATTATAACCAAACAGATACATATATTATTAATGCACCTCATATTCAAATGTTCTGCCTGATTGAGTACAAAGATAAATGGGATGATTTGAACTATCTCACCTTACAGGTAATGAATACAATTGAAATTTTAGGATTTTTTTCATTCCGTCTGGCAGCTAGCTGTGGCTCATCAGATTTGATTTGTAAATTGTAGTAAATAAAAAAACCCAACAAATCCTGGTTGTCAATTACAGAGTGTTATGAGGGATTTTTAAAAACACACTGCAGCTAATCAATATATTAAAAAAACTGCATTGTATTTAATTTTTGTTTCGCTCTGTATGAAGTTATAATCAGCTATTGATTAAAGCTTTTTAAAGTGTATATATACTGTGACGTACAGGTCTTTTCTTGAATTAACGGTGAATACAGTCCCTTTAAATCCAAAAGCCGTTACTTGCATTGGCCTGGGCCTTGGTTGCCGGGGAGCTCGGAGTGCAAACAATAGAACAAACACACAACAGTTAAATATATGTTACTGCTGGACTAGGGTTGGGATATCGAAGTCCATTTTTTTCAACTTTGGATATTTCTCTGTGTAAAACTGTGATAGGATTTCTCTACTGAATGGTATTGGAAACTTATTCTATTAGTTGAGGTAATGATTTGGTTTTTTGTTATGCTGATTTTTTATTGTTGCTAGTTTCTTCTGGTGTGAATACTGATCTTATTCATTAAAAAATAACAATGTCCGTTCTCCATTTTGATTTTATATATCTCTACCTGCATTGTGCCTCTCAATCAAATTTTTTCTCAGCCTAGCAACTTATTTTTCAGAATGAATTGAACATTTTATTAGAATTTTTACCCCCCCCCCCCCCTTTCTAAAAGTAGACAATACTTTTGAAATGAGATTGAAACAAGATATGGTTTTATTTTTTTTCTTCAAGTTTTGCATTATATTGACTGTGAAATCCTCCAATTCAGTACATGTATTAGTTTTAATATTTAAAACAATTTTTTTTCTTTCCCTTTTTACAGGAATCAGTGAGTCAGTGTAGATAAATAACAAATTTAGCAACCATGGTGTACAATTATACAAAGCCCCGTGGCCCCATTGCTGCCATGTACAGCAGCCCCGGCCCCTGTTACGGACTTCCAGGTTTGGTGGGACAGAAAACCCATGATCCCCGCAGTGTTCACCACAAAGGCTCCGCCTACCCGTTTGGTGTTCGCCACGGAAAATTCAGGGATGACTGCAGTCCTGGACCCTGCTATTACCCCAACCCCAAGGTTTACAGGGACGGAAACGATGGCACCCCCCATTACTCATTATACAGCCGCCAAAGGGACGGAACCATGTTTAAAGTGCCTGGCCCCGGGGCTTACAGCCCTGAGGGTGTTGGACCCACCGCTCACTTCCGCCACCCTGCCTACAGCTTTGGAACTCGTCACAGAAACAGGAGAACTGATAACACACCTGGTGAGATTCCTGCTTCTTTTTACAGCATTTTATAAAACATTAGTTTACAGTCAAACTCACATTAGTTTACAGGCAGACTAACAGTAGTTTACAGGCAGATTCAAATTTTTTACAGTCAAAGTGAAATGTCTTAATAAGAAAATATTTTCATACTTTGAAAACAGAGGGACTCATTAAATAATCACCCAAACAGATCTAAGAGCATAGCTGTATTGTTTAAAACAGCTCTACTTCAATCATGTCATGGGGATTTCTCTCCTTGTCTACCTAAGATACAGTCAATAAATTCAAAAACTTTATCATTTTGAAGTGTATTTGCAATGGTTTTGGGGGGGGGTATTCCAAACTGGGAGAAAATTGGATGAATTAGCACCAGGTGAAATAGCATGATTGATTCTTGATTCAATATCTGACCATTGATTTTATGGAGAGTCCCCCACAGGACATTTTTTTTCGCTATTATTGGCTCTGTTCACTTGAACATCGACACAGGTAATTTGTTTCTTGTGGAAATGGTTCCAACTGGATCTGTAAAGACATAAGATGCCTATTTATCATAGTTTGGTTGCTATTAAACCGATCAAATGAAGGCAAAAAAGAAAAGGCCAATTCGGATCTGATCTGATCCAAAAATCAATGAGTTAATCTGAAAACAGCCATAATTGAAATGCATCTTGATAAAAAAAAAAAAGACCCAAGAACCATCTCAAAGAAAATCAGTTTGATTGAGGTATAAGTTGTAAAAAAAAAAAAAAAAAAAAAAAAGGTGTTCAATATTTTTGAAACCATTTCTCATTTCAGCTCCTAACAACTACACTCTGACACCAATGTTGGGAACCACGAAGGAATCTGGCAAACCCCAGGCCCCAATCTTCTCCATGTCTGGCAGACAAAAGCAGGGAGGATTCCATGAGGATTTGGCCAAGGTGAGGGGCTCCTCTCACTGACCCCCTTTTTATTAATGAGTTATCCCCCTTTTGTTAATTTTTTTTTAAGTTATGATAACTTACAAGACAGCTTTATAACTTTTTTTTTGGGGGGGGGGGGTAGTGTTATTGATCCAGTCATTTGACATTTTAAAGTGGGCTGATAAGGATTCTATTTAGATGGCTTATCAGGATGCAAACCCACTCTCCCACCCCCCTAAAAACTATTTAAAAACTGATGAGGAAGCTAATTTTAACCTTATAATCAACACCTTTAACCAGTTACAGATTCCTTTGGAATTTAGACTTCATACACACATAGATACATGTACTTATTGGATTTTGTCGAAAAACCTATTTGATCTGGCTGTGTGTACTGAACTGTCTAGAGGACTGTTTATTGTTTGGTCAGAATAGTAAACAATGGGCAGACCTCTCCTCCACATAAGTAATCTGTCAAGTGGTTGACAAACAAGTCTGAAGAACACCACCTATGCTACTTTAATAAACAAAGTCTAGCTACTTCGGTTAAATACCTTTATTTTCCATTTACTCATATTCTGACCTATACTGATAAATGTTCCAGGAATACATCTTGTTGAATTAATTAAGACTTGCACTTGTAAGCCTCCTTTTTCCAAATAATGTTTTCCCATTAAGAGGGATGGGGAGGGGTTCTGGGACTTTTGCTCTCTCTCTCTCTCTCAGTGGTCAGTCAATTCCTAACACTCACATAGCAAGTAAAAAGCTGAATCTATTACTTGGCACTAAGCCTCCTTTTGAATAGTGATATCTAATTTTTGGTGGTGCTATTTCAGACCCCTGGACCAGGAACCTATGACACCTCTGATCCCAGCATCTACAAGGATAAGGCGCCACTGTACAGCATGACCAGCCGAAACGTCATGCCCGGAGACACCACCCGCAAACCTGGCCCCGGTGCTCACTCCCCCGAAACTGTAAGATCCACCACTTTTTCGTTCTCTTTTAAAAATCTTAATACAGTGAAATCATTAGAATTCATGGTGGCTTAATTTTTGTAGATTTCATGGGTCAAACTACTCACCCATATTTATATCCTCAATTAGTTAATTCATTAAATATACAAGTACCGTATATAAAATAAGAATGTGAACCTGTGAAAAATAGACATAGAAGATTGGACCCCTCAAATTTTAATGATTTCACATTAATAAAAATATTAATAATGTAGATAATATTGTTAACCTGTACGTGAAAAAAAAAAAAAAAAAGAGTGAAAAAATTTAAAGATTTTCAAACATTTTAAATATTCTTAATTAGAATTATCAATTGTTTAACTTTAGTTGAACCAATTTTCAAATCTGTCATATTTTTTCTCTCCTTTCACAGGTCTGGACTCACAAAAAGAAGATGCCCGAGTTCTCCTTCGGAATCCGTCACAGCCAATACTTAGCTCCCCTTATCGTAGACCAGGCTGATTGAACTTGAACATACATTCTAATTCATAATTTTTAGGATCATTTTTTTTTTTTTTCTTAAGAGATGTTATACCGAGTTTTTTATATTAAGATTTGAACACATTTCCAAATCAAAAAAGAACTTTTTTTTCAGGTTTCTAGTACATTTTTAGCACTGGTTTATAATATTCTTTACGATAAAAAAAAGTGATTGGTTTTTTACATTCCGTCCATTTACTTTTTTTATATATATATACTTTCATCAAGTGATGAAATTTTTTTTTTGTTTTTTGTATGCATGTATTTACCAAGGCTGTGATAAAATGCGTTGAACAACATGAAAATAAAAAAGAATTTAATTAATCTAGCTGTTTCCTTTTTTTAGTTAAAGTTTTTCAGTTCCAATACATTTTGTATTCGTGAAAAAAAAGCAGTATTAGGATGCATACAGGGACTCACTACATAAAAGTATTATCGCTGGATATATAAGCCTAGCCTACAAGTAGTGTAAAAGAACTCGGACTTGAGCCTCAGGAGTGAATCGTGTTGGGTTTATTATTTTTTTCTTGAGCCATAACTGCATTATCATCGTATGATTGTGACTTTAATATGTCAGCTGTATAATAATATTATATGTATGTAAATTTTTTTTTTTCATTTGTACAAAGTTTTTTTTTTCCCTCTACGTGATATAGTATTATTATTGTCATTTTTTAATACAAAACAAACTCGTTTTATATTTTTTCTATATCTATACAGTCACTAGTTTGAGTTCTGTGTTGACAAAAAACAGTGAATTATGTCCCCTTTTTCTCGCGCTCTTTTTTTCTCGAGTTTCTCCAGTATTTGTGATCATATGGAATGCACTAAATCATAAATGGTTGTGTTTGTTTATAAACTTGCGACGTAAACAAAAAAATATACAGCTTGTTAATTAGATCAGTTTGCCAAAAAAACTCAAAATATTTATGAATTTAGATTAAAATAGCCATATTTATTATTAGTTTTAATATATTTCTATCAAAACATTTCAAGAATTGTCAGGGTGTTTTTTCGATGTATGTGACATTTTTTTTCGAGGAATTTATAAAATTCCTTCAGCAGAATTTCACAGTGTGTGCGATATTGTGCTTGATTGCTGCTGTAAAATAATAACAATAACAACAAACTTGACAATTCTTGATTGTTGTGGAATTTTTTTTGCTCAATGTTTCAGTCTTTCTGTTAAAGTCAGTATCAATAAGTTTTTTTTTTTTAAAGAGTTATCTCCCTGTACATGACAGCAGCATGTAAATATAAATTGATCAGTGACACCATTATATTTCTGTAGAAACAACTAACAGAATAAAATATGCATTGTTGAAATACTTGGATTTCTTCTTGTTATTTTATTTCTCCTTGGAAATTACTCTCCTCTATACTGCAAAAAAGAAACTGGAGAAAATGCTTTTCAAGGGAGACAATTGCAATGATATAGGTGTAAGTCTCTAACATGCCCTGGTAGAAAAGGAACTTTTGAGATGATGGGGATTGTTTAAAATAATTTTTCAGTACTTGCCATAAAAATCTGTTGCTCTGTTATACATTGTTTACTGAGAAACTAGTGGTATTAATGTTTGGGTAGCTAGGATATTGATTCAATATGCATCACAAAAGTTGAAGTGAGAAGAAAAAATTGGCACCAACTGAACTTTGATATTGATCACTTTTTACCCAAAGGTGATATTTTTAATTATACATTTAAACCATAGATTGGTTTCTAGGTGCCAAAAGAATATGCACAATGATTCATTCTGTTTCCTGCATGTAAAGAAGCCAAAGGACAAAAATGTCATTTCCATTCCTTCAATATCTCAATTTCAGGAAAATTCCATGATTTTAGAAGCGAGAATACCATAAGGGCCTGTAAAATTGGCTTGCTGATTTATCGCTGTAGTTTCCCATCAATATTTATAAATTTTTTTAACTCCAGAATCTTGTAGTAGAATAAACGCAGACAGGCAGACTTCAGTGTACAAAAAAAAACTGCTGGGAAATATGTACATATTTTTTAACCAAATGCCATGCAGAAAGGTAATTTCCTTTGTGGCTGGTCCACTGCACAGACAGAAAGTTTTGATAGGTTTTTTTTCAAACAAAGCTTTGAATAACCATGCATACAGAAACTTTGACAATGATTTTGAAGTAAAAACAATAAAAAATACTTTTTCAACAAAAAATTAGAGCTATGATTGCTCGTTACGGTTCGTATTTCAATGTCAGCCTTGCAAAGTAAAAAGCCTTGAAATCAGTTGGGACTGTACACATAAAGACATCAAAAAGCTTCTTAAAAGTGCTTGAATATTTGAATATGCCTTGCATGGTGCAGTAACCTACAGAAAATTGTTAGGCAATACACATAAAATCTCCCCTACAGCCAGACTAATAGAGTGAAAAGATAGCACTAGAGCGCAAATTTATGACATGTTCGAGTATGCACTTGGTACATTTAATTCACCTGGCAAAGTTTCAATACACTAGAAACTGTCTCTAAAATAGAGTCTATACCTATAAACTCGTTTTGAATTCGAATGTTTAATAGATTTAAAAGGAAAGGTACATGTCGTAGGTACGTCGAAACAATTGGAACATTTTTCTGCTTTAACTGGATCACCAATCGCTAATCTAAAGACTGGATTAAGAGGTTTATATAAATCAGAAAGAAATCGTACATAGTATAAGCCCAAAAGGCTCAAAACTAGTTCTCTGTGGGTCAAAATTTACAACGACCTCGCCGTATTCCTAGTAATGGTGTATTATGCTTGGCAAAACTTCACTGGTAGCCATAACAAAGAAAATTCAAATTTCACCTGGTGAAAACCTTACAGAGATCTGTAGGGTACATACCTTTAAAGTAATTTAATTCATTTCTGTTGATCTTACTTTTTGATCTTCCAAAAAAACAAAGAACAATATATATACCTGTACAATAGTAAAATAGTCATTGGGGACGATAAAATCTGTTTCCTCCTTTTTTCATTGAATGTAGATTTCACTAAAGATTGTAACACCAATTTTCTGTATATAGATGTATGTTTTATCTCTCTCTCTCTCTCTCTCTCTCTCTCTCTACCACTTTCTCTCTCTCTATGACTTATTACAAAACTGTATTAGAAATTTGATATCATCTCAAAATGTATTTAATATAAATTCGATAAAATGGTTCATATTAATTAATAATGTCTGTCTGTCCATCTGTCCGTTCATCTGTCCATATCTCTCTCTCTCTCTCTCTCTCTCTCTCTCTCTCTCTCTCTCTCTCTCTCTCTCATTATGCAATATGTTAAACTGTAACCCAATTTAATCGTCATTGAATGTATGAAAATAAATATGTTCAAGCACGCAGTATTTGACATTTAAAATAATTTTGCCTTGAAGTGATGTACAGCGTTGGGTTCATCTAGTTTGACAGATTACAAGCAATTTGAAAATAATGGTCCTATCTCTCTAATGATTTGCTAAATAAACAATAATATTATACAAACTTATAATCATATTCTTTGGTGAAGGCTTTTCTGAGTGTAATCCAGTGCTTTATATTTCATGCAGCCATCTTAAAAAGTTGAAACGCTTTAAGCAATTATACTTTTCATTCTGCACATCTTACCAGTATATCTAATAAAATGTTACTGTAACATATTTGATAACATATCATGCAGATATTCCATTCATAACTTACTTTGGTTGATTAGATTTTTTTTTAAATTGAAATTTAACCAATTTTTAAATCTTATACTCATTTATTCAAAAAGTACATTTACTAGGTTTTATCATTTGAATTATGTCTGAAACCTCATAATTATATATACACCCATGTTTACAAATAAGCTTCACGATTTTTTAAAAAGGACGCTGATACATGTATCTATATTTACAGCCGATATCAAATATCAGTTAATATTCATTCAATATTTGCTTTATATACATAGAAGCAAATAAAGCATGTTTGAATAAAGATGTGTATCCAACAACATGCACAGATCTAGAGGGGGAGGGACTGGACCCCCTAGATACATGTATTAATTAACATAGTAAAATTACTGGAAAAAAGCCTATGATCCTTCCCCCCACCCACCGAAATTTTTTGGTCTGGTATTTAGCTATAATTTTTTGGTCACTGGGTGCAAATTTTTGCATTTTTTGCTTTGTTCTAAGAAACTAATTTTAAAAGTCAAAATTTTAAAAGATGCTATTAAAAATACTCAGTGCACTAGTACTGCCTAAAATAAGTTTGAATTCACATGTTGTAGTTTATCAAAAATTACATTTGTTTTGTACCAAAACCTCTTTTTCTTTCCACAGATTTGTTAAGTTTTTGGCTCAATCATATTGCATACCATTTTGTACTTGAAATTCAATTGTAAGGGGTTTTGCTGTTGATTCGCCATTGAAGCCATGCTGATAATATTTGCGTTACTGAGGAGAAACTGTTAACTGCATAGAACCTCATTGATCCAAATCATGTGAAAGCTGCTTAATTAATAGTTAATGATCTTTGGATCGTCAAACATGGGAAAGAACATTGCATAATATCCTTCAACCAATGATGTTATTGATTGCATTGAGGTGTTCGTATGTTGGCTTCGAAGTAGCAATTTACTTCAAATTGTAGCCAATGTATTGCACACAGGCTAGCAGGGTTTTTTTTCTTCTTTTATGCATTTATTTTTTAATTTTCTTGTTCCTTATGTAAGAACTGATGTAATGATTGGCACTGTTGCTATCAGCATCTCGATATATGATGTGTGATTTCCTCCATAACTGTTACAATGAATTCTGAGCTCTCATTTTCTATCTTTAACTCAATAGAACCCCCAGCCCTCGTTTCCACCACCCATTCCACACCCCAGCAACTCAGTATTTTAATGTATACAGCAACATGTGGCAAAATTGGTATCTATCAGGTTTTTAATGACTTTTTATAAATATAAGTAACTAAAAATTAAAATTGAATGCTGTTTTGCAGAACTAGTATTCTACATGTCTTTTTGTAGAGCTAATTTGAATTTGTCATCAACAGCCCCCCCCCCCCCCAGCACCATCACACACACACACAACTAAGTAATATCCTACATCTTAATCTTACATTTAATGAGTAAATTAAGACACCTGCCTCCGACATCAACTTTAATTTCAATTTCACAGCCATAGAGAAGAAATTATGTAATACTTTTATACTATAACCAATCAATATAGACACATACATTGATCAGGTATGAAATGTGTGTACAATACATGTGAACTATGAAAATCGAAGCTCTAGCTCTCCAAAATGAAACATTCAGGATCAAGCAGTTTACAAACTTCTTATAAATCATCTACCTTGGGTAATGCATTTACTGCAATGTACCTACAGTGTACATGCAAATCAACAATGCATGTACTTAAAAACATAAACTTATAAAGGTATACCAACATCCTTAAATCCCTTTAAAAATGTTCCTGACTTTAAAACCTTCTCAAAGTTTTTAAGTCTTATTTGATGATTTGGTGGAAATTTCAGTCAATGATATCTGCACTGGCAAATATTTAATCAGGTGTGCATCCTGTTTGCAAAGTTTTACCTGCAATAAAATCAAAAGTCGTTAAAATATCTGCCATCAATATTTAATGCTCTGGAGGACATTTAAATGCAGGATTTATTGTCGATGTATTGATAATTAATGGGATGTCAACATCAAGTTACCTGATCATTCAATGTTATTTCCTCTTTCAATCATTATGACATCAATTCCTGTAATTCAGTCATATTTTATTCATTTTAATATTATGGAGGCTGGGTGCAATGTCAACAAATTAACCATCAGATCTGCATTAAAGTTTTTAATATGATTATTTTAGCTGTAAACAATTATTTAGTGATGAAAAAATCCATAAATTTGATGTTAAATTTGGATATTTCCCTATATTTCTATACAGAGCTCTTCATCTAAAGAAGATCAATAGAGTCTAAAAATGGCCACAACCATCAAGCCCTCTTAAGTTCAACGTACAAAAGAAATCTTATTACATACAGTATACATATATTTCATCAACTAATTGTGCCTCTGGTTTCCTTTTAATTGTGATTCTAATTTGCCTGGAGCCCTTAATTTACTTATTATTACGGGTGTGGGTTGGTGGTTTCAAAAACATTATAACCCTCCACATGCACCTTGCCCTCCTCAATTCATGATATGATAATTCCCATTCGATTATAATTAGCCAAACTTGTTCAATTTGTCAGAACTACAAGTCAAATCTGATCAAAGAGAAAGTTTGCTCTCCATAAAGGGAGGAAACTTGAAGACTTAACGATGAAGTGCTCAAAATGCATATGCAAGCAAGAGTTACCTTTCTTCCGCGTAAGAGCATGCAGGTTAATTTTCTCTGTGTAACAGGTCGGGTACACTACCTTATATGGATAGCATTATTTAACACGTGACAGTATTTTTGGCAAACAGATTCTCCAATCCAGTGAATGAGTTGCAATGCATGACGGTCTATAACGTGTTTACGATTCAACAAACGCACGTGGTATTTGTCTGTTTTATACACAATATTTAATTGCTTGCCGGAATGTTTGTACATCTTAATTTTTACTTTAGAAGGTAAAAAATTAAAGATTACGTACCATTTACTTTGTTCCATGCTCACATTAAAAAATACTGTTGTTTTAGTTGATTAATTGTTGCTTCAAAAATGATCAGTATCAAACGACTGACAAACATACGCATACAAGTACAAACATATTTTGATAAGAAAAAAACATCACATTTGTGTATTGGTGACTTTATCATTGTGCACTAGAAATAAATACAGGTAACTGTACATTTTTTAACATACGTGAATACTAGTAGCCACGGTAGTAGAAATGCACAAATATACAAACGCAGAAGCACAAGCTATATGCAGCATAAAGTATTTTGTCCGTTAAGCATTCTGATAAAGGTCCCTGAAGAAAATATCAACGCGTGGTTCTACTAATGTTGTCCCAAATATGGGGTATCACGTGAAAAAACAGTACTCACTGCTTTTAATTCAATTAACTCTCTTTTGAACATTGACAATTGGGTATTTAAATAGGTTGATACAAGTCCTCATATGCAATATTTTTTAAATGTGAGCATAGAAATTGAAGTTCAGACATAATTGTCCATATTACTTTCATAAATTCTGAAAAATCATTCAAAATGAGTTTCCTAAGGACAATTCAAAATGGTATATATTTTCAATACTCTTTGTATACACTGAAACTTGTAGTAGCCCACAATGCCTTGCAACTCATTCACCTGATTGGTTTGTCGATAAAAGTAAACAGGTGCCTAATTTAGTATGCAAATTTATGCCGACGTCACAAAATATAGTGGTCTCGACCTGTGTAAGGTGTGGTAGCTGCAGGTTTGACTAGCTCCCAGTCTGAAAAAATTCTTTTAGACCTGCAGCTAGAGCCATTTTTGAAGCGTTTTTAAAAATAAATAATAAAATATCCATCTTTTCTGCTTATCTTGAAGTTTTCATTATTTTGCAGACCTGCCTCTCATCTGTTTTTTTTTTTTTAAATCTACTTTTTTTCTTAAAATCACATCTCATATGAAAATTAATTTTCCGAAACAAGCTTAAACATTAAACCGACTTCCCCACCCTTGTTTTTTGGACAGATTTAGGAAAGTATGGAGGCAATAACAGGTTGAGTTTTTATTCTGACTAATTTATCCACAGTGCTAAAGCTGTGGGGTGAAGTTTTAGAGACAATCTGTGTCACCCACCAGCGAGGTCCCACAAATCAAGCACTCAAATTAAAGGGTAGTCTAAGAAAACATGCAATAAACTGGTACATGAATTTACCACATCAAGATCATTGACAAGATTTTGGGTACTAGGTCTGCTTCCCCTACTTTTAAAAAGGATGCTAAAATACTTTCCAACTTGATTTCTCTCATGGAGTCGATCAATACCTTGAATCTTAATTTTTGTTTAAGAAGAGAGAACATGAAGCAGAACTAACTAGTTTTATTAAGGTAGCCATTCCATGCATTAGGATCCAAAACATTTTTCTAGGGGGTTCCAAAGGATATTCATGTATGCCGGGTGAAAAGGGGGGAGGGGTTTAGAGGGCTCGTTTTTTTTTTTTTATATTTTACTATGAAAATTGAAGAAATTTTTCCTGTAGGGGGGGGGGGCGGATTCCCCCAGGCCCCCTCTTTATATCCACGCATGCATTTATTCAAATGAGTCGATCCTAATTTATTTATCTGCGAAATTCGCAGAGAGAGTAGAGAGAGAGAGAGAGATGAGTTGTCTCTCTTTCATTGATGAATACACACTTCATAGATGAATACATACCTTGCTTAATTATAAAGCCTAAGTTAATCTATCAACAAAGACAGGGTTGATGACCTATTTGTGTAAAACTTGTCTAATGAAAAGTCTGTTTCCGAGTTCATAACTATATAATCACAGAGTCTCTTTGACCTCCAGACAGATTTATGTGACTCGACTCCTCGAGATTAAAAGCCCCCAATAGTCAGTGCCTCTGACTTTCATCAAAATGGGTTTTCTTTTAACACAGAGAGCTAATGAGGCTAATTTTTAAAAGAACAACATCTCAAATGCTTCAGAAGTGCAGATTATGATGTCATAAGTGTAAATAGGTCAAGTGAGCAAAAAGTGAGTTAAGCCAGCTCAGCAACTTTTTTTTTTTTAATTGGGGTGGTGGGGGTAGGGATGGAGGGGGACATCAAATATATCAAAGTTATAAGAATGCAGTTCTATAATTACTGGTTAGCATATCTTAAGGACGTTGTTTACTCAGGATTTGAGTTCTCAAATTCGGATTGTTATAAAGTTCAATTTCATAAATAAAATTTGTTCTAACCACTAAAAGTATTTATGAAATGAATTCTTATTGACAAACCATTCAATATTTTTACTATATTATAGAATTAGGCTTAAGCAAAGTTGGACTTTTAGCAAACCAGAGGAAATTCGGACAAAAATTTTCAGATTTTGTTTTTCACTGAAATATGTTTGGTAGTTCTGAAATATTCAAAGTTAAGATTTTATTTGTTAGTTAACATAATTTTGCATATTTTCTGTTGGTTTTATCTCCCTTTTTCGTTAAGATATTCGAATGGCACACAATACAACAATATTGAAAAATGCCTAAAAACAATAAAAGACACCATATCTCAAAATTTTGATCATTGACCTCATATAACTTTTATGCCTGCAGAGTAAGGTCAATATACCTAGTTTAATGCTATTAATGTTTTAGTATTATCATCATTCAGTTTTCTGTAAAATTAAATAAAAAAAGGGTAGGAATTTGAAAACTAATAGAGGAAATTCGGACTGGAATATTAAAAAAAATTGTGAATGAAAACTTATTGTTTTGTGTCTGTTGAGTGTCACTGCCATTCATAAACTGTATTTCATTTTTAAAAGTGTTTAGCAATTTGTATTATTTTCACAATTAAGAAAATTTCAATCATAGTGTAAAATTTTTAGGGACTTTTCTTAAATTTCCAAAAAATATTCAATGACCAGTATCTCAAAAAGTAGGTCATTGACCTACTTTTTTTAAATTAAAAAATAGCACTCCCATGATAGGTCTTTAACACACAATATATGGTTTTTCATTATCATCAGTGGAATTTTTTTTCATTCTGAGTAAACGTATACCTTAAGCTGTTTTATTTTTTCAATTGCTTTTATTACTGATTTCTTGATGTAATCTAAAAACTCAAACAGCTCTCTATTATTCAATAATTTATGTGCAAAAACAGTTAATTGTTTAGGAAAAACAAATTAAGATTAATATTATTTTAATTTCAGCATTATGAGACAATTTTTAAGTTCTGCAATAGACACTCTTCCAGTTTATCTGTTGAACTCGTCCAACTTGCATATCTTACCTTAAATGAGGGCGGCCAGAAAAAAATTTCGATGGTGAAGGCGGGGGGTGTTCAAGGGATTACTGCAATATTTCCCATGGGGGTCTGAGGCCTATATTAGATAACTACTAATCTGATAAATGGCAAATATGTGGAACATACTAATATAATGTAGGTACAGTTGAACTTTGATATCTCAAACACTGATATCCCAAATACAATGGATATGTGGAAGTGATTTGTATGTCCCAACCCCTTATTTTTTAAGTATTTTACCCTCGATATCTCAAAAACTCTGATATCTCGAAGTTTTTAAAAAGTCCCATCTAGTTTGAGGTAACAAAGTTTGACTATATAGAATTGACAGATAAGTAGGACATGAATATACAATGTACGTACATGTATTAAAATTTTTGACACAAGAGAAGGAAACATATATTGTAGATTCCTAATTATACGCGAATTATAAATATCCGCATAAAATCGCGAGAAGTACATTTCGCAATTTTTAAAATCTTGCTTTTATTTTTGAACATATGTAAACTACATGAAACTATGAAAAAAATTCAACATTCATGATTTTTATGTTCTCGCGATTTGAAGGAAAATGGCAGAATCGTGGAATTAAGTACTCGCGCAAAATAAGAAAACTACAGTTAGTGTAGGAGCTCTACATGTAATACAGAAGTAGGACTCATTGGTAAAAAAGAACCTTTACATGAGGTTATGATGACACTGTAACATAACAAGAATCTCTGGCACAGGAGTATGACATAAATATAGATAGAATGCCTAACATAAAAACCTGACACTTTTTACCACTTTGATCCCAGGAAGTGACATATGACTTAAATAGCAAGGAGTATGCAGACATGCATGTATATTTTTTGTACAAAGAATGTACCTGGTACATCTTTTCTATCTTTGAAGGGAAAAATGTTAGTTGCTTAGTTTTCTGACGTAGAAACAGACAAGTTAGGTTGGGTCTGATCGGTACTGTACCTACAGGAGAAGGACATGCAACCCACTCAGCCACTAAACAATGTCATGAAAAAACCACTGAAACACTAGTTAGTGACATGCAAAATCCACTCAACCACTAATGATTTAAAATTATATTTAAAAAAACACTCAACCACTAAACAAAAACAGTCATGTAAATTTCACTCAACCACTAATCATTGACATGTAAAAACCACTTAACCACTAAACAATGAAATGCAAAAAAAACCACTCTGCAATCACTAACCTAATAATGACAAGTGAAAACCATTTATACAACTAATTAATGACATGTAAAACCCACTCAATCACTAAACAATGACATGCAAAACCCACTCAATCACTAAACAATGACATGCAAAACCCACACAACCACTAAACAATGACATGCAAAACCCACACAACCACTAAACAATGACATGCAAAAACCATCAACCGCTAAACAATGACAAGTGAAAACCACTCAACCGCTAAACAATGACAAGTGAAAACCACTCAACTGCTAAACAATGACATGCAAAACCCACTCAATCACTAAACAATGACATGCAAAACCCACACAACCACTAAACAATGACATGCAAAAACCACTCAACGGCTAAACAATGACAAGTGAAAACCACTCAACCATTAAACAATGACATGCAAAAACCACTCAACCATTAAACAATGAAATGCAAAAACCACTGAACCACTTAACAATTGCATGTAAAAATGCCTTAAATTAACCACTAAAACATGACATGCAAAACCCACTCAACCACTTAACAAGAGTATTACTTGCAAAATCCACTTAACCACTGGTCAATGACATGCAAAAACTGATATACCACTAAACAATGACATTCAAAAACCATTGTTTTAATGACATAAGAGGAGGACAATTGAAAGTCACAGATTGTGTGCAAGGTTTGGTTGATATATTAAAATATTCTGTGAATTAATTTTCCTGTAAATTCATAACTTTATTAAGTGCATAAGATATAATTATTCACAACTTTTTGCCAATTAGTTAACTAAAATTATCTCCTCACACATAAAACTGCATGGAGATCTCATGGTTCAAGCATAAAAAGTTCAAATAGTAGATACAGTTGTATTTAGTTTTTTGTCTATTTCACGTTTTTCGGGACGGCAGTTATTGATTCCATATTGCCTGTCTGCACTTTAACTTAATGAATGAAACTGGGTTTTAAGACAATGAAACATTCGAAACCGCCCTGCCCTAGAAATTTGCTTCGACATGTGGCCTTCTTTTCTTATTTTTTTTAATCTGGTGAAAAAAAACGTTTAATAATAAAAAATGAGCATAAAAGATTCAGATTACTTAATCTCACAATCACTGTAAAGGAGTAAAAACTTTTTTTATAAGCATGTTTTTGAAAGATTTTTTAACATTCAAGTTTTTGAAAATGTTTTCTCCCTTGTGTAACCGAATTTCTGTCCACAAAAAAAGAAGATAAAAAGTGCACCAACATATTATAATCTATAACTCAGCAATAATTTCCATTATCATTGAAAAATTTTGTTTTTCAAACTGATGACGAAAATTTACCAAAAAAAATTTGAAATTCTAAAAGTTAATTTGACTCTTGAACAGTTCTCTAGATTTATGACGAAGGCTCCTGACCTGCATTTGACCTATATCAGAAATTTATTAATATTATAAAACTTTTCAACCCATTTTGCTTGAAGTATAAAACCAACTTCAAAAAGGAACACAGATAAACTCTACATATCAAATGTACATATTTCTGACAATTTCTTATCCAGGGCTATCATTCATAAAACAATTATCACTGGGCTATTTTTATTTTTTTTATCCAGAACGTGCATAAAAACAGGGGGGGTTATGTCTAATTCTTCCCCCCCCCCCCCCCTGCCCTAGGCATTCAACATCTCTTTGCACTCTGACAAATTTCAGAACTGCATGATCTGCTTCAGATATATATATAGGTTAAGGTACAGGTAAGGTCACATTGTAAATGTTTTCAATTAAGTATTATAAAAAACAAGACTCTGTAAACTGAATAGACTGTACCATGAATCAATAGTTTATATATAGATCAATCAAGCTAGAGGTTGGAAGGAAAGTTACTAAATAGATTCTTTATTTTGCTCATTAGTATTTAGTAGCTAGCAAATTGTGAGAATATTAAATAGCAAACACAAACTGAACTTTTAATATAACTTAATTTGGTTCACAACTGAAAGAAAAATAACAGTGAAAGGGTGCTTTTTATCTGATTTTACTTGGAAATTAATTCCTCGCATTTCATTAGGAATCCACAGTACAGTCAGAATTTAATAAAAAGACAAAAAACACAGGTTTGCAATAAAATGGACTGTGTCAATTATTTTAGAATGGTCATACCTAAGACAAGACAAACTAATTCATCAACTTTAAAAGTGTCTCTTACAAAACCAACAATTCATGTTATATCTATCATATTACATGTAAAAGGTGACTTTTTACCTGAAAAAAAAAATGTACAAGCAGTCAACTACAACTGCATATGGTTCAAACGGAGAATGAAAAGTTTTACGAAAATGGGTTACTGATACCATTTTTCCGAGGGGGAAAAAAGCCAAATACCTTGCCAATACCCTTACACACAAACGCTAAAATTCAATGAGCTTCATCTTAGAAACCAAAAACTTTAAAATTCATGTTCAAAAAATTAACAAAAGTGTTGATCTTAAAAAAAGAAGCAAAAAGCAAGCACTTTTGGCACAAAATTCATATGAAATTTTTTCTCTTCCTAACTCTTACACTTAACACTTGTTTGAGTGGAGTGATTTATCCCATCCGGTTTGAAAGATGGTTAAAAAAATTCATTTTTGTTTTAAAGGAAGCCAAGGACTTAGGAGGAACCTTTATATGCATTTGCATGATGGCATTCTTTGGAATGTCTCTCTTGAGTGTAGATAATTGCAGTTTAATCCTTGAAAGCCATCAGTTATGTAAGACAATTCCAACATCTGTAGATTAGACAGAAAACCATCATAGGAAGTATGCATATGTATACCTGTTTGCATTGATCTATACCATTGCATTGTAAGTAGTGGAAACCATCAATGAAATCGACAGATTTATCTCCCGGGGTCGGCTACTTATTAAACGCTATAGAGAGGTTCCTGACACCAGAACAAATTACGAGATTATTGCCCTTTTAATTGTTTTTACATCATCAGTGAAATTTTTCAATGACATGTAAAAATGAAATGTTGAGTACCATCTGCTGTAATAAATAAAAATCAGACTACATTGAATAATTTGCTTTGAATCTAAAAGAGGAAAAATTTCTGAATTTCCTAGAAGTAAATATACATGCATGTATATTATGATTATATATTATAATATTATATATTAAAAACTTTGTTGCTAATATATATCTGTGATGTTGAATATCAAATTTTTGTCTCAATTCAAACAAGAAAAAAGATTTTGTCCAATATCAATTTTTTTGTTGTTGCTTATTTAAAAAAAAAGAAGATTTCTGTGATGTACAATATTGAATTTTGGGAGAGATGGGGGGTGGGGGGTGGTGGTGGTGGGGGGGGGGGGGGGGGGTAGATGGACATGTACCTACAGTTACTGTATGATATGCTATGAAGAATTTGAAAACCCATGTACATTTGTATTGAAGCTAATGCAGCGTGTATCACCAACTGGCAAAAAAAGAGAGAGGGAGGGGGAAAAAAAGACTGCATGTATATTTGTTTACAACTGTTAAAAGACAAAAAACACCAAACTCTTACCAAGGTTTCCTGACAACCTGTCAGTCTTACTTAAACCATGTTAATGACCCAGAGAGCCTCACAAGATCTGGGGGCATCCCCAAAAGCCAAGATCAAAGCACCCAAAACCCGAACATCTCCCCACCATGATTAATTCTTCATCGTTTACAGATGGCATGAAGGCAGTGGCAAAGGAAAAATAAAAGCAAAGAAAAATAAAGGAAACAGATTGTTTTTACCTGTCCGAATTCTGCAGAGAGAGAGAGAGGGGAGGGAGAGAGAACTAGAGAGGAGGTTAACAAGGTTCCATGACTTCAAGGGCAACCTTCTAATAGGAACAGAGCACCAACTAAAGACCACAGAGAAATGAGGCTTCAATAGTTGTGATGGGAGCCTTGTTTGACAAAGGACTTAGAGAGTTTTAAGACTAGGATTATGATGGGCTTCTTTTGTGTGTCCAATTTATTTCCAAACCAGCTCTTCTGATTCATAATAAAAGTTCCTGTTCACTGTTTCTCACTGAACAGTTGCTGAGGAGCATGTTTTTGGAAAACTTTGATGCCATATTTAGGTCTTCTGGACTGAAAGGTTTTGAACCCTGACCTTTTTCAACCATTTTTCATTCTAAGACTTGCACAATTGCTTCAATTCTGTTGTTTTAAAGCTTTTTTAAAAGATTAAAGAGTTTTTTGTCTTCATCCTATATTGCAATAATGCTCAGAGGAGGCTGTTTGTTTCATAGTCATCTCAAATGCAAACTAAGTTACCAGCTAAGTTACTAAATCTATACTTCAAAAACTAAAACTGACATCAAGTACAATTCACTTGCACTTAATTCTGCTCTTTATATATACCAGGTAATATAAAGTCAAATGCATAACAACTCTTTTTTTATTTGGAGGTGTATTAAGATATATAATACTATAATATGGATCACTGTTACACAAGTATACAGATTAATTTAATCCAAGGCCACTGTCAACATTCCGAAGCTAAATCTATAAAATGCCTCAAGTTCATGACACTTTGAAAAGTGAGTTCATTTTAAACAGATCTAATGCAGTTTTATGTTGAAATGGGTTAAGTTTTTTAAGATAAAGACTTGTGAAGCTAAGATATTTGTTGAATGGGGGTATTTTTAATCACTCAACCAAAACCATGTTGATAAGTGATTTCTTTTTTTTTTATGTATAGCTTTTCACTTCCGCAGATCATGCAACTTTCTACACTCTTCTCTATGTCAATTTAGGGGTCCAAAAAATTAATAAATTACATTTCTAGGTGCTTGACACTGAGTACCTTGTTTCGGTAATTGCATCTGAATCTTGGAATCTTTCAAACTCTTATATCTATTCACTAAACTATCGTACCACATTACCCTTCTTGCATGCTTCACAGTTGTATATAAAAAAAACCTATCTCTTAATTCAGGTAATAAATGCAACAATTCTTTATGCAGCGAATCCTGCCGAGTTTTTCTGCACACATTTTATCTAAAGAGGCTAAGCATGTGAAAAGGACACCAAAACATCTCAACTGATAAAGTTATGAAAATAGCATTTTTTTTGAAAAATTAATGCAAATATCTTCTGAATGAATAACCTCACGTTTATATATTTTACATTCTATAAAAAAAAAACTGGGGCCCTTTGAGTGCCAAAATCATGCAGAAAATTGCAAAATCTATCTCCAGAAAAAACCACCTTGCATTATCTAAGCAAAACTCAACTGGTGGGATAGCGAGGAATAAACAGTGGGTTTTACTATTTGTTTATAATTTTAAGTGCCACAGCAAATAAATCAAGAGGGTTATGTTTCAGTTTTTTAGCCCCAGCATACTTTGTGGTAAGCCATCTGGCCTTTCTACCAGACAGACATTGTACTCATCTCTGTCAATGATGGCAATAACGCGCAAGCCCCCCCCCCCCCCCCCCCCCCCCTAAAAATTCCTACCTGGCCCCCTGTTATTGAAATACTGTGGTGGCTTTGAAACTCAATTCCTTCATTTCATCCTCAATTTCATTCAATATGAGAGAGAGAGAGAAGAAGAGAGAGAGAGCAAAATGATTTACTGCACACAATGTCCTAATTTTCTTCTGAAGTAATTGAAATAACAGGAAAAAAAAATTGAAACTCCATGTTCTATAATCCTTGTTTCATTTCATGGTACATTGGATGCTAGGATGAACCCACAGGATTTTGCTTAGCAGTCTGATATCTTTAAGCTGTTTCTGACAAGGGGGATCAAAATTTGAGATTTGGAGATGATGAAGTACCTCCAGACAGACTTAGTCAGAGAAACAAGTGATCAATGTGTCTGTCTGGAAACAAGGGATGTGTGCATTACCTGAATCTAATGCAGCTTGCATTTGCTTATGAGACTCCTTAGTTAAGTTTCTAATTCTTGTGTAAATGAAGCAACAGATGGGTTGTTACCTAGATGATATGTGTTATTGATGAATTTCATCCTCTCTCTCTCTCTCTCTCTCCTCTCTCTCTCTCTCTCTCTCTCTCTAGTATAATATAGGTGTTCTAGAACACAGTATTGGCAGAAGGATCTCCTGAAACCCAGTCTATTAAGGAAATTGCTGTTTGAAATTATGATTTTTCACAAATTAGATCCACTGGGAATAACATATTGATTTTCAAAGAGTTATAATAAGAGTCATAAACTCCAAAAGCATGGAACAAAAGTATCATTGGCATCTCAGCAAATTTTCAATAAATTCCAATATTGTACTGTATGCTTTTTGTATTGGTCAAAGCCAATAGCACTGGCTGAACCAATAATATTATTCCAGGACCAAAGGGTGAAAAAAAAAATCTCTCCATCATTATAATTTCCAGTAGAATAGAAATTTGCAAACACTACAATTATCCTCCCAAAAGCAATCAATCTTTAGTCTGAGATGAACATTTTACCACAGATATTGAGGAGCACGGCATTAGGAAGAAAATACAGTGGATGTCAATTATCCTGTCACTCCGCCACTCTGCAAAAGCCTCCCTGCTGCAACTTGGGAGATCTTGGCACCACTGGAAATCCGCTTATGTCACTGCAGACACCAGACTTATACAGATTGGAGTGGAAGGTTAAATGGATGGATTGATCACCACGTTTGTTTGTTGTTGAAACTTCTTGTGGATTCAAATTTAAAAGAAGCTAGCTTCTCTGTTTTTTTTATTTTAAATCGTTAATTTGCTCATTAGTTAGGATTGAGTCCTTAAATGAAACAACATGTATAAATTGAAGTCACCCTGGAAAAAGTCTCACCAGTAAGCAAATAAAGATTTCTATGGACCACATTTCTTAAATAATCAAAATATTAGGAATATATATTATTATGTGGTGCTATTCTCATCAATTTTAATCTGCCCTCTCCCAAATCATAAATTTTGCTTGTACAGTATTCATACACATATCAATGTATTTGTAAGAGATTGAATAAATGAAATATAATTATTAATTTGAATTAATCAAATTATTAAGTTGACTCTCATTCCCATCCAATATTGACCAAAAATATATTAACTCAAAAATTATAAGGATTTTGCTTCTTTCTTTTTTTTAATGTATGGGTAGTTTAATTCCAGACTATATCAGGATTTTAAAATGAATATTATTGAATTTTAAGAAAGAAAAATGAACTATGATTTTAATGCACGCAATTTGAGTGCAAAGTTTAAGAACTGTTTGTATCTTTTTGATGATGACAATTCTTTAAAATAAAAAAATAGATTTAGCTGATTGGTAATAATTTTTTTCATCCAGTTGATTTATTAATGGCATTATCTTAGTGGCATTCCTATTTTAGAATCTGCTTAATAAAAGAACCCAGAACCTGCGTTTTTGTTAATGAAACATGCCGCATTCAACATTTTATATGTCGATCAGAGAATATTACTTCATGGGAATTGGAACTTAATGAAAAAAGCTGCCGAAACCTGAATCATTAAGAAACTAACCAAGGCATTTGAAAGAGGAAACTGAATAAGATTCCTCATCAATGAAAACAAGGCTCATCTACTAGCAGATGCATTTGCTAATGATTGCAAATCTCAATGGATGAAGAGCGGCATTGCCAATTTCCTCTCGCCAAAATGAGCCGACACACCTCCCTCGCATAAAACATTCAAAGGCTGCTCTCTAATCGACATTGAATTCATGTTTTATGGGCTAGGTTTCTTTTTTGTGCGAACATAAATATTTTATATACACAATACCTTGTGGCCCCCTTGTAGATTCACCCTCAACATTATATATAGGATCTTTGTGTTGGAGCATTCTGACACATTGGCAGATAATTATAGGGGGAATACCTTTATAGGATATGGCGGAATTCGATTCTTTCTAGATCTCTCTCGGAGTAGTTTATAGGTTCCAACAGAATTTTTACAAAGAGGATTTAAAAGAATTGACTTGATTTCATGTAACCTTGATATTGAGAATTTTACACCCTACAGCTTTTGTTGTTCTGTGTTGTGTCAAGTTCTTGCATATTTCTCTACTTCTATCCTGCTATTGAACAAAGTTGCAGAAAAATGCTAACACTTGTTGTTGGAAAAAAGGCATTGTAGAAATGTCTAGATAAAAAAATAGAACTGACATGTGCTCCAAGTGCTTTCTGTTTATATTACATTCTATTTTGTTTGCATGATTTTTTTTTTTTTGGTGTTGTCATTTGTTTTTTTCAACCTAGCTTTTTTATTTCTCAACTAACAGTATTGTCAAAATTGTGGTTGATATTTTAATGCCATCTTTAACCAATGCCAACGACCCTGGGCTTAATTTTTTTATGTATATTTAATCTAAAATTTATAATATCTTCAGCAATCAAATATTGTAGATTACTGGTAATTCTGTTCTGGAACCATGTAACCTGACCAATATTCGCAATTCAAAAACACAGAAGTAAAACTGTTTCTTGCCCTCAGAAACACTAAAAAAATGTTTTAAATCGTTCATTTTTCCATTAGAATGTTCTCGTTTGTATCCCCCTTATATCCTGAAAACATTTTTCTTCACCCGCAAAATTGTCTTGGAAAACTCGAGTTAAAAGCTCCCACTTGGCTTCACAGCCAGTCCCCCTACTTGTTAACATTAGGGGCACCTGTTAGGGTCCTCAAACTTCATGCTGATCCAGACATTCTTCTAGTTCTTGTAAAGAATGCTTAGCACATTGACTACCTAGTGCTTCACAATTTTTTTGTGCAATATTCAGATAAATAATGTCAGTTAGCACGCTTTCTTTTTGGATCAATCCTTGATGCCACATATCATTTCTCTCCGACTTTTTTCTCTTTCATACGAGCTTGTTTACGAAAACTTATTTTATTGCTTAATGATGAAAATTTTCTGCTCTTGGATTTTGGGTTTTTTATTCCTTTTTTTTAAGCTTTGTACTATTAATTCTAAAAAAAAATCTTTAAGGGGGGAAGTTTGTTTTTAGTAAAATCTCTGTAATTAATGTAGGTTTCATAATGTAACTCCCATTTAATTGTTTTCTGACAAGAAGAAATTATTCAACAAAATATATCCAGATGTTTTCTTTAGTTAAAAATTCTTTCAAAGCCGTTTTAAAAAATAAAACAAAGCTGAGGTTTAATTAGCAAAGCATAACCAGTATTTGCAGTGAGAGATTACTTGTTCACTTAATAAAACATTTCTTTTTACACATGAGAATTTGCATTAATGAGAGGCCTGTGGCCCACATTGCTACTCAACAAAATTTCATATATCTGTTTTGGGGGTGATATAGTTTTTAACTATATTTCAAATTTACACTATTATATCTGGATGCTTGCCTGTAATATTCCCTTTTACATTCAAATGTTAAACTTAGGCTTTCAGCGCAGGTG